>CM043019.1:28585126-28942288 GCA_023690525.1 Holotrichia oblita | reverse complement strand
TAGTGTACTTTCAGATATCCTCAAAAATAAGAATTTATCGAAATTGACGGATAATGAAAACCTTAATGCTTTTTTGAACGTAGATGAAGATTTGTATGTTGAAGATCCAGATTCAGAACAAGAAATTGCAAATCCAGTTGAAATACAAGAACTTTCGGAATATTCTGATGTCGATGAGGTTCCAGTGCCTAAAGAAGCTATCCCAAATTATGCTCAAACTGTTACCTGACCAAGCAGCTCAAAAGTTTTGTCGAAAATCACGGAGATACAGAGTCTTTTGGAGCTTCTTTCTAAATTAGAAATACGATTTTAAGACGCCATTTTAAAGAAAAAGAGAAGACAAACAACAATATATGAATTTTTGCGTCCTTAAAGTGACTATTCATTTTACTGTTTTGTATTACATACTACATCTATGTATGTATGCTACAAATTATTTATCTAAGCACTCTAAATCAGACGACAAAATTTTGATTTTCAAAACACTAAATTTTATGCCGCGCCGGCGCCGAAAGGAAAAATAATTATAAAAACAGATTAATTTACGAAATGATAAGAAAGATGTCTCAAAACGCTAGCGTAAATTTTATTACGGATATTGATAATTTTCTTGTTATTTATAATAATTTTATTCACCTTTATGAATTTTATTAATTTTAAGCTCTTGTCAATAAAACAATAAATTTTTTGCCAATTTTTCCATAACATATAATAATACGTTGAACAAATAATTGTTAGGAAGAAATTGACATTTAATATGTGTCAAATTATTGATATACGAATAATTCATCAACAAAATTATCTAAAATTTCTAATGAATTTGTGATATATAAATTTTATTTATTCCTTCAATAATTAATAATGATTTAATATAAATTAGAAATTCGAATATTTGAATTATTCGAATTCTTTGTTTTTAGATAATTTTGTTGATAGGCATGGCTATTATATTTATATTATTAGTAATTTGAGCTTAAAATTAAATGTGAATTAAATTTTATAAATAACGCTTATTTAATATCCGTTCTAAACGTATCTTTATATGTTATATCATTTCGTAAATTGGTATTTAATTATTTATTGTTTTTTTGAATTTTAGTGAAATAAATCAAAATTAATAGTCTATCTTTATAGATAAAGCAGTTTCAGCGGTGACGTTATGTGTAACAGTGTATTATGCCGATAGCATTTTTATAAATAATTACAATCTTTGAGGCTGAGAAAAATTACTCTACCATGTTTAATGATTTATATACTATTTTTTCCACTACTAGCATAAACTGCTTTCTCAATAATAATATAATATAATAAGCCGTTCCGGTAAATGTTTAATTTAAGATATCCATAGAAAACATGTTAGTCTGTAAAAACAAATGAATAAACATTTAATGTCAAATTGAGATTTTATTCATGTCTTGTCACAATACCAAAAAAATGTCAGACAGTAGTTTTTTCAGAAATCCGTTTTATTGAAGCAAATCAAATATAGTATCAAAAATATGGTACACTAGCTTACCTGTGTTAAATCTTATTTACCTTAATGTCAAGCAAGCTAATTTTTGAAATTATTTTCCAATGTAAGCTGACTTTAGATTTGACGGATTTGACACACTATGCATAGAGGTTATGGTGACTTATAAAAATTGTACTTTGGAAATGAAACGTCAAATTAGAAATGTCCTACAAAAGGTGAAATCAATTATAGGTAAAACTAGGTGTACATGAGATTTTATTATTTAAAAAGTTTAGTTCCAGTTCGTCAGGAATTAACATTTCCAAATTGCGCTATTATTTATTATTTTAATAAGTAGTGTTTACCAAATTACGTATTTCCTACTTTGTTTATTTATGTTAAATGTTAACCTAACCTTTTTCTTGAATTGCGGATTTCATTCGTGCATCTATACGACATCTATGGTTTTATATTCAAATTATTTCTATTCTATACATTTTTATTGAATAAATCATAATTTTATTATTGTCAATTGTTTTTATTATTTACTAGTAGGAGATTATTTTTATTATTGAATTTGACACAGGAGTCAATTTCTTCATCTTCTCGGCCCGAAAACATACCAAATAATGACGTCTTTAACGCTTAATATTTATTGTTTTAAAAGATTATTCTTGTTGAAACAATATTCTTTTCACTTGCATTTTCTTATTATATCCTAATCTGTTAATTGTCTCATTCTTCAAGCATTTTTGCTTAACATGTTTTCGTTTCAGGAAATACCCTTTCTAGTTTATTAGTGTTTTGTCGTCGTTTCTATTAGGTTTTCTGCATTTGTACAGGTTTATATGTTATAAAAATAATGGTTTAGTTTAGTTCGTTTCTAAAGTTTTCTGCAGAATTTCAATAAGATACATACATAAGTATTTATTTAGTTTGTTAAGGTATTTTTATGTTATAAAAATAATGGGTGTTTATAATTTAGTTCAAAGAAAACAAATTATTAAGTGGTATCATCAGGAAATACCCTTAAGGCAAATAATAGAGCGCTTTTATGAGAATTATCAATCACGACCCGCTCTAAAAACAATTCACCGAATAATAAATAATTTTTTGTACTCGCTTATCAAAACCTGTCATTTCACGATTCGATTTGCGTGCGTAAAAAGTCACTTTAAGCACGAGTGCGTAAAAATAAAGTTGGTACTTCCTGGAACTTGATTAATTTAATAATGACCTTTTAATAATATGGTCATAAACGATAACGTATTTAACAATATGTATTATTATACCTTTTAATAATATGGTCATAAACGATAACGTATTTAAACAATATGTAAAAATTAAACGTTTGGGCGGGATTACTTGGAGGTAAAATTGGACCATTTTTTATGGATGGCAAACTTCTTGCGTGCTCCAAACATTTCGCGAATTCGCCTCCATAAATTGCTCGCCTCCGGCTCATATGGTTTCAACAGAATGGGTGTACACTCATTCGCGAAATAGTAGAGTTGTTGGTTCGTAAATAACTATTTTAAATGCATGCATCATAAACCAATCAAAACACACCCATGACCGTGCATAATCGGGCCTTTATCGCACGGCGTGCGTATAAAGGTTGCTTGGTAACAATCAATCCCAAGCGTTGAATAGTCCAGCGAAATGTCAACAAAATGTCAAATGACATATAGGTGACATTCCTCATGTATTGAAATTATTGATTTGATTTCTTCTAATTTTAAAATTATTGTTGCATTTATACTAAAAATATCGTATGACACTCGTGCATAATTATTTAAAGCACTTTTAAAGCACTCGAACGTTAACGGTGGTCCAACTTATAAAATCGTAATTTATGCTTTAAACTCGTTATTTTTTTAACGTTTATTCCTGCAAATGAGAATATTCATTATTTAGCTACAATTACAGAATTTAAATTTCATACTATTGAAAGATTGGGCTGTATTATGCCGAACAAGCACAAACGTAATATTTTACATTTTTCATTCGCCAAGACGAAAGAATATCATAATTTGTGCCAGTGTCGAACAAAACCCGAAAATATCTTCATTGGGTATTAGTGAGCAGCTGGATATTTCTAAAAGCACAGTATGCCGTGTTTTAAAGAAAAATAAATACCATGCCTACAGATTACAGAAAACAAATGAAATATTTCCCGAAGATGAAGAACAGAGAATGGAATTTTGCGAAAATATGATGCATATTTGCAATCAAAACGCAAATTTTATTGCAAATATATTATTTACGGATGAAAGTACTTTCCCGTTGCACGGACGACATAATCCCGCTGTACCTCGACACTGCGCACGAAAAAACCCGCACCTAACATACAATGCTATAACTCAGTATCACCAAAAATTAAACGTTTGGGCGGGATTACTTGGAGAGCATAAAATTGGACCATTTTTTATGGATGGCAATTTAACAGGCGAGAAGTATCTTAACTTGCTCCAGAATCGAATTATCCCACGCCTCCACGAATTGGCGCTCAACTTGGATAACATATGGTTTCAACAGGATGGGTGTCCCGCTCATAATAGTAGAGTTGTACGGGAATATCTTCATAATGTATTTCCAAACCGTGTTCTAAGTACCTGGGGAACTATTCGCTGGCCACCTAGATCACCAGATCTCTCCCCTAATGACTTTTTCTTATGGGGATACATGAAAACGAAGATCTATACATTTGAAAGCGATAGACCAAACAATTTGGCAGAATTGCAACAAAAAATTATTAACACTTTTGATGACATTCCTCCAGCAATTTTACAGAATGCGCAACGAGGCTTCTACGATCGTTTAGCATATTGCTTTGAGGCGACCGGAAGACGTTTCGAGCATTTAATGCATTAGAAAAGTGGTCGCTTTTATGTTAACTTAAATAATAATTTATGACCAATAATAGATTCCTTCTGTTGTAGCATATGCATATTTTTTTAACGTTTATTCCTGCAAATATGAGAATATTCATTTTTTATTTAGCTACTAATTACAGAATTTAAATTTCATTATTTTACTGTGAATTGTTGTGATAATACATAGTATTACTATTCTCCACATTGCTTTAATATTTTACATTTTTCATTCGTCATAAACATCTTCTTACAATACATATTCTGTGCACAAATTTGCTATTCTTATTATAACTACATATTTAGTTTTTATGAGGATAAAAACAGCGGGCACATTGTGCACGTTGAAGAAAATTTTATCATATGAGTCTACCTACATTACGTATAATTCATACCACCGGCGCAGCTATGCACGTACATACATACTACAACGCTAAGACCGGCTCAACGAAGTAACACGTCAATCGGAGCGAGCGTTTGACGGCACTTGCGATGCAACGATCTGTATATCTGAAGGAAAAAAACTTTTTTTCTTAAGTTTAAAGTTTCTTATTTATTTTAAAAACATTTATATACATATACGAATTAAATGTCCCAGTTTCTTTAATATATTCATTTTTCGTTAAAACACGATTGTTGTTGTATCTACTACATATTTCTTTTATGCGGACACCCCTCCTGAACGGACATCTTCAGTTGATCCCGCACAGTCATTAACACTAGAGTTCCTAGATAAGCAAATACGATAAAAGTTAAAGCGAATGCAGATAATTGATATACCAGACACATCATTGTCTTAACGAAACTCTTCCTGTGTAAATAGTGAAACGTATACACCACACACACACACACACAATTCACAATTTTCTCAATTTTCCCTCGTCCTCTCCAGACGCACATGGGTTTGCATTACAACGTCAACGAACGGGAAAACGACGAAATCGTAATTATCGCATAACACTCTTGTAATTTTCATGCGACACTGGCAGTCATCTTTACGGTGTAACACGCAACTCATTGCGTGTACACTGTCGCAATTAAAATGCTCTTTTTTTAATTGTCGCCATCCTAGACAGCCGTATACGTTCTTGAATCTAGAACTTAATTAATTCCTCATTTGTACAATCAAGATGTAATTGGCGATAATCACGTAATTTCGAATTTGTTGTAGTATCGTTATCAGCCTAGTTATCTCCATTGTCTGGTCGATGTAGCTGTGAACAATTTCCTAACAGTCTAGCTTGTACGTGGTGCAATTACTTTCTTTGTTGCTGATTGACACTTTCGATGATCAAGTATACAGTTTGAATATTTATGCAGTTTTAGTGCATAAGATTTAAATTAAACTGTATATTATTATGTAATGTAAGATTTTTAATAAAAAAGAAAAAGAATATACTTAAAAAACAATGTGGATTCAATTCACAGTTACTTGCAGTACAACATTTTATATCCTATTCTCGAACGTTAATTAAAACAAATCTCGAACTTCCAGCATTTTTTAACGGATTTAGACATCGCAAATAACTGTAGGTTCGTGTAAAAAAAAACTGATATTGCAAACAATAAACTCGATCAATGAAGACAACAAAGGAGAGCCAGAGGTGGCTGCATGTTCCCGCGTTAAATGCAATCTTCTGTTTCCACGCCGATGAAATAGCTATGATAAAGCTCCCTTACCGTAATTCTAATTGCATTGAATGTACAACCTCGCAGTTCAGTTCACACAGTCTTATGTAAAATCAACACGAAAAGGTTAATCGTCTAATAAATTCACGAATTAAAGCTGTACATAAAATCTTTTATATTACATGTTAAAAAAAATGATGTAAACTAGAGCATTGAAGCATAATATATCAATATGTCATTCACTTCGCTTTTGACTCCCCTTTACCGTTTCCGTAGTGCGGAACGAGGAAGATCTATATATACAATTAAAAGTTTTCGACACACAGAAGTAACAAACTAAATATTTTATTAAGCGCGGTCCTATTGTCTGATCTGTCGGCTTTGAGTGTTTATCTAGCTAATGGTATTTAAAGTTTTGACCGGATCTGTCGAGTTTACTGGATGACGGTTAATTGAAGGTCGTATTTAATTTGGGAGGTCTCTAAAGAGCATTACTGTTTTGATACGGAGACGACATGATACCTAATTATAATTCTGACGTTCGAATTCGAGTCCGTTTTAGTTTAGATAGATAATTTTTAGTTCAATATAAATATTACATCAAACAATATCTATAGTGCTGTTTAAAAATGAAAGATGAAACATCACATATCAAGATTAGACCTTTCTATCCACCAGTCAATCGCCGAAGCTAGAGAAACGAGGAAGTTGCTCGAGCAATTGGTCTTTTGCTTTTTAATTCTTAATAGGTGGTTATTTATTTAGGTACTGGAGAGTGCTAAAACTTGTGACTGTCTGTGGAATGTTTTTTTTTATCTGCCTGACATTGCTGTAAATATTTTATTAAGCGATCTGTGCTATCGCTTATATAAGTTTAATTGACAGATTTTGTGGTTTTTCGTGTTTTCATATAAAAAATATCGTATAAATCGTCTAAAATAAATTAACGGCATTTTTCTCTATATAACATTAGACTAGATTGATACTATTTATAATTTCCCATGATAATAAATGAACGGCTACAATATCTAATAATACTAAAGGTACAGTCTATCGAATTTTGGCCGAAGATTTGGACAAACAAGAGCTTCATGCTACACACTCTAACAGACGACCAAAAAAATTCGAGAGATCATCATTCCAAAGACATGTTAAAAATGTCCCAAATAAATCCGGCAAACATGTCAGCTGTCAGCCATTATAATCGATGATGAAACGTGCTGTTTTCAATACAGCCATCAGAAGAGCCAAAAGAGAGAAAATTACGCTTTCAGAAGAGCAAAATCAAGACATTGCTGACGGTTTTCTTCGAATCAAAAAGAATTGTTCGCAGTTAATTCGACCCAGAAGATCAGAGGTAATCGTTTCGATACCATCCCGGTCATCCAAAAGACTTCGACCGTCATACTAAAGGCTATTCCAATCGACAAGTATAAAAATGTTTCGAAAAATTTGTTGAACGTTTCCTGCGCTGTATGCCTCAAAAAAAGGCTATTTTGAATAAACAAGAATAAAAAGAAATTTGTTACGAAAAGTTCAAATAAACCTATGTCCTAAATCTCTTAAATTTTGAGCTACAGGGTATTCAAGTTTTGAGAAAAAATCGTTTTTTTATCATAACTTTAATATCTTTCTAGATATTTTAATACAATTTGGCATATGCCTTCTAAGCAACAACAGCTATTTTTTGATATAGAAATTTTTTAAATTTTGTATTCAGTGGCGTCCGTACAGGATGTGGACTAGATATTTTCAGAGAAATATTATGTACGCCACTGCTTTTTCTTAAATTAAAAATTATTTTTAAAATCTCCATTTATGTTAAGGTAAATTTGATTTCCTGTTTTTTTTCGTCCGACGAACGGTTTCCGATCAAAAAATAAAGATCATTAAATGGGCATAATTATTGCTATGTACCTATCATCATTTTGGAAAAGGAGGCTATGAACTTTGTTGTCAAGGAAACAATTGCAATGACGAAATAATTAGATAATGCCAAACAGTTTTGGCAGATAGTTATTTGAGTACACGAAAATTGCACTTAAATTAAATTTAAAATCGTAATATCTTTAACACGTATAAGTATTATGGTAAATTTCACAAATGCTGAGTTTGCTGATATGCACTACTTGTACGGGCTTGCTGACGGCAATGCATATGAAGCCAGACGATTATACCAGGAGCGGTATCCAAATAGAATAGTTCCAGATGCCCAAACGATATCAGGAACCCACAGAAAGTTATGTGAAACGGGATCTTTTCAACCGAAAAACTACCTAAAAGGGGTACACCATACCGCACGAACACCGGAAACCGAAGAAGCTGTTTTAAATTTAGTGGAACAAAACCTTGAGATGAGTACCAGATAATTGGAAATATTTTAAATATTACTCATATCCTAGTCTGGAGAATTCTTCATGATTTTTTTGTTATATCTCTATCATATTCAACGAGTCCAGAGCCTACTTCCTTGGGATTTTCCATTACGTACAAATTTCTGCCAATGGTTTCTTCAAATGGTTACCGAAAATCCTGAATTTGACGCCAAAATTTTATTCACGGACGAAGCTCATTTTTCCAGAAATAATCATTTTTGGGCTGAAGAAAACCCACATGCCATCACAGAATCCCGCCACCAAAACCAATTTTCGATAAATGTTTGGGCTGGAATTATTGGTGATTATTTAATTGGGCCTTATTTTCTACCAGGCAGATTGGACGGAAACGCTTATCGTCAGTTTCTTGAACAGATTTTACCAAATTTGCTAGTCGACGTTCCTATTTTAATTCGTCATCGTATGTGGTTTATGCACGATGGTGCACCTGCACATTTCAGTCTCCAGGCGCAGGAATTTTTAAATCAATTTTATAGAAATCGCCGGATAGGGCGGGGAGGAACTCAGTCGTGGCCACCTAGATCCCCAGATCTAAACAGTCTAGATTTTTTCCGGTGGGGACACCTTAAGACTTTAGTTTATAGCACACTGTGTGCCAATACACACTGAAGAGGAGTTGAGAAATCGCATAATACTTTGTTGTGACACTATCAGGAATACTCCAAAAATTTTTCAAAGAGTACGAGACTCAATAAGGAAAAGAGTTGAAGCATGCATACTTGCAGGTGGTGGCCACTTTCAACAGCTAATCTAAATTATAAAAAATGTTTAGGAAGATATTAATTAGGAGTATTATATTTTATTATTTTTTTCTTAAAACTTGAATACCCTATAGCTCAAAATTTAAGAGGTTTAGGACATAGGTTTATTTGAACTTTTCTTCATAAAATCACGTAAGGATTCTCCATTGTTACTAATGCACTTGTTCAATCTTTTATTCCACTGGTCAAAACTTTTTTTAAATTCATCTTCTTTGATGCCTAACAGCGTCTCCGTCGTTTTTTTCTTCAATTCATCAAAGTCTACAAAACGCCTTCCTTTCAGGTTTCTTTTCATTCGGGGAAATAAAAAAGGTTACAGAGGGGCCAGGTCGGATGAATACAGGGGATGAGGCGCAAGAGTCATATCGTTTTTAATCAAAAATTGGCGTACAGACAGCCCTGTGTGTACAAGAACGTTGTCGTGGTGGAAAAACCAATCACCTGTCACCCACAAATCGGGCCTCTTTCGCTGCACTTTGTTATGCAACCTTTTTAAAACTTCTAAGTAGAATGCCTGGTTAACAGTCTGTTTTGAGATTTGATTTCACTTGACGAGCTTTTTTGGGTCGAGGGGAACTTGGAGTCTCACTGGCTTGATTGTTGCTTCGTTTCGAGATCATAACCGTAGCATCACGATTCATCACCTGTTATGATCTCGTTAAAAAAGTTTGAATCGGTCTGAAACATTTCGTTCAATTCACGGTTCCCTTCGATGCGACGTTGCTTTTGTTCAGCAGTCAGCAACCGAGGCACAAATTTAGCGGCCACTCTTTTCATCCCCAAATTTTCAGACAAAATTTGCTGGATTGAACTTCAAGTTACTCCGCTCAGCTGCACAAGTTCGTCTCTAGTTCGACGTCGATCTTCGTGGATTAGAATCCTAATTTTATCCACATTTTCATCAGTACCGGAAGTGGAAGGACGACCTGAGCGAGATTGGTCATCAATTGACATTTCGCCTTTTTTAAAGCGGGAAAACCACTCAAACACTTGCGTTTTCCCAAAGCATCGTCCTTGTAGGCTGTCTGTAACATTTCAAACGTTTCTTTGCCCGTTTTACCCAGCAAGCTGCTGTTCGCGGAAATCAGGCATCGCAAAAAAACGACGAGCACACAAAACAAGTGTCACTAAAAAATTCATACCAACAGAGCAGTACCTTCTAGGGCAGTGATGCTTTGCAGACAGACTGTGGAATGTCAGTTGCTTATGCACCTAGTGGGAGAAACCGGTACCACCAAAACCCCGTTCATCATAGAGTCGTTCCGGTTTTTTTTTGTCCTCCCTCGTATTATAGACGTTATGCAAGAAAGAATTTTTCGAAATTGTATCCCTAAAGGGGTGGCAAAATTTGTATCAAAAATAGCATTTTTATGACCACATTTACTTTACTTCCTTTGGGGGAATTCCTGAGACACAAACAGGCGACACGGGCTGAAAAATGGTGGATGGGAGTAGCAAATTTATTTGAAACTTGCTAACTAATGCCCTTTGACACAATAATTTTTTTTTAATGTGTGGTGGGTGCTTAGTTGCAGTGGTTCCGTAAACTGTATCGCTTGTCTGGCTATCACTGCAACTCTCGCGGTGTAGTTTTTGTGTGTGTATGTTGTGTTCAATTGGCTTTGTGACAGCATCATATCGCCTTTTATGATGCCGCGCTGTTAATCACTTTGCTCCCAACAGCGAATGGCAAGTCGATCCGGGATTAAACTCTCTAAAAAAATGTCACCGTCCCTCCAGAGAATTGAACCCCGGCGCCTATCGTCCTCTCGCAACAATAGTCAGCCGCGTAACCACTGCGGCCATCGACCCGTTTATATAATAATAATATACAGGGTGTTCCTAAATATCATGTACATAAGGAAGGGGGTAATTATTTGATTTATTTTGTGCCTAAAATTTCATATAAACATAGATCTGCAAACGCTTCGTTACCAATCTGCAGGGTGTTGAAATTTCAAGATTTATTCACTTTTTACTGTATAGGATTTGGAAGGTACTTATACAGACACAAGTTACGATTTCTAATGTCAGTTGTCAAATTAATAAACTCAAGTGATTATCTGAATAAAGCCAGAGCCTGCTAGACCATTTTAAAAAATTTAATTTTTTCTGGCGAATTACAGAAAATTGTTTTCTATTTTTTTTCTCGATAACGGTCAGAGATAAGAAAAAATACAAGAGATCAAAAAGTTTCTAAAAAAGACAGAAAATTTATTGCGTATTTTAGAATCTAGCAGTGGCGCATCGCAAAAAAGTTCAGGGTGAGAAAAGAGGGCATGACCCCGAAAAAATGATTACCCCTGTAGATTTACATCATCATTTGGTATGGCTAATGATGCAGACCTTATAGCGTAACCTACCTTCCAAATTTGAGCAAAATATCTCAAAAACTGTAAGAGCTATGCGGTAAAAAGTGAAAAAATCTTGAAATTTCAACACCCTGCAGATTGGTAACGAAGCATTTGCAGACCTATGTTTATATGAAATTTTAGGCACAAAATAAACCAAATAATTACCCCCTTCCTTATGTACATGATATTTAGGAACACCCTGAATATATAATATTATATATAATAATAATATTGTAATAATATAATAACAATAATAATGTTGAAAAGAAGTACATCGACCGTACAACGTCAGGAAGCCAGGAGGTTTAAAACGGGTAATCGGTCTGTGGTGGTTAAAAGAAAAAGGAGTCTCCTTTTTTCATAAACTCAATATTTCGCTCTTTATTCAGAACTTCTTCAGGAGTATAAACTATAGTATTTAAAAAAGGTTTTTATTTACGATATTGTCAAAAAAATTCAAAATTAATTGAATACTTACAGTGGAGATAATATAACTTGATACGAACGTAATTCAACATGGTCAACTACATTAAAATTATTTTGACAAGTTTTAAAAGTTGAAGTAACTAATTTAAATTAAAAACATTTTAAAATTTACAGTAAAATTAATTCGGATAATTTTTTTATATTTTAAAACTGTATTATTACGGTCTATGGGGCCATCAAAGAAATTTGAATTGTAGATTAGTTTGTTGAGGATAAATTTAGGGTAACCATTGTTAGCAAAAATCCGAAAAAGATTCCTAAGATTTTCCTGCAAAAATCTTTCGTGAGATATATGTGACACGATTTTTCATTGCGGTGACCGTATTGAAGTTGTGATTTTTCGGATGGTTGGAAAAACAATTTAAGAATCTACCTGATGCAGTTGGCTTTTGTACCAATCTGTTATAATTAATAATAATAATTGATGCCTTAGCATCCCCCATCACCTTGCGCCAATTACAGAGGCCATCGGCTGGCCATGAGTTATTATTATGCCTACGGCTGTAGACTGACTTAAGATGTTACCTTTCCGCATTTGCCGTGGAATTTGGGAAACTACAGTAAACCAAACTCAGAAAGGAAGCACCGGGGTTCGAACCCGGTACTGCCGGATTACGAGGCAAGTGTACAAGCCACTACGCCACTAGCCCAACAATGATAATGAGCCCGATTAATGAAACACGTGTTTCGGTGCTTTTGTTTTTTCAAATTCAATCCCTAAATGGGCGACAGCGAATGGCTAAGTTTCTGTTATAAAATGCAATTCTTTATGGTCAAATTCACTTTAAACTTGGTGTACATTTTATTTGACACGATTAATGAAGCACATGTCTCGGCATTTTTTTTTTTAATTCAACTCTAAACGAGCGAAAAGGGAGGTGGCAAAGTTTGTATAGAAACGATATATTATTAGGATCACATTTTCCTGAAACTTGGTAGTAATGTTCTCTGCCACAATTTCAGCTTTTTTTAATTTAATCCCTAAGGGAGCAGTTTGTATAAAAAATAATACTTTTATTATGAAATTTACTTGAAACTTAGTATTAATACTCGTCGACACAAATGACGAAATGCGTTTTATGGTAATTTTTATTTTTTAATTCAACCCTCTGAGAGTTTTTATGGGAATCGTTTCGATACCATTCAAAAGACTTCGACCGCCATGCTAAAGACCATTCCGATCGATGAGTATAAAAAACTGTTTGGAAAAATTTATTGAACGTTTCCTGCCTTCATCTCAAAAAAAAATCAAACATGTGGCATGAATGGTATCAAGCCAAGAATTACAATAGTTTGTAACTCCAACTCATATTAAAAATATCTCAAAAATATTTTAAATTTTAAAAATCTAACTTACCCGATCTTTGTTATTAACTTCCCGTGAACATGCAGATAACTGGTGACAAACCGCTTATTCACCTGGAAATAAAACGAAACACTTTCGTGGATCAATAACACCTTTTTAATACTAAAAAACCTACATCTACGCTGCTCAAAGCTGCCAAATCCTCTTCTTCCGAATCCATGTGCTGATTCTCAGTGATGGCTGATGTGGTTCTATGAACACGCCGTCCACCATCTGGTCTTATCCATATTTCGCGCCGTAAGGAATTTGGATGGTTCGGAGGTGCTTGCGATTCTTTCTCCTTCATATGTTGTCTGGCACGTTCAAGACGTTCCTCTCGTCTTTTACGTTCGCTTTGTTCATACTAAAAGTAACACAAAATGATAAGATGATTAAAATTGAAAATACAGAAAAGAATCATCCCAAAAAGGAATGATTTTCTGATCAGTAATTCAGTTGGGACCATTGAAAGTTTCAAAAAGCAAAATTGGTGGCAAGCAATATTTTAAAATTTAATAAAGATGCTAAGCTTAAACGAACCAATAATCTTTAATTTCTAATGTTATAAGATGAACAGTGAAAAATTAAAATAGGATATGAAGAATAAAACTTAACAAAACCATCATTTTCCGTACTGTTTAGTGCTGTATTTGGGATTGAAATTTATTTGTTCAGGCAATTATTTGAAATATTTTTAAGTAATAAAAATAAATACATTCAAGTAATAATGGATAATATGATCAAGTATCGCTTTTAGTTTCTTGATATCTTCATTCCTTTCCCAAATTATCAGAATTAAAAGCATTTTAAGTAAAAAATTCAGAAAAAATGTATCACAATCAAACCAGCCGAACAGAGTTTTACGAACTAATTAATTTTACCCTCTATCAACAAATTTCAACTTGAAAATGTCATCAATCCGCGTAAATAATATCGTAAATATGACATAACTGCATTATGTCCGAGAATTTTTGCACGTTTAGATAGGGTAATCGTTGAAATAAGAAGCGATGCATTAAAACCGGTAAAAGAAAGGACGACAAGAGCAAAAAGACGAACGATGATACTGGACGCGTACAATAAACCGGTACTATGCATTTTAACATGAGAACGATAAATAATGGCGAATACCAAATGAAAGAACATGGTAAAAGGATCGAAGAAAGTCGAAGAAAAAGATAACTATTGTGGCAGTTGTATGGACGGACATTTTTCGTTTAAATTTCGTTGAAGTCGCACCGGACGCTTCCTACGGATTCTGCGAAGGCTGCGAATAAAAATGAATCTACTTCGCTGGTGCGTGCTGGGCGAATGTGTAATTATATTCTTTGCGCATTATACAGTGTGGAAAAAAAAGTATGGACTACCCCTAACAATTTGGTAGCCTTCAGGTTTTATAGAAAACTCTCGAATACGTCAATTTAATTATTCAGTTTCCCACATTTTGACAAAATTATTTTGTTTTTATTGACATCTGTCAAAAATATGACGTCGTCGACATTTTTCTTAAATGACGTATGGTAAAAACGTAGACTACGTCATATTTTTAACAGATGTCAATAAAAACAAAATAATTTTGTCAAAATGTGAGAAACTGAAAATCTAAATTGACGTATTCGAGCGTTTTCCATAAAACCTGAAGGCTACCAAATTATTAGGAGTAGTTCATACTTTTTTCCGCACTGTACAGCCTTGGGCAATTGTATTAGACCCCCTTCACTTTCATAGGTTCGAACCAAAATATTAAGAAATAGAATAAAACTAGAAGAACAAAAATGCATTTAACGATAATTTATTTACAAAATATTAGAATTATTAATCTACTGCTCCCTCTACCTGCTTTTATAGCAGTACGGACTCGCTTTGGCATACTTGCTACAAGATGATAACATTCGTCTACAGATATTTTCTCCCATTCTTCAAATATTTTTTGTTCCAAAGTAAGAAAAGCACCCCATAAAAATCCCATAAAATTTGCAAACTAAACATAAATTCGGTTGTCATTTTCTTGGAAATATAATAATACTTGTAATGCTGGGGTTTTATGAAGGTGTCTAATAGAATTAGCCAAGGGTGTATATGTATATACAGGGTGATTGATTGAGACCGGCCATTAGAAAGATTGGACTTCCTAATCATAATAAATTTACTATACCTACTTTATATCAGAGGCATATGTATCAATATTAAACACAATATAGCTAGAGCTACAACTGACATTATTCGCTGCATTCTAAAAATATATATACAGGCTGTTTTTTTTAGTTGAATATCTCAATCTACGTGTAGTACTCATCTAAGAAAACAAAAAATCTTAACAAAAATTAGACCAAAAATTAAATATTTCAAAGATAGAGTGGATTATTACAAATTACATTTTTTTATCTGTGATGGAGTCGCAGACGTAGTGTCTTCCAAGTTGTATCCTTTATCGGACAACCATGCAGCTCTTGCTATGTATTTTTGTGTGTCTAAATGTGCCCTTTAGGCTTTATTACCTTATTTCACCGTAAGTAATATTGCCTTGTTAAATACTAATAATGTTTGACCGATGCTAGCGAGACGCGCCACAACCACACACATGCACACGTAACTCAATCAAATGAACACAATCTGAGAAGCACAAGCCGCCAATCTAGACGTTGCCCACTATTGTTTAGAAACAAGCAGCCAATGATGTTCGCATATCGAATTTGCACATTCCCGTAGACATAGTGAAGGTAAAGCGAAAATCCTATTAAATGATAATATATTTCTACGTTTTTGCAACCTTGTGGGCTTTATGACGCCGCCTCATTCGACAGAATAATGATCAAATTCCCGCAGAACGAAATTTGATGGTAAGCGTTATTAAGTGCACAGTGAGAGGAACTGTAGTATAAATTTGAATCTACACAACGAGAACTTTATTTCAATACTAAGATAGACCATCTTCGATAACTACCATCAGATACTATCATTACATTATAAACTTAAGTCTAACCGTCGTCCCATTAAGGTGACTACAGACGATATGATCAAAGTTCATAATATAAAGCTAGCAGATTACTGGATAGAACTTGCTAATATGGTAAACATCTCAATTTAACGTGTGGAAGACATCCCTCACGAAAAATTGAATATGAGAAAGCTACTAAGAAACTGGAATCCAGTGATAACCTCGAAACAATGTTTTGGACAATTTGCGAGATATACGTACATCATTACACGCCAGAAACCAAAAGTTAGTCGCCATAATCACTACAAGCGTGGCGGGGATTTGCAATCTTTAACCTTAATTCATTATTTGAATGGGAGATTAATCAAAAAACTGATGAAACTAATTCCTCGTTGAACTAAAAAGAGAAAAACTCCCCTTCTTACTTACCCTAGGTCGTACTCCTCATAAATTGAAACAACAAAACTAGTCCATTGGTCATACGCAGCAGATTTGGCTGACTGTGATTTCTTCCTTTTTGCAAACTTGAAAAAATTGGTTGACAGAAAATGGTTCGCGTCAAATGAAGAGGTTATAGCCAGAACAGAGACTAAAAAAGGTTGACATTTTACAAACAAAATCCAAATCACTGAAATTCATCCTCCTGACTCATCATCTCAAATTAACGAATAAACCAATTACCGCCTGTCTATCGTAAAATAATTTATAAATATGATTCAAAGCTTTGTATCATCATAGATAGAATAGGAACTCGGAAACCCAAACTGAATTAGCGGTAAATAAAAAAACCAAAAAGCCATAAAGAAGAAAACGGGACGAGCTTTGCTTGGAGTCTCATCTCTCCCTAAAAAGCACAACTGAAGACCACGCCCTGTATATTTCAAGTACACGGTGATCAAGTCAAGAATTTCGCCTTGGTTCTTGCTGCGATAGCGTCGCGTACTTCATTTTCCAGACACATGACGTATATAAATATAGTCCACGACGAAAGAAGGTACATTGACTACCTGAACTGTAAGGCAGCATTTAGGGAATAGTGAACCGCCAGCACAATATGTGCTGGAACGGCTGCCATAAATAACGAAACAACATCATACCGAGCAAAATTCATTGTTGCAAAGCTTTTATTTTTTCTAATATAACTGAATTGCGTGGCTCGTCACTTTTGCTTGTGGGGTCACGTTTTCACCCAGAAACTGATGGTCGAAAATGACGGAGTAGATGCGCCATGAACCTCTAACAAAATATTTAGAGTTTCCGTGGTCGTTTTCCTAACCATCCAGAAGTGTTTTATCACTGCACGAAATTCGATTTTATCCACTTTTACGAAATCGCCTGACAATAGACGTCTGAAATGTTGATAGTTGCTATAAAACATGTTGCCCTTGCCGACCTATGAATCCACTTCAACCTTCGTGGACTATCTCTTGCTGATTCCAGAAACATTTCAGGTCGCCCTCGTATTTTTTTTTTCTATTTTTTGTCATAACTTGCTTATCATGTTTTCCTACTCCCCTTTCCTATCGCAATTATTTGTCCATTATCGTATTTCTTCTTATTTTCTCCCGTTTTTCTGTTTTCATTATTTTCTTTGGTAATCTGTCTAGATCGATGATTATTGACTCTTCGATAGACGACATATACGATAGACATGATTAATAAACTATATTTATTAAACGCTTAATTTACGAACTAAGTTCATTTTTTTGTCTTAATGAGCAAGTTTCATAGATGAGATATCCAAATTTGCAAATAATCTAAAGTAAAATGGGTGGATAAAGTGATTAAAGTTCCTGCTCGGTTCCTATGATCTTAATCTCTACAGACTGTCCCGGTGACATTTCCAGTACCTATACACGCGAACATTTTGCTTTGGCATTTCGACAAAACTAACATCAAAAACAATAACGCCGGCATCATTTAAGTTTCATTGTATATGCATTGAAATACTCTACTAAGATAGTATGTTCATCATAAAACACACAATATCAAAACTGTAAAATGTCTAGCATGACCTCGTGAAGTTACCATTCTTTAAGGAGGCAAACGACTAATAAAACCTTTATACCTCCTCGTTAAACGAACATTTCGCAAAATATTACATATGAACTCTTACTGTTAAGTGACCTCTTCTCTCTAATGCAAGTTTTGCGCATAGTATGAACAAGATAAATTATGAATAGGATACGTACACATATTTGATGCAGATACTGGCAGGCGGCATTTGGGAAAGAGAAAACAAACGTACAATGAGTGGAGTGAAATAATTTGCCGAAAAATTATTACGCTACGTTGCTAGTAAACAGTGAACGCTGACGAATATGTATATGGCAAGTGCATAGCTTATGCTCGAGTAAAAATAAGGATAGATAACTACTTACGTCTTAATATATATACATTCTACATACAAATACATTTGTCTCGTAATGACGTGTTGGTGGTATACAGTTAGCTATAGAACTTGCTTTTAAAGGCGAACGATTGTAGATTTTTGCTAACGTCCCACCAATACGAAAACATTTGCCTTTAATGGTGCATTGTTGTTAGTTAACATTCCAGAAATGTGCACGCTTGTTTACCTTAAAAAAGTTACTGCCAGATTAGTGATAGATAAATTACATTTTTATGTAATTTATTTATTATTTATGTATTTTCATATAATAAAGTTTGAAATAACTATATTTATGTTAATTTTTTTTAATGTGTGGTGGGTGCTTAGTTGTAGTGTCTCCGTAAGCTGTATTAGTTTTTATCACATTGATAAATCACTTTGTGACATCATCATATCGTCTTATACGATAAATGCAGGGTTGTTAATCACTTGATTCCCAACAGCGAATGGTAAGTCGATCCGGATTTCAACTCTCTGAAAAAATGACACCGTCCCTCCAGAGAATTGAAACCCGGCTCCTATCGTCCCGCCACAACGATAGTCAGCCGCCTAACCACTGCGGCTATCGACCCGTTGAATGAAAATGTTTTCAGCTAAACGTAATTTTTTTAAGATAAAAGTGAGAAAAATAATATGGTGTGTAATATGTGCTAACAACAATGCAACATTATAATATATTTTAATAAATATTAATTTTTGAATTACGTACTATACATGAAAGTGAGACAATACATATACAACAAACACACAAAAAATTGTGTATCGTTTTGCAATACGCTTTAAAAAAAAAGATACACAATTTAATGTTACATACAAAATCGTGCAAAAGAAAAGAACATCAACTACTTCGTTGAATACTCTCGAAATAAGTTTTGACTGGAAAGCTTTCGAACAGTTATTTTATAGTTGGCTAGTATTTGAAGATATTTTTTTAATTCAGTTTCTATATGATTTTTGGTTAAATTTCCTCAGAACTGTCTTTTTTTAATTAAAAAAAAAATAGGGATCCCAAACAGCAAGGGAACCATGAGGAATAAAACGTGATGTTTTCAATACGAGCCAAAAACAAAATATCAGAGTGTGGCATGGAAATCACCAGAGGAGCCAAAAAAGAAACAAATACGCCTTCAGAAGACAATGCTGACCGTTTTCTTCGATTCAAAGAGATTTTTTCACAGTGAATTCGTCCCAGAAGTTAAACGCAGAATATTATAAGGGATTTCCACAACGATTGAGGGCCAGAATTCGATGAGTTCAACCGGAATATCAAGAGCCAGTTGGTACGTGAATTCTTGACCAAAAAAAGGCATCGTCGTTATCGATCATACGCCGTATTCACCCGATTTATCCCCGTGCAACTTCTGGTTCTTTCCCAAACTGAAATTGGCGATGAAAAGAAATCGTTTCGATACCATCCCGGTCATTCAAAAGACTTCTACCGCCATGCTAAAGGCCATTCCAGCTGACAAGTATAAAAAATGTTTCGAAAAATGTGCTGAACATTTTCTGCACTGTATTGACTCAGAAGAAGACTATTTTGAAAAAAAAAACAGAATAAACAATCAAAGTAACAAACGCTTTATATTTTTTTAGATCAGCCTTATTGGATGTGGGACAGATCTGCACATCTGCATAACTCTCGCGATACATTAGACGCATTACTAATACTATCTGAGTAGAATTGTTTTTTTTTCATATTAATAACATTGAATTTCTATTCGCTACAACAAACTAATCTGCAGTGAAATAGTTATGATGAACATGATTTGGAATTCTATAATTGGCGCCTATAAAAAATTTATGAGGATCAACATTTTCTAAAAAAATATAGTTTGGTTAGATGAACGACACATTAGAAGTGCAGAAATTGTTAATAGTCATATTGAACATTAGTGACAATTATCCATGATTAATCTTTATCACGCTATTAATGCTTAAATTCGAGATCAGCGTTGACAAAGAAATCGCATTGGTTACCATCGTTGACATTGAGGACATTCTTTCTGTCAGTGTCAACGAAACTAGCCTTGCAAAAGCATGAAGTCAAATCAACTATAAGGATATGTTCGGCTCCAAGATAAGAAACAGAAGCATTTATGGGTCAATTAATATTTGCACTTTAAAGACTGGCAACTGTGGCAGCTACCTGACAATAGGATGAAGTCTTGTCATCTTTCGTATTGTATCTTGTAGTGAATAATCTGTTCGTTACGTTGCTGTCTTCAATTTCAATTTCCTTTATGATATCCTTTAAATTTTTTTGTATTGTTTTCCATTTTTCCTCCGAAGATATCATAATATGGATTACATTAGCTGACATAATATTTGTACCAAGCGTAAGAGGTGCGACAGTCTGTGCCTATATCCATCTTCGACACACAAATATTCAGTCGAAGTCTGTATACACTGTACGCGATGTACCAGCTATGTTAAACCTATCGGTACATGCTATACTATATCTATACAGGGTGTCTTCGATATAAAATGAAAAAATATGAAAAATGGAAAGATGTTATTTTATTGAAGTTAAATCCAAAATATTTTGCGCAAATTCCCTCCCAGGCGCGGGGAAAAAAATTACACAGACTAGATGTAAGGGTAGGCAAACACTATTTAACCTGTATGCAGCGCACAATCTGATTCTCCTAACCTACCCCAACCCAGCTTGGGCTACGGCGGCTCCATCCCACATCTTTCCACTAGTCCGAGTGCAAAATCGCGACTTCCTAGACGCACCTCGCTGGTAGTCCTCCGAAAACTAACAGCGGCAGACGCCCAGGACCTGAACGAGCACTTGAAGAAACTCAACCGAGGATTCTTCGACAAGACACTCGCGAGCAGCAACCCAACGATGAGTAGTGCTATCGCGCAAAAATCAATGGGGCCCACCAAGCACCGCACCACTACGGAGATACTCCGTCAAGTTAATTGGGCGCGCGGGGGGAGGGGGATTAATATCTCTGTTTATTTAGTTTCAGGTACCAACAGCGAAGAAGATCCATCTGGAAGACTCCGAGATGCCACAACCCAGGAACCCGAGCACCACCAGAAAGACATCCATGAAGGAAGTGGAACTGATAGAAGAGGACCTCGAAAGAAGAGGCGGATCACCAACGATGAACAATCTGATTAAGTCTCTTGTCAATGTTGTATGTGAATGTTTCGAATATGTCTTACACAACGCATGAACTGTATGATATGATTTTCATTTATAAGAAGAAACTATCTTTATTTCATTTAAAATAAAAGTTCCTTTATAAACCCTATGAACCCTTAGCATTCAAACCTATTTAAAAACGCTAACACATCAGCGATATCTCGTAGTTGTTATAACATCGCCAGCATTAGTTCGATCGAGGTATTTTTTAAGCATATTGTGCATTCATAGGCGGCACATATTACAATTTATAAGGGGGGATTTAATTTTGGCATTCGCCTTGTAATTGAACTACAATTTTTTAGATTTATATTCTACATAATTGTATCTTTCCATTTTTCATATTTTTTATTATATTTCTAAGACACCCTGTATAACTTAACAGAGCTGTTAAGCGCTGTTCTCCGCAGCAGTTAACAGTAACGGAAAACAAATCCACCTACAATAACCTTAACATAGTCACAACACTCTATACTAAAAAACAAACATTCTAAATGTTGGTAGCCATGGAAACCAACTTCGATAAATTTAAAATATAAAGCTTTACAGAATTTGACCATGGACTCAATCCTCTCCTCTGCAGTTGCTGTTGCGGTCAGAAACAACCCAAGAACTCTACAGAAAAAAATAAGATAGGTAACACGATTTTTTCGACGGATTCAGAACATTTTCAACTACATCAAACAGACAGTACTACTGTCCATGAAGTCGGACAAAATTCCGCCCATCTTAACCCATTCGCTGCTGACTGTATACTAGTAGAGGGCTCCAGAAGCTGAAACCTTTTTTTCTTTTATTGTGGCTAATTAGACTGTCTTTATCTTTAAAACTAAAATCTCGAACTAGAAAAACGATAATACGTATTTTTACTAATTTTTGGCTTTTTGCTACAAGACGGCCCTGCGTCAGTCATATTTGTCTTGAAGTCGAACTCAAGCGTTTCTTGTAATCTGCTGTACCTATGCCAACCACTGACCAACTTACTTTCTCAACAACTGAATTGGTAGAACCAAATAGTTTACTTATACGTTAATGACGCCTAAAGCCGTCATGAGCACTGAATGGGTTAAGCTGTATTATGGTATTGAACTATATTATTGGCAGCAACTAGATAGCGAAAGCTTGCATCTGCTAATCGAGACGAAGAATCTCCCGCTGGTTTGAATCCATCTTTATAAACTAACACACTAGATACCTTTTAACTTTCAGAATTAGTCGCGTACATGAAAATGAATTGTGGAGACTTTGGAGCTAGCTTTCTCAATTGGAACTGATTTGAAATTTAGTTAAAACAGTTAAAAACTAAATTCATTTATCATTTTTTTGCAATATGAATGAGTTATTATTTTCCTTTGCACAATAGTGTATATATATCACAATATTGTCTCAACTTTAATGTGAATATAAAAATGCATTTATGGAATCAACAACATAGAAAAGTTTAAAAGCTTACCTTTTTCCTGTTCTCATC
Organism: Holotrichia oblita; assembly: GCA_023690525.1. Taxonomy (NCBI): domain Eukaryota; kingdom Metazoa; phylum Arthropoda; class Insecta; order Coleoptera; family Scarabaeidae; genus Holotrichia; species Holotrichia oblita. The sequence continues at coordinate 28,919,033 of CM043019.1, read as the reverse complement.
AAATAAGGAATTTAAACTCTCTTTGGCGGAAGGGGCTGGATTGGAAGACATTAAACTTCGCATGTAATAATAAACAGCATCCAATTTCCGTCTCTAACAAAAAAAACGAACATATAAATCTTTGCAAATCGCACAAATTAATTTATATCTCACCGCATAAACTGCTAATAGCGCTAATTGATTGTAAGGCTTGCCATTCTTGGGATTAATTTCATGCGCTTTGACGTACCACCTGTAATAAAACAAACAAAAGCATTGCCTAGATTTTTATTTTAAAAATATTTAACTTACTGTCTGCATTTTCCATAATTGGAGGTCTCATTGACTTGTTCTTTATATCTGAGCAAATCACCTAAGTACAAGAAAATCTTCTGAATCGAAATTAAAACTAATCCGACGAATTTTCCTTTCGTCGGAGTATTACTGTATCCTAAATAATCCGCTATCTTAAAACTATACACCTCTTCCAATCTATCTAATAACATTTCAAAATATTTAACACCCTCATCTATTAAATATAATAAGAATCCTTTATATTGTTCTTTATTAGAAGGATCTGTAGACACGGCTTTCCGCATCATCTCAATAATATTGTAAAATAGAATTTTCCAGAAATGTTGTTCAACATTTTCTGATTGGCAAAACTTCATATCTTTACAAAGCAAATACTCTAAGCTTTTCATTAGGAAATTCCTGTAGATAGAAACGTTTCCCCAATTTATCAAGATCATCCCCGAGTTAATATTGCACTGCAACTCAGTATCAGCGATAATAATTTCCCTTAACAAATCAGGATAACGCGACTGTTTTATTTTATCCGAATTTTCATCATACCACGCTGGTCTGACATTGCCGAATTGATCAGTTGTATAAAGCTGAGGTGGTGGCGTTTCTAAATTATCAGCAAATCCAGGCACACTAACTCTACTATTCGGAGATTTTACAATAATCGGTTTGTTTGGATTATTTGGATCGTATAACGTTTTCTGGCTTGGATTAATCGATTTCCTGCTAATATCTGGACATTTAGGTCTTTCCAAAACTTTCGTAGGTTCGTTCGTAGTTGTAGACGGCAAAACTAAAATTCCTCCTTTTTTCCCGTCTTTACTTTCAGATTCTCTATTCTGTTGTTCTCTTTCTGAATTTTGCCTTCGGCGTGCTTCTTCGCGCCAATTTTCTTGTTCACTACATGAACTTTTGCGTCGTCTATCAAAACTAGAATCTCTACTTGGTCCTCTAGATGATCTATCGTAGCTACCTTCGCGTTTACTACGGGAGTCTCTACGTTGTCTTCTATTTTCAGGAACTTTGAAGTTATCGCGGGAATCAGTGCTTGTTATCGAACTCTTTCTAACGCGCTGAGGATCGGTAGACATGCTTCTATCGTCCCTGTTTTGATTTCGCGGTTGTTGCCTGGAAGATGTAATTTCTGGAGTTGGTTCTCTATTTCTACTACTGCTTCTGAAAAGATAAACAAATTTATGGTTTATGCGTCCCAATATCTTTATCGGTTCAAATTAGTCCAAACTACACAATACAGGTCGGTACAGTAGATGAATGTGTGCAGTACGATCGGTATCTGCTGTACTGACCTGTGTGGTGTAGTGTCTTGCGTTGTGCGATGAAATTAGATCTTGCATTCGGAGTTGCGCTGATGAGACCTGGGAGGTCGAAACCATCTAGTCCGCTTGTAATGCTTGATCTATTTTCATTACACTCGTTCGCAGGGTGATTTCCAACAATATATTACGAGCACCTATTACTGTTTAGTTATTGCTGTTTACATGACATAAATTGTTTACAAGCTGTCGTTCAATGCGTGTTAAAAGTTTTAGGAGATGGACGTAACAAAGAAAAATTTAAAAGTCTCAATGTTGTTTTGCTTAAAACTGAAAAAATGCAGCGAAAGCTACAGAAATCATTAATTGGGCTTGAAGAGATCATTTCGTTGATATTTCAACTGTTAGTAGGTGATTTACGAAGAGAAATTTTTGTCTTGAAGACGATTCCATGTCCAGCTGCAAAAAAAAACCATTTGAAAACGCAGAATTGCGATCTTTCCTGGATGGAAATCTGTGTCACTCTAAAAAAGAGCTTGCAGAACAGTTGTGAGCAACTCAACAAGCAATATATGTTTTTAATCGAGCTGGGATTCATAAAAAAAACACTCACTTTCTATATTTATACCTATTATGTTAAGTGAGCTTCACTAACTTTCGACACATTGAGTCATTTTTTTGTCAAATTACAATTTAAATCTAAAGTATCAAGGTAATTTCAAGAACTGCGGATTCGTAAAATACAGATAAAGAATCGGTAGCACCGACAATACAACATTTAATTACAGTCGTGTCCGGTTATAACGAACTGCAACTTGCCACTAAGATTGGTTCGTTATAATCGTTAATAATAAATAATATAAAATGAAACAAAGAAATAGCATGAAATTATGTGGATATATGCCATTGCATACACACAAGTTTTTAAAGAAGTATTGATATGTTGGCACTACAGTTTGTAAGATTATAATTTTCCAGAATTTTATCTTTGTTTCCAAATGGTACCTACAGTAGACTTTGTTAAATGCATTTGTTTACACACCTCCCTTTGTTTTTTTTTCATGCTTTATCAGTTCTATTATATCATATTTAGTGTCGAGAGCACATTTGTTTATTTTTTTCACCACTAGTAGCCATTATCTTTTATAAATCTTTTTTAAATCAACACCTGCTTGCTTTGAAAGGCAGACCTAAACTGAATCCTACTGCCTATGCCGGTATTATCAAATAAGAAATAATGCTTCAGCAGAAAAGTACTAATAAATGCACGCCAACGTTGATTTTCATGTTCAAACGTTTGTTGTAAGCGGGAATTTTGATCATATACCTACAGTGAGGTACAAGGTTCGTTATATACGAAAGTTCGTTACTTGCGTGTTCGTTATATACGGAAAAAAAATGCATTGATTTTATGGAGTTTTTTCAGTGCCATCTAAAATGGTTCATTATAAGAGAAGTTCGTTATAATGCGGGTTCGTTTTAAGTGAACATTACTGTATTTAACCCTTGTATTTTATAACCTACTTTTAACCAAGGAGGGTTACGAAATTACCCCACATTTTTTTAAATACAAAATATTAAATGAATGCAACATATTTTTAAATCGACTAAGTATAACATTCTTCTTGACTCAGAAGATTTTCGCCTCTAGCGTGGTTGACACGTCGAGTTACCTTCTGGCGCCCCTCACCTAGTTTTGCTCCTGAAGAAGCCACTTACATTAGTGGCGAAACGTCAAGTTTGAGTAAGTTGTATATATGTATATTTTTTACTATGTATTTTTCATTAATGTTGTGGTGTTGGTGTTACCAATTCTTTATTTGTAAATCTAGACTACTTTGAAATAAATGAAATTGTGTTACGATACCGGCCTTTATTGATAAATTTTAGATTATATTCATATTATTAACTTTGTTGGAGACCTCTAAAATCTTTGAAAACAGTCTTCTTGGAAAAATTCATATTTTTTCAAATAGAAGGGTGGTAGCTCATTCACACGTATTCGCGTAAATAACAATGTAGTACTAAACGATAATCTGAAGATAAATATTTTAGTAATTGTCAATTACAACTGAACGCCGTCATCACATGCCCAGAGCCCAATATGAAAACCCGAGCGATGGCCTAACTTGACCTTTGTGTTTGGGATTACGCTAAAGGAATAATTCATAAAATAACCGTGAAGAAATTGGACAAACTTTAGAATATAAGAAGACCCGCCTTGAATAGCAACCATGAAAATATATCCTTTGTTTCAATTATCAATTACATATGTTATCTCTAAATTTGTTTTCAAGTTCTTATCATTTCAAATTAATAAAACACTTCAACACAATCAATTGTCATGTCATGCTTTAATTAAAAGCAATTCAAACGAATGTACGTAATCAATTTACTTTAACCTCCAAATATTGTTTTTGTTTTTTCGTGACTAATTTTACAAAACCCTATGATACGACTACCAAATGATTGGCCAAAATTTGCAATCTAATAAGCCACCACCTTCCCACTTGAAAAAAAAATCTTTTTAAAGATCATAAAGCTATCCTAAAACACCACATATAAAAAAAATAAATTGATAAGTTGAGTAAAGTTAGCAAATCCCAATTTCGGAAAAAAATGACTCGAAACGTTTAGTCACATAGTCAAAATCACTGGTACTAAAGACAAAAACAAATCCCAATTTAAACACACAAAAAATTTGACTAATTGAGTCAAATTTTATTTTAGTATTTTTACCTATTTTTATAACGATTATATCAAAGTTTCTTTTCACGTTAGACACTATTTCACACTATTTCTAGTATGAATCGGCAGGCTCCAACCTTCGTCAAGGTAAACACAGTCGGTTTAGGGCATGTAATTCTCGACTCCCCAGTTAACGTCAAAGAGTAACAAGAGAGTGCACTTAGCTATTAGCGCCAAAATAATCTTATAACCTTGGGAAATACTATATGTTTTGACAAGAATTCATTGAACCCACACTGTCAATACAATGGATTGAACACACAAATTTATCCAAGATTTATGCGGTTTTTTTCATTTTAGCTGTGTGTGATTTCATTCAAAGTCATATTTAAGTGATTTAGATATTTTTTACATTTTTTTCAAGAAGTAAAACAAAACACTTTTTAACAAAAACAAATATATATTGCATAAAAGACACTCTTTCTTCCACGTTCCCTTCTCTATCCTGTCTACTCTTGGGGCGTAATTTAAATTTAAATACTACAAACAAAATTATCATTTTGTAATTGTATTAAATAGTATTATTAATTGATGTTGGTTATAAGTTTATATTTCGTTTTGCATGTTATTAACAGTTATTACTCCTATATAGATAATTTAGGAATTTTTTTTTTTAGCTGGGTGGATATAATGCTGATGTATTAGCAAAAACATTGCTGAATTAATTGAAAACTAAATGTAAAAACTTTCTTTGCAAATTTGCTGTCATTTTCAAGGTTTTTATCTCGATCACCAAAACAAACGGTAATTTTTGATGAAATAGTCAAATGTAGATTACCACGCACTGCTCCTGCATGCTGGATTTTCAAAAGTCGAACTGTGAATACATTATTTGAACACCAGAATTCTTTCAAAGAATGTTTAAACAAAATTAATGACGAAAATTGGATGAATTCAGTTACTATTAGTGAAGCAAGTGGTTTATTTAATTAACCATTTGAATTGCCCGGAATTTCTCTACTGGTTGAAAATATTTCATTTCATCATGCCACATGTTGAAATATTATTTAATCATACTCAAATGTGCGGGTTTGACAGTGCTCAACTGGAAAAGGCAATTGAACAATTCCAACAGCAAATTATTCACATTAGAAATTGAAGAAATTCTACTGACAATGACAATTAACAATGCAATAATGAAGATCCTGCAAAAACGACAGCTGGAGATAACAGAGCTGTTATTGCAAAGGAAGTATATCACACTATTTTAAGCCAAATTAGCGACCGATCTGATTTTAGGGATCACTTAAGTGCAGCAAAATTATTTGATTCCCAAAATTTTAAAACTTATAGCCATTCATTTCCACAAAAACATTTTGATGAAACTGTGAAATCTTATCCTATGTTGGACAGTATAAAATTGAAAATTAAACTGTAATTTATGGGCGCGATGACATTTGTGACGTAGGTGGTGTTTTGCCACTTTTAGCGTTCATAACAGAAAACAACCTAAAAAACGTTTTCACTGAAACATATCAACTGTTGGATATTATTTGTACAACGCCTATGTCGACAGCAGAATGTGAACGATGTTTTCCACCCTCAAACGTATAAAAAAATAGGTAATTTTTTTTTTGTGCCTGCCCACGAGCCCCCACTGGTCAGAATGCTCTTCCGAATACAAAAATTTGCAGTGTATTTCATTTTAAAATCGAATGCTAATATCATTTCCCGTATACAGTTATAATTATTTAAAACAATATTTTTTACATTTTAGAGATGTGTAACAGAACGGGAAAGGGGGATATTTCTATCTACTAAACGTAACTTAATTGTTATTGAGTCTTTTCGATCACTTAGCGTTGACATGACGAGGGGAATACCACTATAACAGATATTTATTCTAACACGCAAACCGGTGGTCGCCCTTCAATACCTAAGGCGCAACCTTCAAGGGTACTTTAAAATGCTCCTCAGCCTATGAATCTGTATGATTTTTAAGATTCATCTAAACTGAACAAAATCAATAAATTTTAAAATACGAAAATAATTTAATTCTTAACGAGCATCGCGATAAATTTCAAAATAAAACCAGTGATCACATACCTCCTTTGGCTGTTTCTTCTATTCCTCCTGCAAGATAAAAAAAAAACGACAACCTAACTTCAAGCCTAATTAAGAATTAGCGAGAAACTTACTTCTTTTTCGATCTTTTCACATTAGTAGTAGGTGGCAAAGACTTTGTACTTGCTTCCATAAGACTGGCAATAGATGACGATCTAGTCATGGCATCACTTAAAGCTTCAGCTTCCAATTTATCATTCAGTTCCACTTCTTCACTCCAATCCTATAAGATTTTAAGCTAACATTGCGAGTATGAATTAATGTAAATCTTACCAATATAGTATTATTAACAACAGGAACTATAGGTTTAACGCCTTTTTCAATTGGAGTTGGGGGCGAAACAGGCGACAATTGAGCTTCCAAACTCTCCCTAAAAGGCCTCGGAGTCTTTGGCTGTTCTGGTTGCTCTGTATTGGCAACTGGAGCAGGTGTAACACCTTTATTATGAGCGTTGTTGTGATTACTATTACTTCTATCATCGTATCTATTAAACTTGTCATCTCTATTATATCTATTTTCATTATTTCTATTATATCTTTCCCCTTCCCTCTCAGTGCTAAATCTATCACGCATTTTACGCCCGTCATTAAACCTGTCAACACTTCTTCTACCTTCATTAAACCTCCCTTCGTCATTCCTATAATTGTGATAGTTGTCTTGCCGGTGTAAATTCTCATTACTCCGATTAGTATTGGGAAAAGTAGGAGGTGTCTGCGGTCGTGAATTAGATGGACTCGCGTACATTCTTTCGGGTGTCGCTGACCGGTACATCCCTACTATGTTGCTGTAATCGTAGTGACCACGCCCTCGCCCTCTATGTCTATTAGTTGGTAATGTGTGATACATCATGTTATTCTGATGATCGTGTTGTCGTTGGTTTTGAATATTTTGATGGGCGCTACTCGGCAAAGTGGAGTAATTTGAATAGTTTTGTTTCGAACCATAATTTTGCGAACCCTGAAATGTTATACTGCTCCCATCCCATTGTTCTTCGTTTCTACTGTAGTTTCCTGGAAATGAACGAAATTATTGCAAATTTAATCACTACTTTAATCAATAACAACATATTTAGATAAAATACCACATTTTTCAGTAAAAAATTTATATAATTACCTGCCAAATTGTTATCTTCCAAATACTTCTTCCTTAATCTGGGTGGTAAATTATCTAAATTTTTAAGCCACTTATCCTGTTCTAAACCGATAGTACTATGCCTCCTCCCACTAGGTGGTCGATTCATAACTTTATCGCCTGCGCAATTATTACGATTCTGTATAGCGGCTGGTTCAACACTTCTAGTATCACGTATTCTACTATTATAACTATTTTGATTTGACATTGCACGTGGCTCGGATCCCTGCCTTAGATTCCTAGCATGCTGTGAACCCCTCCAATCGTCTTGATTATCCGCACTCTCCCCTTGATATCGTCTATGTGAATACCGTTTTGATCTACCAGTGTTATGTAATCGTTCCTGAGCAGAATTATTATAGTTATCATTTCCGTTAGCCTGAATGTTTGGTTCCTGATTATGTTTAGGAAAATTCGGTTTATTTTGCGGTTCTTCAATAGTTACACCCTCCCTAGCGAGAGGTCTAACTACATAAAAACTTTGTTCAGGCTTTTTAGGTTTCTTCTTACTATCTACTGCTATATCACCTAATTTTGCTGTTGCTGCTTCCACGGCTGTATTAAAGTCGCGAGGTGAGGAATCTGCACTTTTTAATTTGTCTAAACCATCCAAACCAGATGCCTTATTCTTATTTTGCTTAGAAGCGACTATTAATTTTGTATCTGACTCTGATTCTTCAATTCCTGGCGTCGATTTTCTCAATGGGCCACTACCTGGTCTATAAATTTGCTGTTGTGGTTTCCCTCGTCTCATGTTTCTGTTTTCAGTTTGTTTAATTTCTAGAAACAGAAAAACAAAATAGAATTTATCACATATCACACAATGAGAAAACAACCTTGCATTTATTCTAACAAAGCGTGCCATAACGTAGTAGTGTGTTTATAAACACAATTAATGCATATTAATTCATAGGTTAGGATGAGCAATTTGACAGTTAAACGTTTTTGTACAAAGAATATTTTTAAAATTATAACCTCTACGGACGCGTTATAATATAAATCTGACACTTTAAGTTCGTAAATTCTCAAAAATCATTTATAGAAAGGATTACAAAATATTACACCTACCATATTCTGATTCTTTTTTTCGTTCATTAACACTCGCCATGATAAAGGATGAAGTTTTTAAAACTATTGAATTAATGTCATTTTCAATAGATGTCACGAATGTTAGTCATAGCAGTAATTGATAAAATTGGTTTTATTCTTTGCTTTTAATTTTAACCATAGAATATTATCTGTATTAGATTAGTCTCTACTTGGCCGTTATATTCAATTATAATTTTCAAAATAACCAAAAAGCAATTTTGAGTTACAGTAAGTTTATTTACTTTAGGATGAAAAATCCATTTTGGGGATGGTTTTGATTATCTGATTAGAGTTGTCTGTTGTATAACTCTTGCCAATAATATCATAGATATCTGGAATTTGTCAAGATCTAATAAAAGCAGCCAGAATTAGTTTTGCAAAGAATCGCGCGCAAATATTTAATTATGCTAGTATTCTGTTCATTTCCTTTCTTAGTTTAAAGATTTCGTTAGTAAGCAGAGCATCAGTTCTAATTTAATCTAAATCAACCTGGATGTTAAATAAACAGCTTTGTAAGTTGCTCTCATCTACTGTACTTACAAATAAACGTAACAAGTTCTGAGATAAGTTATAACAGACAAAAGTAGAAGGTGCAAACATAGTTACCGCTCCAATTGTTGTAAACGCCTTATGCAATACAGGTTGGGCCACTTAAAATGATGCACCAGAATTACGACCAAGCTAAATAAAAATTTGAAAATCCGACCAGGTAAACTTATAGTGGTCGATGAGGAGCACATTTTAATAACAAAGTAAATTTTTTAACGTTCATGATGACGTCACGCCGAAATCAATTTGCATTTTATTAAATAGCTCATTTATGTTTTCTGTCGCTGTATTGTAAGGAGATAGTATTTCTAACACATCACAATCACTTATTAAATATTTTATCCAACTGTGGTTGCAATAATAATAGAATGAAATTTGTTTATTTAAATTTCGCGGTTTCGAGGCTTCAAGCTTAGTTTACCGAAATTTTACGTAACGCGTGTAAATGTGCATGACATTTCTTGCGAAATTTAAAATATGAAGTGTAATCGACGAAATCTAATAATAACTATTTGAATATATTTCCCATACAAGTACTATTTGCGCAACAAAATCACTAAAATATTGTGATTATAAAAGTCAGGGAAGTTGTATCGCGCAATATAAGAACTCATACCACCAGTGGCTAATGTTTTTCCACTTGACGATGCAGATTTAATGCAAGTTGGTCAAAAAGACAAACACTCAATACCAAATTATTGTTTCTACATAAGTTAAACATTACAATTATTAATTTTGAACTTTTGTCAGTTACTAAGTGACAGCCCAATTTAAATTTTGCGTTTTACGCAAATATGCATCAGGTAAATAACAATATTTGCGCGCTTCAAAATTTGAAATATTAACGGCAATTTAAAGAAGTTGTTGATTTCATTTTTTATTAAAATTGGTCATACTATATGTATACAGTTATACGTTAAAAAATTAGCTGTTTAAAAAATTTACAATAAAAATACCACATACATCCCATACATCCCATTTAAATAAATGCAAATTGATTTCGGTATGACGTTATGACGAATGGTATAAAATGTACAGTCTGTTCCAAAGTTAATGTCGCCCCGCAATTAAAAGATCCAATAAAAATCATCTTCCCTATAACTCGACACAATTTTTTATTGATGAATATCAATATTGTAATTGCGCTCTAAAATAAATGTCGGTCAAATCTAGTGCATTCGTTTCGCAACAGAAGTTATAATGTATCTTCCATAACATCAAGCGACATTAGTTTTATTAAAATGTGCTTCCCTTTATAACTTTACCTGGTCCGATTTTAAATTTCGTATTTAGTTTGGCCATAATTTCAATGCATCATTTTAAGTGGCCCATTCTGTATAATATGTTTCCACTGTTGCCAATTTCAGCGTAATATATTTTCAAAATAGCGGTAAATTCATATTTAAGTAGATGTTTGCTAACAAATATAATATGACTGTAGAAGTAATCTTACAATGATTGAATTCCGACAGCAAGTCATCAACGATACAGCAAAATTAGAATGTTAACGATGTTAAAATATTTCAAAAGAAAACAAAGTACCTTGACTACGGTCCTATTCAGTTGGCACATCAGTAAGTCACAAGTAGGGCTGAGCGAAGTATCGATACATCGTCCAGTATTCAATACCATAACTGGTATCGATTCGCCGATACCTAGGATAACATCGGTATCGATATCTTGAATTCGATACCTGGACAAATATTCATGGAAATAGTTTTTATATATTGACTCAAATATTAATGAATCAGGGTGGGTGTAATTATTCGCGTACAATAACAATAATTGTTATAAAAAAATCCAAAGTATCATAATATTGTACATTTGATACTGTAGATAGGTATGTTATTGAATATAATTATTGAAATCAACCTGAGAAAATCTATACCTACAAATGCTATAGGTACAGTCCTAGGTATCGATTCAAGGAATCAATTCGAGGTATCAGAATCGAGGTATCAGAAGGTATACATTGGTAAGTATCGATACCTCGACTGGTATTGATACCCGGATACCCAAAATGTCGGTATCGCTCAACCCTAGTCACAAGTAAATATCGATTAGTGAAGTGCACTAAAGTAGTAAACTGAATACCTAATACCCGCATTGCAGGTATAATTGTTACCTTTGGCATGTAGATATTCAGTGTGGTACTTCAGGGTACTTCACTCATCATTACTTACCGATGTAATAACTGAAGATCTATGGCTGTATTTGACAGAAATCAACAGTCAACAGCTGAGAGTTGCTACATAGCGTGCTACGATTGATTGGAATTTAAAATTGTACCATTCACAGCAGAAGCATAGCAGAATACTCCATAGGTCTTCTCAACAGTTGGCAAGAATTACAAATTTTAATATGATTGAGGGTCGTTTATTAAAACAAATATTATGCTGGATATATTATCACAAATCACACATATATTATTATGATTTTTATGGTCGTAGTATTTGAAGCTCTGTCTAGTTTTTTTTAAGTTTTTCATATTTTATTGTAGATTTCAGTTAGGAATACCTTTGAAAAACTTGCATTTTACGACCAAGTATAAAAAGAGAGAGATATACGAATTTTGTCACATTAAAAAAGGATAGAATAAGCATGCCAGTTTTAGTAAAATTTCCTTCTAAACGTTAGTTACACTGACTTTTATCGATATTTGAACGTTTTATAAAATGAAAATTGGTGATAATTTTAAAATGATCAAATTAACAAGAACAATGACAAATATTAAATGTCATCTTTCATCCGCACATTTTAACGCATATTTAAATGTCAAAATTCCAGTAGAATTGTACTTTTTTTTACTTCTGGTTTAAATTCTTTGGGGGAAATATGGAATTTTACCATCAAAATCAAGAGAAAATGTAAGCCCATCTTCCAACAATTAAACACCTCTAGTAATGGCTACGACAGAGTCACACCATCCAGAACCACCTTCTGTCAAAAAAGTTAGCCCAACCAAATTTCGGGTAATACATACATACGTTAGAAATCCCGATAGAGAAGTTGATAATCTCTTAGCAGAAGTAGCTGTTACTGAAGGACTGCAAGTATCCAACTTCGTTGTTGCTTCAGCTATGTAAGTCTTTAGTAATAATATATTGCATAGATTATTAACTGTTGCGGCTTTTTAGTGAAACAAATCGAGAATCGCTATGTATTCATTATAGTCAGGAACTTGATCAATTAGCTGCTGGATATACAGATGGAGTCGTACGATTCTATAAAGCAAATACAATGGAGTTGGTCCAATCGTTAAGTGATGATGATATACTGGAGAGTCCAGCACCGGTAACTAATATAAAACATCGGCCACTATCAAAAAATTATCCCGCGACAGATACGATTGTATGCACTTGTAATATAAATTTGATATACATAATTTATTTTAATCACTAAAAGAATTAAATTGGTTAGATGCTAATGGCTGTGTTAAATGTTGGAATTATAGTTTTTGCCAGTGTGTATATACGATCAAGGAAAAACGTCAAACTTACGGCATCGCTTATCATCCACGACTACCAAAGTTTGTAACTTGCGGCGATGACTGTAAGGTGTATATGTACGATGAAGAAAATCGTGTCCAGGAAAGAATATTTTCTGGAAGGTATATTTCAAATTTTTTCTATTCACTTTCATATCGTTTTCTTTTCTCTTGTTTTCAGTAATACACCTGGTGTATTAGACGGACACACATCGAGAGTATTTGCTGCGTGCTTTAATCCCCGTTCGAATCATGAGTTGATTACAGGTGGATGGGATAACGTCATTCAATTTTGGGATGCTCGTCAACCGTTTGCAATCCGTCATATTTCTGGTATTCATATATGTGGTGATGGTCTGGACATCCATCCTAAAGGAACAGAGGTAGATTTTATTTGTCATACTTCTATTTGTGCTATTTGAGATAAAACTTAAAATACATAAAATTACTGTTTTTTTCTATTTGGAAAATATTTTATGTTTGAACAGCTCGATAATCGCAAAGGGGTTCGTATCTTGTCAGTGACACTTGTGGCACCGTCTCGCTAGATGTGTATTCCGATTGAACTACCATTCGCTGTTGGGATATAATTAACAGCGCAACATTACTTACATTGAGGTAATGTGCAATAATTTACACAGCAAGAGCTGTAGTGGGTAATAAATGGGTTGATAAACCACATAGCTTGGAAAACCGCTGCAGCTGCACTCAAAAGCAAAAAAAAATTTTTAAGCGAAAATAGTAGAACTTTCCTTATGTCACTTTCTACTTGGATGCTTTTTTTCAATATTCAGGGTAAAAAAGTTAAGTTTCTGAAAAGAATATTTCAATTAATCTGATAATTTTATTAAAGCATAGATAGTGTCTAGATAAAAATAAAACAAATAAAACTCTTAACTCAACACGAGTCTTATAAATAAGAATATCTCATCAAACCAAAATTTTATAAGACGCGAAAAATTTCGATAAGAGATCAGCTTACTAAAAAATATAAGTGCCAAGTCCATAGCCATTTGTCAGAAAAAAAAGGGTAGTCGAAGGGTACCACACCCCCTATGTACTATTGATTCTTTCAGTTGTGTTGCTAGAAATCGCACAGAAGGTGTGCTTCGAGAAGAGTAAAATCTACACCAAATTTGAAAAAGATATTTCGGAAGGTACTGGAGATATCAATAAATACAGGGTGCCCGAATTTCGTAGGGACAACATGGGTAACTTTTTTATTTGAAGACATAGAAAAACGGTTAAATTAGCAAAAAGGTGTAGATTCAAAGGTCACTAAGAATCAATTTTCAAATTTTACTTGTCATGCTTCGTTTGTTTAATATTGAAGAAAAACTGAAATCATTTAATTTCTTTTATTTGCTGTAACTTTTTTGTTACTTAAGATATTAAGATGCGGTTTGAAGCAATTCAAATTGTAATCTAAATACTTTTATTAACGCTTAATAAAACAAATTTCTTTTGCGCAAATTTTTAGTAATCTCACTTAACCTCAAAATTTTAAATTGGAACCGTGCAATTTTTCTGACTCTTTTAAAAGGAGATTTTTTTACTGAATACAATCATGTATCGCATGATATAGAAATTTTGTCGAAATTTGGAAAATTAATCTTATTCTGATTACGGGCAGACATCACAACTTTTTGTTTATCACGTTATCAGTGAAAACAACACGGTTGGCATGATACGAACCTGTCAGAAGTGTCAATGTCATTATTTTAATTTATAATGGATAATTTTGTAAAACACGATGTAATTTGTACGTATATCAAAAGTTAGAAGATCGTAAAACTAACATTTAATAACACAAATTTCATGTGTGCCTATTATTAGTAACCTAATCTCACCTCAAAATTTTTCATACGCCAATGCTAAAGAATTGCGAGAAGCCATATTTGAGGAATCTAATAGCATTAATTCCAATATTATCCAGAAACTAATAAATAGTGAGCTTTTGAAACTACACCTTTTTGCTCATTTAACCGTCTCTCTGTTTTCAAATAAAAAAGTTACCCATGTTATCCCTACGAAATCCGGGCACCGTGTATATTGTAAGAGTCAACTTTGACACCTTGTATATTGAAAACAGAGCATTCAAATGGAAAGGACAAGGAAAGTCCCATTATTTTGGCCAAAAGGATATGCGGTTATGAATTGACATACATTTTGTAACACCCTGTATAGATCAACTTTTTAAAACACACTGAGAGTGTGAAGTAATCGTTCAAATAGCTCAAAGGATTTTGATCTGCACCTTATTAAAAGTAATGAAACAAGTAGTTTATGAAATAATAGCTGTTGAGCATTTTAAATTCGGATTTTAATCGAAGAGGTACCAAACAAGCAGTATTAACAGCGTTTTTCTGTTATTTAACATTTTATTATTACTTAATATATCTAAAATTTTGGGTCTTTTTGCTTCCTACAAGTATGTAATTACATTTAGAGTTAGAATATTTTGTGGTCTGTGTATTATGTTCTAAGTGATAGCATATGGCGTAACTACACATTGACTAAAAAAACAAAGCAACCGTGAGGCAAGCACCGAAAGCTTCTTCTGTAACATATTCAGTTGTTTCGGCGCATTTACTTCTTACCAACCGTTACAAAAAAGAACTCTGATACCCTCGTAAAAAGAGCAAGATTCACCCTTAAAGAGTATCATGAATCAAAATGGTGATGTAGATTAATAACGGTTAAGAAACGTTTAATACATAAGAGCATTTTCCTCCTCCAAGATCTAATCCCAAAAATAACTACAATATTAAGTGGAAATAATCTACCTGTATCCTCTAGATGGAGACTTTACCAAGCGAACAAGGCGTTGGTCGGATCCTTTAACGACTATGAGCTTATGACTATAGTAATTCTTGACTTTACCTTGGTTAGCCGCTTTAGCTGCATGTCAAGACCATCGCTAGACCGAGTTTTTTCTGAGAATAAAACTTAATCTATTTCTTGTTTAATTCTTTGCCCCACTTGTTCCTACCCGGAATAACAATTTCAAAATATAGGGGAGCTTATTTCTAATATCTGCACTTTATACCTAACTAACAGAAAGTAGAATAATCCTAGTAAATGTAGAGTACCAACAACGTCCTTCCAAGTTCTAGACAATTTAAACTGCCTGTATTGTCGCTGGCTCACTTCTTAAAATCTCGATGACGTTTGAGGACAATTTTTCAATTTACACAGTAATATTTTTTTAGTTCCTAAAATCAGAAATACTTTTTAGATACTAACCTGTGCATGGCAGAGAGAGAAACCGCTACAAGTCTGGGACTACGGATCTGGGAAATTAATAAGTACTGTTGAACCGGATACATATACAGCTAAGGTAATTTTGATCACTTTAGCTTGTACTTGACGAGATATAATTTCTATTTCAGCTATATTGTGGCATGTATGTCAATAAAGACTTTTTTGTATGCGGTGGAACTGAGCCTAATATTTTCAGACTTATAGAAGCGAGAAATAGCCATGTAGGTTATAAAAAACACTCCCTTAACTCACCTTTTATATCAGTTGTGCGCTTAATATATATATTTTTTTATTTTTAGGCACTTGGTACAATTAATAAACTACCAGGTGCGGTATATTCAATTGCATTAGGTCCCACTAAAAAACCCCGGGATACCGGCCCCCAGAAGAAATCTAAACAAGCACCTGCGAAAATGGACGTGTCCTTAAATCTACCTAAGCTAGCTATAGTAAGTGGGAAAAAGATATATCAGTTGGAAATATAATAAAGAACACAACATGGGTTTTTCATCCCCCTTTTTGTTTAAACCATGAAATATAACATCTTTAATAATATATGGTAGTTGTTTTTGTTCGTGTGCGGGTAACAAAATAAGAAGTAGGTAGATTAAAATTTGTACTACAGCGTTGCGATATAAGTAACATATTACATTGTGTCATCAAGTACAAAATTCGTCGTTTTAAAGGTCGTCCTCTTGACAGATTGTATTCAAAATTCATATTCTAGCATAAATTTGTCAAGCGACGATTATTCACAGATCGGCCTTTTATAAAATTAATTATTTTCACCGTACTGTGGGTGACCGGTTAACGAACGTAATGTATGCCAAAGATTGTGTTCGCTACCCGAATTGTTCGTTAACCGATCATCAATTTGCCGTAGTTTTTTTTTATGGAAAATCAATTAACCTATTCTCGGTCCCAAAAATTAAATATGTATGTAAAACGTTTCTTAGCGCATATTTATTTATTGAAAAAAGCACATAAAATTAGATAACAAAAATGCTATCTGTCAGTCTTTAGTTTTTTCGTCTGTGGGGTGTTAAAGAACTTGTTCAATGTCGATTGCGTTTCTCTCTTCTTCAGCAAAAATGGTGAATTGCATTGTCATAGTAAAGATCGTCACCCCTGTTAATCTCAACCTGGTTTAGGTACCATTATAAAATCGTGGTTGTGACATCCTCTCACTTCCATAGTAGACCTTTAACAGTAGATGTCGGCATCGGTCCTCTTTTTCAAAACTAGGCACAAGGTTGTCAACGTCGGCTTTGCTTACCTCCAATTCCAGACTTCTGGCAGTTGCCACAATTGCGTTGATAATTTCAGAAACTTATCTGCGTCTTCTAGAACCCAGAATAGCTTCTTTTTCGTTCAAAACGTTTGTATTGTCATCGTTGAGAAGAATCGGCATACTTCAAAGCACCGACGAAAACGCGATCGACTGTACAACTTCTTAAAAGCCGCAATAACTTGCTGATTCATTGGGTAAAAGTAAGGAAGTAGTATTTCGTGCCAGACATTGAACTGTCAACCAGGAAAAGTCTGTCAACAAATGATTTTGAAGATACTTTGAATGGCCTGGTGCATTGTTTAATAACAAGCAGTGCCGCCTTCAATTGATTATCATTGCTTTCAAAGTAGTTTTTGATGCTTGGGGCAACCTAAGTGACCCATGCCTTCAGATTTGATTCCCACATAATTTCCTTAATTATGGATTTTTTCTTTAATGCTCTAGGATTCTCTTAATGATAAACAAGAAGCGGTTTAAGCTTCATATCACTTTACAGAACCGTGAACCGATATTTTGGGGGTTTATGTCCGGGAACACATTTCTTTTTTTTTGTAATGTATGTATGTGTGTACGGTTGGACATGTGCTTCCAGAACAAGCCTGTTTCGTCGCAATTAAATATTTATTGGGAGAAATTCTGAGCTCCTTATCTGCACTAGCAGACTCGCCATTTAATGCGAGATCTTTTTTTAATCTTGCAAACGACCTTAGATGACGAACCTGGAGTTTGCTGCTTTAGATTCTCGAAATTTTTTTCGGTTTTTTCTTGAATAATAATAAACGAATTACCGTTGGTGTAAAGTTGATGTACAGTGACTTTCAAAGGTATCCGGACAAGACTAAATAGATACATACCTTGCGCTCAATACTTTATTCCAAAGAGCCGCAGGGCCAGCTTGCTACCTGCTGCGTGGTGTAACCCATTGTTAGTTTATCGCTCTTACAATAAAAATACCATTGTCATTATATAAAAACGCATATTTTACATACACTGATAGACATAGCATAAATGAAAATATTAGAATTAAGGAATTCAATCTTCTGTAGCGTTACATAACAAATATTTGGATGACTGAGTGCTGTTTTTTTTTTGTATAGTTCGTATTATCTTTACGAAAAAATACTACGCAAATTTTGAAAAAATATGTATTTAAATGCACATACATACAATCCTAACAATTTGTAACATCTTCTACAAAATATCACCTACAAAACCATCAACAATCGGAACAGTTCCAATATGAACGTATTTTTTGGCATTCTATAGCCATTAATTAATCCAAACGTAAGATATAAATTAGATTGAGACTGACCTCTTGAGACTCTCGACGTCAACCTCTCTAATTGGTTGATAGACCCTCACGAGGGTATGTGGTGTCAGCGGAACTATGCCATTAGAGCACCCACCCGGACAGAATCCGAGTGTCAAAACAAAAAGGGAGAATCTAACGAATACAAGAGGTGTAGAGGTACAACTCGCACTAAAGTATACCTGAAACTTCTGTAGCGTTAAGTGAGTGAAATAGTTCTATATCACAAATATATTTTTGTCCGTTTTAGTAAAAATTAATAAACATATGTATAGATGTGAGTTACGTGAGTGTGTGCCAAAATTCTGTATAATAACACCTATATATACAGGGTGTGCCACTTAAAACTCCCAGGTCAAATATCTCAGAAACAGATAAAGATATTTGAATTTTGTGAAAAGCAGTTGCAAAAGAATGTGATGGACTCTAGTCTGCTATCACAGCTGTGTTTTATTACGTGAAAATAAAGATGGCGCTGCTATAAAAAAATGTTTTTGATCGGCATAATCTTAATATTTTTTTATTTGAAAGAGTATTAAAATTAATGCAAATTTCATTATTTGTGTTAATTTCAAAAATTTAACTATTTCATAGATATTCATGTTTAAAGAAAGTAAGAGTAATTTCAATTGCATAGGAATTGCTTTTTGCAATGTTCAAATATCTTTAGTGGCACACCCTGTATGTATGTATATGTACGTATTCTAATATAATATACTTACCTTCAACGTTTATGTATTATAGTACTTGCCTAAGGGCCGTGCATGATCGAATACCTACACCTTTTACAAAGACAATAAATGTAATAATGATAATAATTCTGTATAAATAATAATAATAACCTGTATGAATAATAACCAGTATAAATAATGATCAGTATAACCTGCATAAATGATAAAAAAGGCAAATGTTACAATAGTCACGATGTTCATTTTGATACTTATGTAATGCTTCTATAAGGAACAATCTACCTGACGCTACAGAAGCTTAAATTCCAATATTTTAATTTATGCTATAGCTATGTATGCATATATATATATTGCAATGTGATTGTAAGAGCGACAAATTACCGTTACACTCAGTAGGTAGTAAGCTGGCCCTGCTGCTCTCTGGAATATAGTATCGGATACCTTTGAAGGTTACTGCACATATATGCATGTATAAAACACTATACAGCGTTAGTAAAAAGTCCCGGAACGGTCGAATAACTTTGTTATTTGAAATTTGGTATGGGGGTATAGTTAATATAAATGCATTTGATGCAATACAGTTTGTATTTTTTTCACTTCCGGTTTAATCGGCAATACGTCCAACTTTTTTTTTTAAACGGAACGCCCACATTTTTTTAACACTTTTGAATGCAAAATAAAAAACTACGTTCAGGAAGTATTAAGATGTTTATTTTTATTCACAAGAAAACAGTTAAAAAATTAAAAAAGTGTCCTAATACAGAAAAAACAAGGTACCTTTGAAAAAAGTTGTTGTTTAGTGTTTGCATTCTTTTTGCCGTCACATTTGACAATTTTAAAAGCGTTTTAACTTTTGCATCGCTATAAATTTACTTATTTTAGACATTGACACATTTGAAAATGGCAGTAAAACTTACTGAATCAGAACGAATTGAGATATTAATGATGCGTGGGTACGGTGATCGTCAACGTTCTTTTGAAGAGGTTCGTATTTTGTTTAATGCTATTTATCCGGATCGTCACATTAGTAAAAGTACGGTATGCCGAACAATTCAAAAGTTTGAAGTCTTTCGTCAGGTGAAGGATTTACCTAGAAGGGCACGTCCATTAACAGCAACAGATGAAGAAACTAGTTTGAATGTGTTACTTACAGTGGAAGAAAATCATCACGTGTCCACAACAGAATTAGGTCAAATTCATGAGATCTCTCAAAAATCTGCTCATAAGATTCTTAAATCAGCAAGAATGAAAGCCTATAAAATATATCCCGTCCATGAGTTAACTGAAGATGATCCAGATCGTAAACTACATTTTTGCGAAACAATAACGGAATTGATTGAGCAGCAGCATCATTTTTTCAGATGAGGCAACGTTTTGTCTCAATGGCACTGTGAACAGACTTAATTGTCGCTACTGGTCAATTGAAAATCGGCATTGGATTGAAGAAGTCCATACACAGCGTCCTCAAAAGGTGAATGTCTGGGCTGGTCATGTTGGAAACAACATCATAGGACCATTTTTCTAAGAGGAAATTTAACTGGCAACGTCTACTTAAATTTATTGCGAAATGTGGTTGTTCCAGCACTTGCGGCCCTCTTTCCAAATGCAAACATTGGTGATCACCCTAATGCACATTTTTGGTTTCAACAAGATGGAGCTCCCCCCTCATTTTGCCCATAATGTCCGCGATTATTTGAATGAAATTTTTCCGGAATGTTGGATCGGACGTGGAGGAGCAATCGAATGGCTAGCACGTTCGCCAGATCTCTCGCCATTAGATTTTTTCTTTTGGGGTCACTTGAAATGTCAAGTGTACAAAAATCGTCCCCATAATCTTGAACAATTGGAAGAGAGAATAGTTCAAGAAGCCAATCGCATCACTCCAGAACAAATACAAAATTCAATAAGAAATTTTACTGACTGTTTACATTCTTGTCAAATTGTAAATGGAGAGCATTTTGAACAATTATTGTAATCGCAACCTGAATAGACAGGTATCTTGATTTTTCTGTATTAGGACACTTTTTTAATTTTTTAACTGTTTTCTTGTGAATAAAAATAAACATCTTAATATTTCCTGAACGTAGTTTTTTATTTTGCATTCAAAAGTGTTACAAAAATCTGGGCGTTCCGTTTAAAAAAAAAATTTGGACGTGCATGCATTTATATTAACTATACCCCCCTACCAAATTTCAGAAATCATAATTTTCAAATAACAAAGTTCTTCGACCGTTCCAGGACTTTTTACTAACGCTGTATATAGACGGTCCGAGTTCGCATGCAAATTCTGTTCGAAAGCGGTCGAGTGGTGGTATTTTTAGGATTTTTCAAAGTATTCTAGCTACCCCAGTGTAAATTGGATCTTTTGTTTCAAAGTGCCTTTTTGACTTCGCAATGTGCAAATTTAAAATATTACTAAAATTATTATATCTCAGCAGATTTGGGAGGGGTGGGGAAATAACTACTCTCTGATGTTGTCTAATTGCCGGTGCTAGGAACAGTATCTCCAACTTCTTATTGCGTAGGCTTACTCAGAACACTCCAATCCTCAGGAAACGGAATAAACAATCTTCGTTAACTTATAGTATTTCTTAGAGATTGTGGTGGTTCTAATACCACCTAAACTTTTACTGAAAGTATAATTATGGAGATCAGAACGAAATGATCAATAATAACAAAATTTAATTTAGATATTGGTAAATATTACAAATGCTGTAATGAAGCAACAATAGTGTCAATAACTGGTCGATGGCCGTAGTGGTTAGGCGGCTGACTATCGTTGTGAGAGGACGATAGGTGCCGGGGTTCAATTCTCTGGAGGGACGGTGACATTTTTTCAGGGAGTTTAATCCCGGATCGACTTGCCATTCGCTGTTGGGAGCAAAGTGATTAACAGCGCGGCATTATAAAAGGCGATATGATGCTGTCACAAAGCCATTTAAACACAACTTACACACACCAAACTACACCGCGAGAGTTGCAGTGATAGCCAGACAAGTAATACAGCTTACGGAGTCGCTGCAACTAAGCACCCACCACACATTAAAAAAAACCGTCTTGGTTGTGTGTTACTTGACAAGATTTAGCCATTCATTCATCAATCGATTCCGGCCTGTTAGGTGTCATAATTGGGATTACAGGTAAGTAGTAAAAATAAGTTAAATAAAACTAATTTGTGTGTTTATATCTATATTTTTAAGATTTACTCAATTGGTGTCATAATTTCGTAATACACAATCAATTTTCATACATTTTCACTTTTAGAGAAAATTAATGAAGATCTCGTTTAATATTACAGAAATAAACACCCCCTGCATATATAGTACATATTCATTATTCAGTTTTTACAAAAAAAAAATTACATAAAAAAAGAATACAATATAACATAATTATTACAATAGTAAATAGGCACATGTATTATATGCCGCGAGTTTTTTTATTTATTTTAATACATCATCATCATCGCGCAATAACAGTGCATACATGTACAAGACTAGATTTTTTATACAGCCAAGTCTAAAATTCTATTCTTTATATTCTTAATAATATTCCTTTGTCATCGATTCAAGACGTAATTATTTCGTCCAAATCTATTTTGTCTATCCAAGAGAGTGGTATGATGTTCTTATTTTTATGTTCCTTTCGAATACTTAGATATACAAAAAAAAGAAAGGAATTTGAAATTACTGTGTTCATGATATGTCATTACAAACTAATAATGAAAAAATCTCCCCTGTTTTGTTCCTGTGTTTTTTTTAAATATACACAATGTTGTTTTTTTATTTTACTTTGTATTGCATTATTTCTGGTCCACAGTTCACGTAGTATTATTTTAATACTTTGGCAGTAAGATAGAAATAGAATGTGAGAGGTTTAGAATTATGGGTAGAATATTAATTTGAAAAGAAAATAAGCTGTAACTTTTCTCAAGCCTTAAATTAAATATCGAAAATACTGTTTTGGACTCGTCTCTACTAATTGTTTCTCATATTTTTTTTTTAGTTTTCTATATAAAAAAAGCAAACTAGAAAAGAGCTGCAAAACCATCCCTGAGAATCGTTCACATAAATTTCTTTTTTCTAAACAAATATAATTACAAATTAAATGTTAACATCTAAGATTTTTTGTTTTATAAAAAGAAATTGGCCTGTTAGAAAGTGCATTTTAGTTATATACCCAAATTGGGTATTCGTCAATTCGATTAACAAATTAAAATGCATTTTCTAATAAGGTAGTTGTAGCATAGATTTATGAAAGAATAGATGGAAATTACGCCAAAATAATTTGTGTTCAGTAGTTATTTTTATATCCATTTTATCGAAGTAAAATTCTGTGTGGACATCGTTAGAAAACAAGAAAATAAAAGCAATTCTACAATTAAAACTATTCAATTTTTCAGCAAAATATTTCTAACTAAATACATATAATTTGACTTTATTTCTACATTCAAGTTTAAATTTTTCATTTGACGCTTTAAAATTAATGTAAATTCTATGTTGATGCGGCAATTTCGATAATAAAACTAGAAATGCGGAAATAATACCATATTGTTGATTTAGATTAGAAATATCTGCCATATTATTTTGAATTTAATGATTTATTTTTAGAGAAATAAAATTATTATTACCTCCATTAATAAATGGACAAAAAATATGAAAAAACCACCAACATCGGGTACATAGATTTTAATTCATGGGTACAGCGTCAAAAGGGCAATTTGGCAACAATGTAGATCCAATCCGGTAGGATTGTCCAATTGTGTACTTCTGAAAGTTAAGCATAAGCCAAATATACTAATATGTCAGTCAACTATAGCTGTCTTTTTTCGGAGGAAATGCTAATAGAAAGTTTACAAACCAGCATTGTATTATTTCGTAAACGAACAAAAATGCTCATAACTCAGCCTTCACATATCGCACCGCCTTTTAAACTAAACGAATAACACTAATATAGTAATTTTTTTATTTCTATTCAATTTAAAACCCGGTGTGAATCCGAATTATTACCAGTTGTTTGTTGACAAAATAATACAATACTGATTTGTAGTCTTTGTTGATAAATGAAGACGCTGATATTAATTAATGCTATGATAAATTCGTTAATACGATTTAAATAAATTAAAACCGGCTTTGTTACAATCTAAGTATTCGCTATTAAAAAAATTATCTAAAATATTGTCAATTTATTTTGATTTTCATTGTCATTTCTTTTATAAATAAAAAAGCGCTAAAAACACTAGTTTAGAGTCAATTATCTATTTATTTCGTTTATTTAAAAAATCTAAATTAAAATAAATACGGTCCACACAAAATTTTATTACAATATACAGCCGTTCACATTATTTTGTGTTTTGAGCATCGCTACTATTTAAATGTCTTTTTTTTTTGTTTTACATTGTATTAAAAACAGGACTGTTATGTCGCGGTCTTATCTTCAACCTAGCCAGGGGATGACTTTTTCCAAATTGTTGCTGTTTCTTAACGGCGGCTGTCGCTATAACGGTAGCAACAACAACACCGGAAGTCGGTGATATAGGAGGTCGTTTGTATTCACTATCTATGGCCGCCCTTTCTAAAATCGGACCGCCGCTTTTATTAAATGTTGATATCACAGGTGCTTGATGATTTTTCTCCATCGAAACTTCGAAACAAGAATGTCTCGCCGATTTCGGGAACGTTTTCGCCGTATTATTCTGTTTGGGTCGCATCACGACTTGCGATTGATCCCTAACTTCGAACTTCCCGATCAACTTCTTCAAATTCAAATCCTCTCCGGGATCCGAGATGCTCGAGCTGATGTCGCTAGTTTTCGCTTCCCTGTCGAGATTTAAAAAAGCGCTTCTGTTGATTTTGTGCTGTTTGATTTCTTCCGATTCGGCACCGCTTAAATTTGTCTTGGCTTCGAATTCCTCTTTGAGATATCTGACGATACCGGAAGTGTTGGTCGTCGTATTCTGATCTTCTCGTATCGATTCATCGGGTAAAAACGATTTCCTATGTAAATTCTCCAAAAAATTTTTGTGCTGCTTCACCGAAGAACATTGTACCGTGTCGATGATGTTGGAGTTGGAATCTTCGCCGGGTATTCGTCCGATATTCGAAACGTTTGAAGCTGAACGGGATAGAGAGCATTCTTGAGTCACTAATTCCATTGAAGATGTCTCTGGTGCGCTCACAGATAACCGTGAAGTATTCGCTAATGGAGTTTTGTGCTTGACTATGTCGATTTCTGCGGATATGGCACTAGAATTTGTTGTAGTATCCGCCACTGCGGATAATTCCGTTTGAGCCGCCAACGCGTGTTTATTAATGAGAACTACGTTACAAGCCTCAACAGTTAAATTACTACCATCGTCACAGTCCGTCACTTTATCGCTATCACTAATTACATCGGAATCTGGCAACTTTTTACTAGCATTATCTTCCAATTTCTGTTTGGTTCGTTTCACTGTACCCGGATACCATGGTATATCATCTTTGTCGTACTGAAAAATACCACTCATACTAGAATCTAAGAGATCGTTACAACTGGGATGTAATGTTTTCTCTCCCTTTTCGTTAACGTAATACACTGAAGTACCGGGTCGCATATCGTAAGAACCCCACGAGCTATTTCTCGATGGCAAGGTTCGAGTATCACCGGAACCCCAAGAACTATGTCTCGAAGGGGTGTCCCGTCTTTCACCTTGATACCCAAGGCCGACGGCACTGTCATAGGAACTCCAGGAATTTTGTCTTGATGGACTTTCGCGAGAGATTTCTTCAGAATCGATATAAGCAGGTATCGCGGGAGCTGCAGATACACGATGGTGTTTTCTTTCTTCCCTATCGAAGACCCTATCGAGCTGATTTGAAAAAGGATCATCTTCTTTTTTAGGAGCGGATTTTGAACGCAAATTAACATCAGGAACTGTATCGTTATCATTTTTAAGTTCTTTATTTATTTGTTCTGTAGGTAAATAAGAGCTTTCAGTTTTTAGAACAGCTGATGAAGTCCAAACAGTCTGTCCATCACTTACACTATCTAATTGAACATCACAGGCATTATTTATAATATTAACACTTTTAGAAGAAATAGAACAAGCGATACTAATATGGGTAAGTTGCTCTTGTTCT
Source organism: Holotrichia oblita (assembly GCA_023690525.1). NCBI lineage: Eukaryota > Metazoa > Arthropoda > Insecta > Coleoptera > Scarabaeidae > Holotrichia > Holotrichia oblita. The sequence goes on along the minus strand of CM043019.1, from coordinate 28,892,738 downwards.
TGTGGTTCCTCTTTGGTCTCTCCAGGATCCCAAATTTCTTTCTTAACAACTACCGCTCTAAGCATAGGTGGGGATGATTTGGTTTGAACTTCCACCGCAATTTCTTCGGAAGCGGTTTCAGTATCATTTTCGTCCACTGCTGATCCATTAAATTGAGGTAATAAATTCAAGACCAACTTCTTCTTCTCACCTTTTTTTTCATTTTGAAGCTCAAGCTCGTTAACTATATCTTTAACCGAAGCAGGTGGAACTGGTTCTGCTGAATCCCTATGATTCCCAGGCAAGTGCATTATTTGATTCGGAGAAACGCTGTAGGATTCTCCATTATCGCAAGGCAATAACACATTCCTCGCTAAAATATCTTTCGCTAAAGTTTTCCTTAAATCAATCTTTAATGGTTTTAGTTTCTCTTTCGTCGGCGAACTTTTCTGATGAAGGCATTCCATTGATCGCGAGACTTGCGGATATTTCAACTTCGGCAACAACTTCGAAGCTACAGCGAGATCCGGAGACCATGATTTCGGCCTAGCACCAACCAGCCTTAAATCGTGTCCAGATCTGTCAATGTACGCAATACTCTGAATTAAAGGGGTTGGTTTGCTACCCGCCAATACTTTCTCTTCCTTACCGCTACCGGGAGATTTTAGATTCGTTTCCGATTTCGATCTTTGCAGTTTTTCTTTATTCTTCATGGCGACCAACATGCCTTGGTACGTTTCTAATTGCGCCAGGAAGCTCGTGTTCGGTTTAATACAGCTCCGCTTCTCTTTGACATGCTGCAGCGCCTTCCTAAATTCCCAATTGTACGCTTTCATCGCATAAGCTATAACGACAGAAGCGGATCTGCTGATGCCCATCTTGCAATGGACCAGTACCTTCGAACCTTGCTGCCTGGCCTTGGAAATGTACTTGAAGGTGTCGTCCCAATGTTTTAGGAGGTCGGTTTTCTCATCGTCGTACACGCGGACGTTGAGGTAATCGAAGTTTCCCGGAAAGAAGTTGTCAATTTCTCTGGTAACGTTCAGAATATGACCCACACTGTAAAAAAAATAAAAAAAAAATTATTACCTGGATTATTATTATGATAAGCAGGTAACTTACCCATTTCTCTGTAATTCCTCATAATTTGAAGCGTTCCATTCGGATCCTAGGTAGACATGATCAAAGATTTCTGTTGGCGCATCCATCTGACCCAAAATCGTCAACATCTCCTGATCGATGAAGCTCTTATACTCGCCCAAATCCATATCTAGATCCTCTTCTAGTTTGCTCCTGATATACTTGCTGGTAACTTCATCTAAATCGACCGACATCATGATCTCCTTCAAGGTGGAACGGATGACCCGCTCCGTCTCCTCGCGTTTAGTAGGCTTAGTGCGGACCGAATCCGGAGATGGCGGCCTCCTCGATTCGAGACTGTCCATGGCGTGCCATTCATTGAGACAGGACCGGTCCGATTCGATTCTGTTTTCATAGTAATTGACCCAGGTGTGACTCAGGCCGCCCTGATAATAATTTTCTTCGCGAGCTTTCGAACTGACTTTGTGCAAGGTTTGTAAAGCTGACCTGTAATAAAGAAGAGAAACCAAATGTAGCAAAATCAAATTTACAATTACAAAATTTATAAAATTAAAAATGTTAAATGATATAGTGATGTATTGTAACAGTAGTTGAATACATTATGATAAATGTGTACCTCCGCAATAGATTGGACTTCCTGTGCGGTTTTGCGTTTGTATTTACGATAAAGGAAAAGATAAAAGTTTCTTCGAAAAACTATGATACTAAAACCGCAAATTTGTTTGATCTAATAACAATTTTATTATAAAAGCAATTTCAAGAAACAAACGAAAGCAAATTGAGAAGTCTACGCGAATTAGTATTTTAAAATAATCTATGAATTTATACGTAGCAAATATATCTAATATAATAATCCAGAAAACTCGTAGATAAATATAGACATTCGATAGAAATGCCTTGTATGCATAATCGACTCGAGACAAGCTTATTACATGACAAGCCGAACTTCCGCATTAATAGAAGCATAAATATCGCAGTCCCCTCGAAATTTATGACCAAGATCAAGAGCGTGTTGAGGAACGAATCAATTTATAGGCGTCGTAGGAAATATTATTTTGTGCCCATCTCGAAAACGTGCTGTTACCGTTGTTATTGTAACAGATGGACTGGACATTTTGTTCCCGTGATGTTTTCATATATCATCTAGATAAAATTTATTGAATAAGTACGTCAGAAGTTTTTTTTATGAGCATTAATAATACATTTTTGGAAATCTCAAATTCGGTTTATTGGAAGTAGGAATAATAGAAATCACTTTTAAAATAAAGTCCACGTGTATTACTCATAATCATAAGCTTCTTGGCATTATTAAACGTCGCATTAATGCACTGGAAATGTTTTAAAGCTTTAAATAACAGCATTAGCAATAATCGCAGTTATAATAAGCAAGGAAATTTAGTGTATCTATTTAAGTATATTATTTTATAACTATACTATTTTAAAAGTAATAAATTGTATGCCAATAAAGCAAATAATCAAAAAATTCTTTCCAACAACGCTTAGAACCAGTTTTAGCGGTTTTGCTGAAATTTGAACAAAAAGAACTGGAATCGGGATAGAAAAATCAATTCCTAAAACTCGAACTGGTAAAAGAACGAATTCAAGAACGATGAAACCAGTTCTTGATTCAAGGTAGGAACTACTAGAATCGACATGCGTACAACGCATTTTGTAGGTATTTGTACTATCAGATTTGAAGTAGTTTTTTAAATAAATAGTAATAAAGCGATTTTGAGGACGATAACATTTTCTTTGACTCAGATACAAGCGAAGAGGACGCATTAGAATTATTAATAGGAAAAACTCGTGTAAAAAATGAAAATTTTGAAGGTAGTGTACAACATTCATGTATTCGCAGGTTTTAGTTATTAATTATGCAGAAGTCTCAAAATAATATTTACCTGCCATGTTGATACCTTATTTTTAGGTTAAGCTATCTGTCAATATTTGAAATAGCTGAGTGTAAGTTCTATTTAGAATTAGTTTTGAACCGGTAGAGAAATCGCGCTTGCGCACTTTGCACTTATGAACGGGTTCTGGAATTAGTTCTAATGGTATTAATTGGAAAGAACCTCAAAAAACAAATTTCATAATTATTTTACGGTTTTGCTATTTGACAAAAGATGGTGCCACCACAAATTAAATAATATCTATAAAAGACGTTCTTGTTATATTTTTGTTGTATGTACAATCTTTGACAATTTAAATGCGATTTTTTTATCGGGGAATGTTGATTTTGTAAATAACGGCTTTGCTTTAAAGTGAATTTAATTACTCTAAAGAAGTTCATCAAAGCAGTACTCTCTTACAGAAAAATTAAATTTGCTTCCTTTATTTAGTAAATGGAAATTCCTCGCTGAAGAATTCGCATTTAATTTGCCAAAGATCGTTTGGTTTGTTTACATTACATATTTATAGCTGTGGCTGTTTTATATAACTTATGATTGCATTTTTTTAATACACTACGTTAGAAGATAAGAAAAGGGAAATCCATACCAAGCACAAAAATACTTAATACATTATTACTATAACAAAGTAAACGCTGTAAGGCTAAAAGTTTATCTAAAACTAATAACAGTTACCAACCACTAATCACGAAATGAAATTTAACAAACATATTTTCTAGGGAATAGTTTAGTTGGCAAATTTACTTCATTAACACCACCCAAATCTATGAAATACTACTTATTTACTGAATAAAATGTCAGAACTTTTTCGTTTATAATGCATATTAAAATATTTGAATTTTGGGGAGCGGGAATATCAAAACGCATTCAATAACCTCTTTCATATTCTGAGCACGTTAAAACGCTATTCATTTGCGTTCCAGATTGGTAAGATTTGTACTTCTGTTTTAACTGCCCTTACTACCCTTTTTCTTTGATGAACTCATCTATTTTTCCACCAAACTTTATATTCGGAGGTGTTGGGCAGTGTTGCCAACCCTACCGATTTAGAAGGTAATCCACCCATATACCGATTTGGCACTTCATCTACCGATTTTTTGGATTTTTTAAATTTTAGTCAGAAATTTAAGAATAAGATTGAGGGAGGTATTTTTTGTAAAATAATAAGTTGAGGAATTTTCACAACATTTATAAACGTATCCTAATTTAATAGAAGGCACTTAATTACAAGCACTTGCTCTGAGTGGAGAAATGTCAACGAAATTCAGTCATTTCCAGATAATCCTATAGAATTTTGGCGAAAAGTTAAGAAAATGGAGCTGGGTGATGGGTCTTTAATGTTTTAGGTTGTTTTGCTTTTAACATACACAAATGGAAAACGGAATCAATAATAGGATTGTTACAATTCTTGTTTTATTTTTGCATTTGTTTTTTAATAAAAAGTATTTTTTTCTGTAACAATGTTTGCTTTTATATTTCAAACCTACCGATTTTTCCCCATATCTACAGATTTTTTTTACGGTCGGTGCTACCGACTTTGAGTTTCGATGCAAACCTATTCTAGATTTTAAGATTTTTCTTGTACCCTTTAATACTTTTTAAGGTAAAAAATGTGTCAGTCATATCTGCGATCATCCTGAGTTGGTCATACTGATTTTAATATGGTAAGACTGTGTAATTGGCGAACCTGTTTATCTATATTTTGTGGGTAGGTTTATTATTTACATTTTACTTGTAACAAATGTCAACTTATAATCCATTCATTTTAAGAAAACAGTAGTTAGCGTTGCGATCGGCGACCGTATCACACCGAAAAATTTTTGTTTGTAAAATCAACTGTCATATAAATGTCAATAAATGTCTTCTTAATTGCAAATATAAATTGTAAGCCATTTGTTTTTGTCTGCTACTAATACGTTTCCCTTGAGGGTTCTTTGATGAACCAGCAGGAATGTTAACATTTCGACCAACTACCCCGTCGTGGCCAGATAAATGTAGTACAACCTTAAATTTCATATACGTCAAAAATTTGAAATTTTATCATTGTAAGACGAGCTTTAGCTTAACCTGCTTGTCATAAAAATCAAATGTCATATCATACCGGAACACAAATTTACACGATACAATTTAAAAAAAACGCTTGTACTACATTTATCTAGCTTCGACTGTACCAAACCTGAAGTATGAATCGCATATAAGTACCAAAATAGCATTAGTAAAACATTACCTGAACTTATTTAAAATAATCGATAATTTAGCTGTAATAACAACTGTTTTTAGTCAAATTTGTATATAACACAACACCAAATATACTAAACAACAATAAGAAAATTTGACAAGTGACAGCGAATGAAATTCAATAATAGCTAACAGCGATTTTTTTATTTTATCCAACTTAAATTTGATACAAAGCTAAGATTTTTATTGTGGAGTAAATTGGGCTGGGCTATCCGCCAATCAGAATCCAATAAACTATTGCCTATCTTACCTAACACTGTTTTCTTAACGTGAATGTACTTATAAGTTGGAGAAATATTCGAATAAATTTTTGTAAGAATATAGTAAATGTACCTTATTTTTTATTATAAATCGTATATTGTCTTGAAAGACAGAAAAACGGTAATAAAACATGAAGAAAATATGAAAATAAAGACACTACAACAAGACAATACACACAAATGACAGCAGATAAGTGATGACACTATCGTTTTGACATTTCACATATGTATAAATCCAGTATGGACAATTCACAAAAGCAAAAATTTCCCAATTTTTATGAATCCAGGGACTTTTTTGTTGCCAACTGAGGATACTTCAAAATGATCGTAGTTTACATCAATCGTGACGATGTTATTGTTTCTCAATATTGGTATGAAATTTGCACGTGTTAGTGACCCGTTTTTAATATTTTGAAAAGTATAACTATCTGAAAGAAACAGTATATTTGCATGTAATATATCGCACATATTCGAAAAGATTAACTCAAGTTAGTAGACTACACAGATCATTAAATTTTAACGAGTTTGCAAATCAATGTCATAAATTTATAATAAAATCCCAAAATCTAAAGATAACGTTATACCCTAAAGCCAAGTTGTACCATAAACAGTATTATATTAGTCATTAAATTATCGAGGAAAAAAATATTGCAGAAATACGTTCCTTTCATCGAATATTAAATGTGTGCAAGTACTTAAGTAGGTAGGTATATAATTAATTTCAAGAAATAATAAAAATCTTAGTCGTGAGTCTCTCACTATATTGAAACACGAGTGCTTGACTATATAACTGTAAATACGTGCATTTGAAATGAAAAAAGACGACTTTCCTGTAATATACATACCCGCATACATTTACTTTTGCGTTTAATATTTTTGTTACGTTTCATTGTTTCTGAAGTGTCGGAACTGTAAAACAATACAATAAATGCAGCCGCGAAATCAAATTTATGATTGCACGATGTAGATAACCGCGCATTAAACGAAGCTGAAGGTTTAACGGAAGTGTCTTCTGGTCAATTGATATTTCATTTTAGAATAATCACAGTGATTAAAAATAGTAGATAAGATTTTCCTTAAATAATTGAAAGTCTTGATTTATCATCAATCAATTATGAAATTAATTTTCTGATTCGAAAAATGTGGATAACTAAAAAAATATGTACCTACAACATTCTCTAATGTCACTTGTCAACTTCAATCTGTTTACAAAATATAATCGCGTTTACATCTCATAGGTACCGTAAGTAGAATGACTAGCAGGTTTTCAATTTTATCTTGCGAAGCTATTATAAAATGTATTATATGTCACAGTACAATTCTAAATATTATACTATACGAGGGGCAGTTCATCAATTATTGTTCCTAACATACAGGGTGTGGCAAAAAGTTATAACTTCAATTCTGTTATAAACTTCATTATTTGATTGAACATTTTAAAATTACAATTGCGTTAAGGACTATCTTTTCAACTAAAATTTGTCTTAAAACACGTCATTTAGTACCATATCATGAACCAAATCAATATTGCCTTGGATAACCATAGTTTTGAAAAGATCAACACCTGGTGCATATTTTCAGGTTTCTAAATAATGTTATTTTTTTTTTTATTGATTTGTTTGATTTACGTTAAATGACAAGCGAAATACAAATTATTTATTATTCTAGTAAAACAAAGCTTCATTAAATGAATAAGTCTTTATCTTAACATGAAACAACTAAATCAAAGACACCTTACTCAATAATTTAGGCAATTTTCTAACTAGGCATTTTAATTACAAAAGAAATACGATCGGGGCAAACCCCTCATTTACAAACAAAGATATCTGCGCCTCTAGCGATGTAAGTGACTAAAAACTTTTTCCCAACGCCAAGACGAAATAAAACGATTCCCATTTCAACGGAAAGATCGAAATCAGCGATTTCGTCAATCCTTCCGAGAACGACGACAATTGAAGGCCGTCTTTCAGCATCAACCCCACTCGTCCTAAAAATACTACAATAAAACTCATCTTTTAAAGATCCCGTTCTGCAGGCGAATCCGAGATTGTGTGCTCGCAGAAAAAAAAAGAACTGCTAAACATCGGTCCCGGGAACGTTAAACGTAATTATTGTTTCTGTCAGGCTTTCTCTGTCTTTTTTGCGGTCATTCATTGTCTCTCATAGACGTTTAAAATAGTGGCGTGCCGTTTCGTATAAATGTTAATCGCTTTAGTGTTTTGCTATTTAATAATTCTTGTAAAGTTTCGTGTGACAGCTTGCTTCGCAAGACAAGAGGTATGATACATACAAAGAGACTAGTCGACCTTGGTTAGTTTTTCGCTAACGTGATGAAAAATGTTGTACATAACTATGTAGTGGTTCGTATCGTTTGTCTTTATTTCATTTAGAGATTAAATTTGGGCATTTGTGCCCCAATTATCGATTATAAATTGCAGTAAAGATTCGTTCTTGTTAGATTCGTTGACAAGTGTAGTTTATTTTACAATTTATAAGATAGCGAACAGTATCATGGAGAACAAAGGTCTAGGGAACGTGAGGGTGACAATGAAAGTGATATCGAACAGAGATTGAAGAATCGCCATCGTAGGGAATTGACGTAGGGGAAATGGTGACAGGTATCTGCGAAATCGTATAGAGAAGGTTGTGCTTGCCAAAACTATTCGAGAATATTCCAAGTAAATTAAAAACATGTATGATGATTCTAATAGATTTATTTATATGTTACTGTTTGTTTAGTTGTCGCTTAAAGTGCTTTATTAATCTCTTAGAAATCTAAACATTTTCAATAAATTTTACAATTATTAAAGTAAACACCAACGAGATAAGGTAGGCGACGTTGAGATGTGTATGCATAGGGAGAGATGGCGCCACTTCACTAAAGTCTATTATTAAACAATTTAACCACTTAATAAATAATACTCCCATAATTCCGGAAGATGTAAACTTTTTTTCAAATATAGAACAAGTACAAGGAAAAGTACCACGAATCGAGAGTCACTATACAGAGCGTTTCAAAATGTAGGTCCGTTTGCCAGAGAAAAAGGGGGAATCAAAGGTAACCACACCCCCTATTTTCTCCATTGGGTCTTTGAATCAGCTTACTAGAAATCACATAGAAACTGTGCTTAAATAAAAGTAAAATCTGTACCAAATTTGAAAAAGATAATCTTAAAAGACACTGGAGACATTAATAAATATACTTTTAAAAAAATCAACATTGACACCTTGTATATCGAAAACAAAGCATTCAATTAGAAAGTGATATAATGAAAGCCCCGTTATTTTAGCCCAAACAATGACAACATTAATTAAGTATTTTAATCTACATTTTTCGGGCCCACAAATTGATACTTGTTGTCAGTGTGAAGATTTGTCCGTAAAAATAAGGAGTCCTTAATTAGGTGAAACAGCCAGAAGAGCAACAATCGCTTAACTAATTTTTTATAAAATGAAGAGCCAAAAACTCCTATACTCCTCTGCAAAATTATACCGAATAAACACAAGAAAGAAGTGACATTGCAACAATTGTCTTTGATTTTATGCAGAATTTGCAATTACCAGAACCTACTAGATCTGTGTAAGACGTGTTTGCCCCATTCACGATTTAAAAATGACAAAAGCGTATTTTTTTATATTTGCCATAAGAATAGTGGTCATAAGAGGCCTATCAAAGTCTATAATAAATTCCCTGGAATAAACGAGAACAATTTTGGAAACAGTTATTCTACTCATTTGTTGGTAGAGTCAAAATTGAAGTTTTGAAGGCATCGACTGCTCTTTCTGACGAATCAAACCTTTGACCACACAGTCTATCCTTGATTTTTGGAGGTAAAAAAATCGTTCGGATTTTGGATGGGACTGTACAAGGACGGTTTAACAATTCGACGTTTCATTACATTAAAAATTCAATTGTCGGCAAGACAATTGAATTTTTAACGTTGGCAAAACTGAGTGCGAACTTGCATTGTGTTGGTGGAGGGTGATTCGTCATTTGGGGTTGCTATTTCGAAGTTCAGCAATCATTTCTGACAAACAAATGCTTGTATCCCAATCGGCAGTAATTATTCTTTGAACTTGTAGAGGAATTGTTGCTACATGACCTGCTTTCGAGACAAATGTTGCAACCATATTTTTGGAGACATTTCAGGAACGCATAATGTTGCTCGTAAAATTCATCACCACTCACGATGTTGTATATATCAAGTTTTTTAACATCAATTCATCCTAGCTGCCTTTTGTTTTTCGGCCAACAGATGTGATGTCCAACGGGAAACTAAATGTTCATTCAAGTCTTCGTTCAAATCTTCATTTCCGAACACAGGAATAAATTTGGCCAGCCATTCTTGTTGAGATAATTGTATTCGAAAATTATAGCTTTAATCATATCAATTTATACTTACTCAAGAAAAAAAAGACTGTATTAAAAAATTAAGCATATAAAGCTGTCAACATTTTTTATTATATTCAAGTATGAGCAATATTTATAAGCATTTCTGTATTTCCCCATTCATAGTTCCTAATTTACATAAGAGACTATTCAGTAGTATTTGCATTACAATTAACAATTTTAATAATGATTAGGGTAATCCCCGATAAGAAACTTAGGCTTTTACTTTATTACCGATTTGTTTGTAGACGTTTCAAAAGAAATGTATTATCTTAGATAAAGGTTACATAATCAAAATAAAAGTTTCTTTTTCCGATCATTACCTTATCAAATAATATAATAAGACTTCTATTTAAAAAAGATAATTAATCATTTCCACAAACATCATAATAATATATCGGATTATCTATTATATAAACACATATCTTAATTTATTAGGCGTCATTTCTCAAACTACAATACTAATTTATATTAACACCTTATGATTCAAATATAAAAATACAAATCCATTAGATTTATGAATGTTCGTCACATTGTACGCGTTTATCCATTCATATTCAAATTTAAACATAGATAATCCTGTGTGCCGAGTAAATAACCGTGACATTCAAGATTTTCGCGGAGTAAATTGCATGAGGTTATATAATATGAAAGCATAAATAAATTAAATGAAGCACAAATCGTATTGTCCGTGAATTGCCCTCGTTTGTTTTTACTTTTCGCTAAATAAACATTATCTATATAGACTCATAAAAGAGAAATGCCTAAAGATATTCTAGCGGTATCCCATCAAGGTTTCAAGATTTTACAACCACCTAACAGCATTCGTCATTTCAATAAATAAACTATACTGTTATTTACCACATAACTTCCAACTGGTATTATGATTGGATATACCTTATAACATTTACATCTGATTAACATAGACATAAGGAAATGAACATATTACATTTGCATTCAACGGTAGAGAATGCGTATCATTTATGACTACTTAGTTTTGATCTCAAAGTTAATAATAATATTAGTTGTGTGAAAGTGCGTGTTATATTGCTAGACATACATACATATACATTGTATCGACATGTGTAAGCTTATTTAAGTAGATATAACATGACTTCATTTTATAGGCATCTCTGTATACTATAGCCTTTTATTAATCAATATGCTTGCTCACCTATTGAGATTGAAAATGTTATATGTAAGTGGATATAATTCTGTATATACCGTTAAGTTTTATGTAAAAAAAATAATAAATAATTTCTCAGAATAAAACTGGTATAGAGTGTAGATAGAAACATATTCATACTTAGAATTAGCAACGATACTGATAAAGCAATTAGATCTAAAGGAAATTGTGGAATTCCGATTAAAATGAGTTTGTAGGAAAACCACAATTCACAGAAGCTGAAGCGAACATCATAACTACATAGACTCTAACGAGAATATATAATCTCAATTATTGTACTCAATTACAATGTTAGATATGCATGACGTAACAATGTAATAGAATTTCCAAACAAAATGTATGCGTTTGATTCTAATTTTATTTTCCAAGGTATTACCTTATATGGAAAAATGCAAATAATATACAGAGCCACTTCTAATTATTAAATTAATAATCTGACGAACAGTATTAAACAATTATTTTGTTATAAAAAACTTCAAATTTAATAGTTTAATCCCAGAAAATGTTGATGCATTTCATGACATGGTTTTGTTAAACGAATTCAGCTGTAACGAATATTTGAGGTACTGAATATTTCATATGAACGAGCCCACATTCGATCTGTGCTTGGTTTGAAAATGATGCAGAGACTTCTTAAGCCGTATTGTTACTTTGGATGAAATTTGGGTACATTTCTACGACCCCGAAACAAAGCAACATCCGATGGAATGAAGACAGTTCGGTTCTCCAAGGCCTAAGAAGTTTCGTTTTCGAAAATCTGCTGGAAAAGTTTTTACTTCAGTTTTTTGGAATTGCCATGGAGTAATCAAGATTGATTTTTTTGGATAAGGGTGGAACACAAATCGCATGTTGTCATGCAAACAATTCGTGATTTAAGGTTGGAATTACTCGAACACCCTTATTCACCAGATCTGGCTCCATCCGACTATCATTTCTTTCCTCAATTGAAAAAAAGTTGAAAAGGTAGTAAAGTTTCTTCCAACGAATAGGTGAAGGCCAGGCGCTTAGCATCTTTTAAACCATTGTTTTCTTTTATACATATTGCCCTCCTTAATTCAATTTAAAAGTAAACTTATTTGCCGTACTTATTTTTAATTTTTTCTGAACAGATTTGTTTTTAATTTAATTTTAATCATTGTCAATATCCCTTGTATTACAAGCTTTTATAAATAGTTATAGACAGCCCATTAACTTTTCTTTTTTTTTCATATACGTGACTAATTTTTATTAAGTTGAATTCGACGATTTCATGTAGTTTTATTTTACAATCAGCACATGTCTGGTTAACTTGATTTGTAACTAACTTCATGATCATCATTTCGATCTCTTCATAACTTGTAAATTCTTACAAGGTTGATTATAAGACTATAAAAGAGTTATCCTCACCAAGAATTATATGTTTTAAACACAATTCCCGTGTAGAAATCTTCTTAACAGATTTCACACCTCGCCTATCGCTTACCGTACAAACTTAGATAGGATCTTGTTAATACTTCGGAGTTGACAGAGACAAAACGCTATATTTTATTACTTTAAAACAAAGACAAACGTAATACTGAGTCTCCTGTTATTTTTTCCGCGTTATTAAGTTAGAATTCCTATTTTTTACGATAAGCTTTATTTTGTTCAACGTTCGGGACATTACGTAGCAAATATAGTGGACATTTTACTCTCTTTAACTCATTTAACTTTTGCAAATATCAAAACCGTGAGCACATTCAATACTCATAGAAGCTTAATTATAGTCACCATATAATTCTTCTTATATTCAGATTTACAGTAGACATCTTGTCAAATTTATAAATTGATTCACTAACGTTTATTCTAAGAATGTTCTTGCATTTGTATACTTATTTTTGTCTTCAATGACCGTAAGGTATGTGCAATGTAATTCTTCTTTGTTTAATTTGTTGATGAAAAAAAAATATTTATGTTAGAGGTATCGTCAAGTTTTATTCCGTTTGCGAACCTTGGGCAGTAAGAGCTTCTCGAAGTATTATATAAATTCTTAATTGGCAGGGGGTGGAGAAACTTTGCCCATTGTAAATTTGCAAGTAAGGTTAACACTTTTTGACATTTCATTTCAATTTGAAAATTGGAAAATCTGCTATTGAACCAATTGCTTTAAATTTTACAAAATGCAACAAATTTCTGTTTCACCGAAAGGATTATGTTAGGCATAAAATTGATATAATTAGCGGAATATATTGCGAACGAAACGGCAATTTTCATAATAAATTTGACCAATCTAAATGTATTGCTATATAAATATTGATATACGAGAGTCTACTGATTAGGAAGGTTAAAATTCGAATTTCAAAATATTTCACAATATGGATGCTTTTGATATCTTAGAAGCTGCTGCCTAGCTATCTGCAAGGTCTGCGTTCAATTAGAGTATGATACCATACAAACTGATCACAATAAAACTAGTTTCAAAATTAACAGTTGTACCAGAAATAATTAATTAATTAGCTAAAGCGTACGAAATATCTAGTCGAAAGAAGAAAGCTCGCTTAGCTTCAGCTCGTTAGTACAAGTCAGCTTCGCTAATTTTTCGCCTGCGTGAAGTTAGCCTCCCCCCCTTCCCCTTCCGAAATTCAAAATGTTGAAAATTGTTCCAGGTTGTTCTAGATTTGTTCTAAATTGTTCCAGAATTTTGCAGAAAAATATTAAAAAATTATCGAAAAACTTTTTCTGGTCAGCCCCTCCTTTTTAAAAATTCGAGATTTTGACAGCTGTTCCAGGTTGTTCTGAACATTGCTCCAAAATTTGAACCTTCTCACATTAGTAGTTTATAAAATAATTAATAAAAATTAAATTTCACTAGCCTCTCCCTCACCCCCCCTCGAAATTCAAAACTTTGAGAGTTGTTCCAGTTTGTTCTAGTTGTTCTGAACATTGTTCCAAAATTTGAACCTTCTCACTTTAGTAGTTTATAAAATAATTAATAAAAATTAAATTTCGCTAGCCCTCCCCCTCCACCCATTTTTCGAAATTCAAAATTTTTAGAGTTGTTCCAGTTTGTTCTCGTTGTTCTGAACATTGTTCCAAAATTTGAGCCTTCTGTCGTATGTAATTTATGAAATAATTGAGAAAAACAAAATTTGAAAATTCAACGCCTCTTTTTCGAAATTGAAAATTCTGAAAGTTGTTCCAGGTTGTTCTATTTTGTTCCAAGATTTTAGCCGTCTATCACGTATACTTTGTGAAATAATTAACAGAAACGAAATTTCACGGGTGTAAAGTTAGGCCCTCCTTTTTCGAATTTTGAAAGTTGTTCCAGGTTGTTCTAGGTTTGTTCTGTATTGTTCCAAAATTTTAGCTTATTTTTAGCTGATTATTTGACGTGCTGTTCATTTCGTAGACGAGCTAAGCTAAATGAGCTGTGCGAAAAAGTTCGCTAAGACGTGGGTTTATTGTTGTTGAGTGATACAAGTTTTCACGCACAAATTCAAGTGGGGGAGAGGAGAATGAAAAGTTCGACAAATTCAAAAAAAGGGGGAGGGTGGTTTCGGGATAAAGTAACGTTTTATTATTTAAAGTTACACTCATTTTGGAGAGAACTGCGCATTATTCAATTGCAAAAAGCTTTTGTATATACAGTTTCGTTTATTAATATTGTAAGAAAATTTTATGTCGGATTGTTTGTGTGAGGAATTTATAGTTGACAGTAAAAATTAATAGCTAGAAAATGGTTTTCTGTCATAAACTGTATTAAAATGATTCCGTAAGAATTCGGCTTCAAAGTTACCTCTAAATATTTAGTTATCTATCAAAATTGACAGTCTTACAATTGATTCGCATTAGATTAGAAAAATAAACTTCGAACAAGTGTGGTTGTATAATTATTGATTACATGCCTGAATAATATTTTCGAAATAATGTTTTTGTTCATTAAACAATAAAATTTCTACGGGTTTTCTCGGTCCATCAATAACAAAAATCTTTATTTTCAATATTTCGTCACAGTTCTGTGACTTCTTCAGGAAATTATATTATTTTCACAAAAAGAATTTAAATTAACGTCTAGTTTTAAAGATTTTTATTATTGTTTTTGTTCATATTAAGCAAATGCAAGACAGTTTTATAATTTCATATTTCATAATGATATTAGCTCTAATGACACATTTAGAAAGCACCGCTTTACTTCTCTACTTCTAAAGAGAGATTCAAAATCATTGTCGGAAGAAAAAAACTGATTTCCTCACACATTTATCTACATTTATTACCATTTTAATGAGTGAAATTATCTACATACAAATTTCAAACATCTAATCAATTCTCTTGATATTTGTTGACATTGGCGTTCGGTACAAAGTTGCTACAGTACAGGAATTATTACATCAACATGCTAAATCAATCAGTTTTCTTAGATGAACGTTATCAACAAATGTCAGAGTTGTTTGTTGGAAAATTACTAGAAAATAAGCTTGCAGCACATTATTTACAACATGATAATGCTCCAGCTCATACTGCTCGACAAACCTGCCAATATCTTCAACAATTTTTTTGCTGACAGAGTTGTTGGAGCAAAAAGACGACTTCTAAGATCGCCTAATCTAACCCCATTGGATTATTTCATATTTGGCTATCTAAAAGCCAGACTTCGATGAAAACTTCATAACAACTACGCCCAATATACATACCTACACCCTGCCACTATGTATAGGAACGGATTTGACAATCATTTTGA
Organism: Holotrichia oblita; assembly: GCA_023690525.1. Taxonomy (NCBI): domain Eukaryota; kingdom Metazoa; phylum Arthropoda; class Insecta; order Coleoptera; family Scarabaeidae; genus Holotrichia; species Holotrichia oblita. The sequence continues at coordinate 28,876,981 of CM043019.1, read as the reverse complement.
ATCTCATAGTACTTCTTTTTGTGTCAATATTTAAAAAACTCTTTGGTAGATTGTGGTAGTTTTCGAAGAGTTGTAGATGGTCACAGACGTGCAAATGTTTGGTTTTTATTTATTTATTCTCTTTATTCTATTTTTTTGTAAAACAACAAACTTCAAGCTTGACACCAGGGGGTGATAGACCAAGAAAACATACAATGAACGACATTTTAAACGAGAAAATTTCGACCAAACGCATCTATAAATTTTTGGGCGTAAATAAAATGTAAATATGCCAGAGAAAAAAACAAATTATTATAATACGAAAATATCAGTACAAATCTAGAAACTTACGTATGTTGTTCCCAATATGCCGTAGATGATTTATAACAAAAATTATCTTTCACGTTTTAAACACCGTATTTTACAGATATCACGCCATGAAAAATACAATAATCGATTGTTGACGGGCTACAATTTTATTGCTTCCCATTAAGCGTAAAAATTCTGATAATATTCAGTGAAACGAATGACTTATCTAACTATTAAAATCGTATCCTTTTACGGCAATAATCACAACTTTGAGTTTCTATCTCATGTATTATTCAAAAAGCTTCAATAGCGTTCACTATATACGTATTGCACAACTATACTACATGCAATCTTAGTTAACTTAACCCTAGAGGCCATAAATTGCGTAATACGATTGATTTACCAAGTTACCATGGTGACTTATTTAATAGGGTAATAAATTACATAATAAAATTAAAGGATTTTATATAAAGGAGCAACGTACCCACCATTTTGTTCCACCTTAAATCCATCAATATTACCAATTAATTGTGGAACCTGTCGCAATCAACGGTGTGTAATTTGTACAACTAAGAGCATGATCGTTCTATGTTTGTATATCGATCCCCTATTAGCTTTGAACTGGCGTTTTAGAGAAAGACGTCTCCTAGACCGGAATATACTTACAGTGTAATATATCAATGTAGCGGAACAAACTCGTAAAGTTTTATACCGCGCAAACAAATAATCTCTTACCGTATCATTAGTTCTGGGATATATAGAAATTATATCGCTCTACACGTGGCATTTGACGTTTTCTATGTTATGTGTTATATGTATATACACATACGCATCGCACAGATTGTTTACGTAACCTTTACAGAATATTACGGTATTGGATATGAAAAATTTTCTAAAATGTCACGAACATATTACGTGATCCCTGTTAATATCGATTTTCCCGTTTAGGAAAATGTAGATTTTATAAATTCTTGTAGTTAGGTGATATATAGCTATAGAGAGATATCACTTACGGTTTTTGTTTTAATTAAGCTCCTGCTACACTGTATACAGTTCATGTTAAATATTTCCCATAACTTTGCTATCGTAAATAAATTCTTCTGTACGCGTAGTATGCTTTTCTTATCATTTTAATTGCTTTCATTGTTATGAATATCCATTATACTACGTTGATTAATAGCTGAGATTGATTAAGAACATAATATGAAAATGTGTTGCTGTATAATTTTTTATAGTGTGACGTAGGTTTATATACTTAAACTGTGCTACATAATTCGGTAAAAATTAAATTGGTCGATAAAAATGAAGCGAGAATATGCGTATGTTGGAAAATGAAAATAAGAAAAAAAATCATGGCAATAGAAAAGCCGCAATAGCAAAATAATGTGCAAATAAATACGAGATGTGTTCAAAAAACGGAAATTTTTAAATTCCGTGGGTTTGAAAAGTCCGATTGTCAAATTTTATCCGTTGCATCAAATTTTGCGTCAAAAAATTAAATAAAGTGTAACAAAGTGTGTGACATGTTAACAAAGGCCTATGGTGAGTCTGTTATGAGTAAAACAAGAGTTTACGAGCACATCAACAACCGATGAAAACATGGAAAAAATAAGAGAAATGTAGTATTTAGGCTTTCACGGCCGCTGTTGATGGCTGCTCTTCGGTTCTCGGGTTCTCTGCCGTGTAGAAAAGTTGTGACAAGCCAGTGGCGTAGCCAGGGGGAGGGCTCGAGAGGCCCGGGCCTCCTCCGAAATTGTACTGTATCCATAATTCGAATCTTATTGAAAAATATTAAAATATTTTTTTTTCGGTAGAAACGATAAATCTAACTAGATCTGAGGAAAATAAGTAACTATTGCAACACTGCACAGTGCACACACACACAGACTTGACAGGTTGGGCGATTTATCGCAATTTGAGCGACTTCTGACACAAAATTGCGACAACTTTTTTGTAGAAATCGCAAGTCGCAAATTGAGCGATTTCAAATTGTTCAGGTTGTGCTTAATTTGATTAATTTTATTATTTACTGTACTCTCAAAACATTATATGTTTAGAGAAATTTTAGTACCTTTCATTGTAGCGGTTACACATTTTATATTACAAAATTTGTTCTCTAACGTGTGCTTACCACACAATACTCGTAAGAATTTATAATGACTTACATGATTTCTAGTTGGGAGTTGGTCTTTCGCGCTTCAACTGTGACAACTGTCAGAATTTGGATGATTTAAAAATGTTAAATATACTTTTTCAAAACTTTCGTTCCTTTTTTAGTTTTTCAACCCTTTTGGGCCCCTCCCAAACCAAAATTCTGGCTACGCCACTGTGACAAGCTGATCGAAACGTCAAGTACCACGACTTTTCTACACGGCAGAGAACCCGAGAACCGAAGAGCAGCCATCAATGAGAGAAATGGTTATGAACAATCGCCGAATCACAATCAGAGAAGTCGCCGATGCTGTTGGCATATCGATTAGCTCAGGCCATGAAATTTTTTCGAATGTTTTGGGTATGAAATGCATGGCAGCAAAATTTGTTCCAAAATTGTTGAATTTTGAACAAAAACAGCGATGAATGGAAGTTGCTCAGGAGTCACTAAATGAAGTCAACGACGATGCAGAATTACTGAAACGGTGATATAACAGGTGACGAAACATGGGTTTACGGATATGACATCGAGACTAAGCCTCGATCGTCCTAATGGAAGCATCCTGACTCGACAAGACTGAAAAAGGCTCGACAAATGCGGTCAAACGTGAAGGTTATGCTCACTGTGTTCTTCGATTTTAATAGCATAGTGTATCATGAATTTTTGCCACAAGGTCAAACGGTCAATAGGGAGTACTATATCTACAAGTTCATCGCCGTTTGCGTGAAGCAATCCGAAAAATCCCGGATTTTGTGGAGAAACAATTCATGGCTTTTGCACTACGATAATGTACCTGCACATACTTCATTGCTTGTTCGTGAATTTTTTGCCAAAAACAAACTTTTTCCTATTTCCAAAAATAAAGAGAACCTTAAAGGGCCGTCGCTTTACAAGCATACATGATTTTAAAAGCGCATCGCTGAAAGGCCCATAGAGGTTATCCTAAAGATCGAGTTTGAGAAATGTTTCGAGGATTGGAAAAAGCGCTGGCACAAGTGCTAATATCTAATGGGGACTATTTTGAAGGCGACAACATTAATCTAGACAATCTAGACAAATAAATAAAAAAATTATTATTATTATTTATTTTCTGAACACACCTCGTACACTCCTCGACAAAATCTTAGACGTATTAAATGCAAAACTCAAATCCACAAGACTTTATTTTATTTTATTATTAATAGCTCAAATTCTCATTTTGTATATGTAAGCTATTTACAGCTTTAAATAGTTTGTTTACAATTCTGTAGGTGGCAAATGACGGCTTCTAAAAAATTATATACAATCGAATGCCACAAAAACTTAGACGTTATGTATTTAGTGTATTATCGCTGACCGCACAGGAGTACATACTAATGTGCGTAATGTACCACATATAATAAAAAATCTGCATTTATTAGATGTCGAAAAATGTCAAAAAAAAGCCATTACCTGCAAGGCATAAAGACACAAGACTGAAATTTGAAAATTTGAACACATGTCTTGGGAGGAAGAGTGGGGACATGTCATATTTTCGGACGAAAAACGGTTTAATTTGGATGGCCCCAATCGATATTCTAATTATTATTGTGATAGAAGAAAAGAACCGAGAACAAAAATGAAACGATAATTAGGAGGAAGATGGGGGATGGTGTGGGCGGTAGTTGGTATTAAAGGAAAAAATGAAATAGTATTTTATTTTAATAAAATTACTTTGTTAGTTTCCCAAATAATACCTTTTGGAAGGCTATGAGTGGAAGGAAGTTTTGCCTTTCATACACAAAGCGAAAACAATTTCAACGTGGTTCTAAGAAAAAAAAATCTGAAACTTTAGTATGGTCACCGAGGTCTACAAACTTATCGTTATCACAGCATATTTTCTAACGATTACCCTTGCTGTTATATACAAATTAAACAAGATCTTTCAAGTAGTCCACAAAGTGGTCAAAAATCGACAAAAATGATAGGAAGTATTGACCATTTATCGATCACTATAGACCATCAGCGATTTCAATTGACCACTTTTTGTTTAGGCTATAGCTACCATACCCATATTTGGGAGTCAAATGGCGAAAATGCTAAAAATTGGAAATACAAATATTTTGTTCATCGGATACGGTTGACCATCGTTCGACAATGTTTGACCACCTTTTACATTTTCAAAAAAAAATTATTAGGAATTTTTTGACTATAAAGACTAAATTTTTGTTGTAGGATAGGATTGACCAACATTTGACCACTAATTTTTTTTAACTCAGCAATAGACTAAAAAATGAAAAAGAAACAAATTAATATCTTTAATAAAATGAGGTCAAACGCACAAAATGCAACAACCTCTTGCTTCAGGCCACTTAATCATAGCAACTCACAAAACCACCGGTTTAATTTTAAGTTTTCAAAAAAATTTTGTCAAACATGATCAAACATTATTCAATTCAATGGTCAATCGTATCCGATGAACAAATTTCTATATTTCCAATTTTTAATATTTTCGCCATTATACCCCAAAATATGGGTATAGTGGCTGTAGCCTAAAGAAAAAGTGGTAAATAAATGGTCAATCCTTTCTATCGTTTTTGTGAAACAAAAAAAAGCAGTTGGATCTAAATATCTTGGTGGCCATGTAACATGTTGCCAATGTACAAACTAGATTAAACAACACATCCAGTATCTCATTTAAATTTCACGTAAAAAACTAGATATACTTTTTCATTCAAATAATACAGGAAACGAAATGGTCATCACCTATAACGCCTGCCCAAACATTAAAGGAAAACTCAAACTGATGACTTCGAACGTGAAGTCTACATCTGTAAATTGTAAAAATTAAGATGACCACTGCTTGTAGAGTTCGTCCGTTAACATGATTTACAAAAAAATCTGAATTTTACACATCAGGACGGGCAATTTTTGTTTAATATAGGGGATAGGCACAACATCATCTTTAAGATATTCTGTGTTAACTACTAATGCAGTTAGTCATTCAAATCAAATTTAAAAATTCTATATCTCGAAAACAACTCTGTGGCAAAGAGAAGAGAAGATCAGACACAAAATAAGATAGAAAAAGATGATTTAAAAATATTTAAGAAGCCACCCCCTCCAAAGTAGATCAACAAATTTGCATGACAACACTAAAATATACATAAATAAATTTCCCAGTAAAACAAAGATGCTACAGTTTTGAAAAATAATTTAATACTAATCCCAACTACTGCTAAGAAATATGAGGCTTACTTGGAAAAATAATTAAATCAATTAGAAATAAAATGGTTTTTTTTTTTGTCCATAAACCAGATCAGAATTAATGGACTTGAATAAACACATCAATTAAACTTCAAAGAAATAACTAGTATAAATTGGTGCAGGAATAAATTTAAAATTAAAATAATGTGTTTGGATCCACATCAAGTAATAAATAAGCAAAGCTAAATAAGTACATGAATCTGGTACAATACATTTGTAATGTTATGTATAGAGGTTTCGTTGGAGGAAGCAGACATTAAGCAAATCTGAATTATTATGACAAAAGCTAATTTTTTAGTAGCGGTTACTTTCGATACAGTAACAATTGACATTTATTGCATAAAAATAGAAGCAATATTTGGTATTTCCGCTCGAATATGTGAAATATTTTAGTCAAGCACAATAAATTCCAAACTAGGACTTACAAAACTCACTTACAGTATTTATGACATGAATAATAATGTGCATTAACTAATCTATATGTCTTAGATCATCACACATAATGAAGATGTCAACATTCTATTTAAGTAATTTAATCTTACTTCGATTTAAACTTTGGTATTAAATCGTCAAATTGCAGAAAGAAAACCATTATCATAAAAGAACGTATAAAATAATTTAGTCCGGCAGTAGAAAAAAACATATATCAAGCGTATTGATGATTAATCCTGAAAAAGCTGCAAAATAGATAGCAACGTGCTTTCGAATCGAATAATGTAGAAAAATATTTACGGACACCTGCCGCGAAAGCCTGCAAAACATCGAACAAATGTTTCCAATACATATTTTATGTGATCTTTAATAACAATAATGATAATAACAGTAACAAATCCAGTTAGAATTTTGTATGTTACAGGAAGGTAGTGCGTAACATACCTTTGTCCAAAAACAATAATATTAGCACAATTCTCCTGAAAATTTAGCGGAATTCTGAAGCAAAATATTTATATATTGAATCATGTATTTTTATTTGGAATTCCTGTTATTATTAGGTTACTTTATTTAATATAAAAGTAAATTCCGAAAAGAATATAAATAGAATAAATCAACCGAAAAAATAGTAGGTGATTTTAACAAAAGAAAAAAGTACCTGTCAGTTTCAAGCATCGAAGGTATAGTAACACTATTACGTCTATGGACAACCATTATAACATTGTTATTTCCCTTAGAACGAAGGCAGTAAACCACCTGACACTGTCGAATAATCCCCCGTAAACAGTTTATAGTAAATGCATCCGTTTCAGAAACACAGAAACTGTATTAAAACTGAAGCGATATCGGAGGCGCATCACTTGCTTATACACGTTTACCTTGCACCGTTGAGCGCCACGGAATGGGAGAAAAAAAAAGTAAACTACGCGGAAAGCTTTTTTCCGATCGACTACGCACCGCAATCACCGAGCGTAGACTGAACTATGACTGAACGTGTACGCCGAGTACGGCCAAACCGCTTCGCAGTCATTGAGGAGTCCGAACATGGCCATCTGAGACGATGACGATGTATTCGCATACATGTAAACGGCCTCCCATACTCGCCATACATCAACACCGCGCACTGTAATATAACGTATAGTCTAATACACTAACAGAGGTGGTTCTGCTTCGATCGAATGCTCTTGCCACGCTCGATTTGGACTCGACACGAAATTCGCACCAAGTTGTTTTTTTTTTCATCGGAAAACACAGGACACGCAATACTCGTTTCAACGGACGACGGTTGCCAGCACTTTCTTTCTTTTCTTCGTAGATTTATGGGACTAAAAAGAGAATACGCACTGTATGGTGATAATTGGCCTTCGTGTCAATGAGGACGTAAGGAGCGCTCGTGTAATTTATGGGCGGTAGATGGCAGTTGCGCGTGCATTTCTGGATTTCCCGATCTAATTAGTTGAAACAAGCTGTTCTTGTATGGTGTTCCGCAATTGTTATGACACATTTTAGAATAAATTGTCGCCATAGGTAACTACTTGACGTTTTAAATGATGGCCTTTTTAATGGTTGGTCTTAGTTTTCTCTCTACTGGTTAAAAAACCAAAAGTGTTATACATAAGTGGTATTAATTTAGTCATGAAGGCTGAAATGCAAAACTGGTAATGTATTATAGCATGTCTTCACATGAGGGATGAAAAAGCTTTTATTCTTAAAAGAGAAAAAGCATTTCAGAATACGCTTCCATCAACCATATCATTTGCTGTCTTCAAAAAATCTTTAGACTTCCTAGATTGCATTAATATCAAATCAAAAGAGGCAACCAAAGCCAACCAATTTTGGATGAACTTAGAGAGCATTCTAAAGATGTCAATTTCAAAAATCAATGAGAATGTCAATTATATTTTGGAGATTTTAGATTAAGTTTTGATTCAGAATTAAAGTTACAAGACATATAAAGTGATGCAATAGGTAATAAACGTGTTAGAAACGGAAGTAGATTTTAGATCCTCTGTGTTGTCTTCTATCATCGTTTTGAAGACCTAAAGCCTCTCTGTTATATCTATCATCTGGAATTTGTATAAGAGAGTTGTAGCACTGTGTGGGGTCAATAAAAGAAACTGGTCTTAGTAAAGGTGATCATTAATCCATTAGTGGACATAGTCCCCTAAAAATTCGTTAACTTCGTTTTTGTAGTGGGGATGTGAATTGATTCTGTACACACGCAGTTGTGCGCTTGTTTGTTTTAACTCAGTGAACGTATTGACGTTTATAGTGATAATGGATTCTTCTCTTTATTCAACTAGGAACGGAGGGTAAGTAATTATTCTTTTCGTTCGTTAATATATTATTTGTGACATTTATCATTTGTAAATATTGGTAGTTGTAAAAATATTACTGTTATATTTCTGTAACAACACAAACGTAATGCCCCTTTTAAGGGACGCTGTCCGGAACGTCACTATGAAGATTTTTGTACTTATTTTTCATGTTTACATCGGCTTAACTAATGAACTGTTTAGAGGAGGACAACGATATTCAAGAAGCAGATGTTAATATTTTACCACCAGAAAATGGAAATGAGACAGGAGTAGACAGTGATGGGTCTGATGATGAGCATTCAGGTGATGTGAACCACTTGCCAAGACGAATTTTGTATCAACCATGTGAAATTGTTTCCGTTAACGACGATGAATTCGAACCTGACGACCCTATGCCGCTTTCTGAACTACAAAAGAACGAAAAAGCACAGAGAAAGACTTATCAGAAATCTACCTGGGTAAAGAATCCTAAGAAAGTACCAGATAACGACATTGTTATCATTTGCAACCCACTGCCGTGCTCTGCTGAGGCGGCAAATACATCTACCCCAATAGATTTGTTTAAGCTTTTTTTGATGAAGAATTGATGAACCTTATATTAGATGAGAGGAACAAGTATGCTCATCAAAACAATGAAGAACTTGCCATGAAATTGGAAGAGCTTTATGTATTTTTTGGAGTGCTATTATTATCAAGCTATGGTAAATACCCAAACAGAAGGTTGTATTGGTCCAGCGAAGATGATGTACCAAAAATTGTACAGAACAGTATGAGACCAAAAAGGTTCGAAAAAATTTTCAAATTAATGCTAAATAAAAATTTTAAAAGTCATAGAGGTCTTGACGAAAATCAAGTTTGGTTATAAGATTTGAGCGCTTTGTTCTAATATGGGATACATGTACGGTTTCGAAATATATACAGGGAAGAATTCGAACAAAGAAAAGCATTTTGGTGTCGGGGGAGATGTTGTCATGTCTCTGTTGGAACAAGCAGATGTGCCAAAAAATAAAGGACATAAGGTGTATTTCGATAATTATTTTACAGGTTTACCGTTACTTGCCCATTTATCCGATTTTAAGTATTGGGTCACTGGCACGATCAAAGAAAATCGAATTGAACAGTGTCCTCTACCTTCGAAGAAAGCTTGGAACGGTGTCTCGAGAGGAACATACGAATTTTTCAGCAATGATAATTCAATGCTTGTACAGTGGAAAGACAACAAGGTTGTCACACTTGCCACAAATTTTGAAATGAATGGAGTTACTCAAACATCTAAAACGAGAGAAAAACATTCCTCAGCCAGAAGTAGTGGCTTCTTATAACAAAAGTATGAGCGGAGTCGACAAGTTGGACTCTTGCCGAACACGTATCAGTTTTCAGTTTCAGTATTTGTTAGATGTCTCTGTAGTGGTTGGTTACTCATGAAAAAGTTGCTGCCGAAAAGTCCAAATGCAGAAAGTTTATTATCTTTTCGAAGGTACATCACTCTCAGTCTCTTGAAGTCATACGGAACAAAATCCCATAAAGGAGGTATGTATTTCACAACCTCTTCAAAATGTGCGTTATGATGGTATGAATCACATAGTAATTGACCATGAAAGTGATAGAAGATGTCGACAATGTGGTTAGCGAAAAATGTCAGATAGCTCTACATCCCAAGTTCTGTTTTAAACTGTATCATACAATACAAACATATAAATAAAATGTTTGCTTTGGAAAAGCCTCTACATTATTTCAGTTAAAACACCAGATGGTGATAACATGGGCAGCGTCCCTTAAAAGGGACGTAAAAAATATCAACATTTAAACATTTTTAACATTTTAACTATTTCTATTTTGAATGTTTCTGCCAATTTATCCGCCAAAATTTTGAGAAATGAGGAAGTCAAAGGTAGATTTCAAATCTTCGATTTCCATTTGGCGAATTATCAAAACCTTATTAATAACAAATTGAGTGGTACTAACGCTAATAGTTTCGAAAGCCGAACCAGAAAAAAAAACTGTACAATACAGGTTACTAAAACAATTTAAAAAACGTCCATAATTGTCCCAAAAGAGCCGCATATTGCGTTACCTTCCATATCTAGTCACTTCAGTTTGAATCCAGTGTCAGCTAAAACAAGGAATGTAAAAATATTTCTGAATTGCATGAAGCAGAAGATTTTCACTCCAAGGGAATCAATGTCCTGGTAAACTGATGACTAAATCAAACCCATAATTGGAGTCAGTAAAGAAAACGCAATAAAATCAATCTTACAGGAGTGTTCAGTTGTTTACTGTCAATAAATTATAAAGCTGGAGAAAACAATCAAAGACGAAAAAACAAGTAGAGTAAACTAAGTGATTTCAGATCCAGCATATGGTTCTAATATTTCATCATCGAATCACCATTTCTTTGGAAGTTTGCCGAACTCTTCGAGTGGTAGAAACTTTCATGAATGGGGGTGGTTGGGGAACGAAGAGTTCCACAATAAGAAAAACAGTGTTGGTCGATACAAAATCAACTCTCTTACATCACGAGTACTTAGAAACGCCAACTTATAAATTAGAAATAGAAAGCGTACAAGAGCAGTATTTAAATTTTAAACAACGAAATGTTATACTTTAGATACTGAAGTTTGTGAATATATGAACGCATAGGTAAAGGTAATAACTTCTTTTTGAAAATAAACGATGAAAAATATCTTTGGAGTAGAAGATAGTTTATACCTTCGTAAACCCAGAGGTAAACTAAATTGCAATATTTATGATTTAGAGGGCAACCTTATTTATAATTCAGAAGCGGTGCAGCGTTGCAAGTCTACATAAATAAAAAATGTCTGGAATACCATCCGTATACCACCTGCCGAGATAACGTCAAAAATGACCCTCCAACAATTTTAGGGGTCGACTAAAAGAAATATGAAAAATGGAATTCTACATTTACAAAAAATGATATACAGTAGACACATAATTTAGTGAATCATTTCCAATTTATAATCCAGATGCATATGAATCTGTGACAGTTTAAGTCGTAAAGATTAAATTAATAAAATTTTTAAATCAGCTTATCTTACTAATTATATATAAAAATAAAAACTAATCGTAATTGATCTAAATTTAAATATAGAATTATTTCTCTGAAATCGCGTGATGTGATCAATTTTTTTTTTCAATTATTAAACTTTTATGATTTCATCAAGGGACTAGCTCGGAAAGCTCGTATAACTAGTTGGTGTTTGTTCAATATTGCGAATTCCGATTTAGTAAATATAATAAACACTTTTACAATATTAGCAATAAAGAGAACTCATACCAATGAAGTCATGGCCAAGCTAAGCGAAACAAGTATGCAGTTTACATTGATCTAAAAATAGGATTTAATATAAAGCGAAGTTATTTGCACATGCACACGGTTTGCAATTTTATTAGGTCTTCATAAATTTCGAATGTTCTTCATTACGTCTACATAGAAATGCGTTTTTGAGATGATGAAAAAATAAATATATTATAAAGGATTAGTATTTATTTCCTGCCTATTAAAGGGATTAAACGAAATATTGAAAATGATATCGGACTTCGCCGCAAAATCCGTAATCACTTCACTTTACCCCTCATATCGATTGAGAGTGAAACAAAAGAGGATCGCACGCTTCTTCAATCACTTAAATCACTCGGTGACTATAGCTGAAAAATCTGTCTTGTTATTCGTTTATTTTTTCATCTTTCTCGTATTTCGTTTAATTCGTTTGTTATATTGAAAAGAGGCACGCTCGGATACAGTTATGCCAATATTAAAAACATAACGGTCGGAGAACAATTGCCACGCAATATATACAAAAAAAAAATCGGTAATCGGATACACGCAACATGTTCGTTTAAAGTCCGTCGAAAAACTGAAACTGTTGTGTAGTTAGAAATGTGCAAATTAAGAGAATGGACGTGACAGAAAAATAAAAGAGGAGGAGGTGAAGTGAGGCGATGTATATATATATATATATTTTATATATATCAATAAACAAGTCGCTTTATGGACCTCCATATTTAGTAATGACAGCCTAGGTGTACCGTGGACACCTGTGCATATCTTTAAAATACCTAGTGCTATCTTTATCTAATTGAAATCAATTAGCAACATTATCGGAGACTATTGGAGGCAGCATTACATTCATGCCTGTCAAGTTATCCGTTTGAAAGTTCTTAATTGAGCCAGTGATGTATGTTAAATATGTGTCAGTACCAACCAAATTCGTTTTATATTCAGATATAAAAAAATTGATATTCTCTCGTTAATTAATAGAATTAGAATTGTGTCGCAATACATACTACACCCATTCATCAATCGACATTGTATTAAAATAATTAACAATCATAGTTCGTACATTATAAATAATAGCTTACCTACAGTTCCTTAATATGCAACGAGTATAATAAAATATGCAAAGTCTATTTATATAATTTGGGATATATTGATACAATTGTAAAGAAGATAATTGTGATCGAAGGGTAGGACAAGTATATTTTTGATTTGTAAATAGATAGAAATAGGGGACATAATTAACAGCATTACATCACTTCAAAATCAATGGTATCAATGGTCTTTTTTTAGATAGAAGGCTTTTGTTTTTATGTATTATTTTAGTAATACTTCCATTATAGTTGCTACCAACCTAAACAATTTTTTCGTAACTTCACCCTCTTTTCCTAAACATCCTTTAAAAATAGCATTACAACTATAATTGCCATTTATTTAAAAAGCTATCATTCTGAAATTTATGACTTCTACTCTTAATTAATTTAGTCTTCAAACGGATCCAGTAATGTACGTCAGGAACATTTCAATACCAATTTCATATCTGTATAGAAGGCTTATATTTTGATGATTTTTTTAATAGCATCCTCGATATAGTTGATAAAAATTTAAAAAAATTTCCCGTAAAATTACCCTCTTTTCTAAAAAAATGCTCTAAAATAAAATCCATCTCAGCTAAGGTTGAGGAATACGCCTTAAATCCCAGAATTTAATGTAAATATTAATTAAATGTAGGTAAAATTTGATAGACTGTTTAGACAAAAAGGAAGGACCTACACAAGGCCTCACCAGCATTACATATGACGGCGCCGAAAAGGCCAAACTTTTAGCTGACCATCTTTAATTGTTCCATGAGGCAACCTCTGACGAGAAGCTTGACGTTTAATTGACCAAAATTTACCAAACCTTCCTGATTTGAAGGAGAAAGACCTAAAAGACTTAACCACTTTGCAAGGAATAGAATTTGTATTAAACTTTGAAAACCTGAAAGAGCTTCAGGATATGATTCAATCTCAAATACTGCTCTTAAGAAGACTTCGAGCGAGGGATGTGGACGGATTATTAACAACTTCTGCGTATGCTACTTTTCAAAAATTTGGAAAAATTCGATCGTTACGTCTACCCACAAAATTATAGGCCGATTTCTTTAATCTCCGTTCTTGCTAAGCTCGCCGAGACCATAATACTAAGGAGTCTCAAAAAGGCAATGGTTGGCCTTAATCTTACGCAGAACGAACCGCTTCTGTGAAGGTCACTCCACGGAGTACTAGCTGCCAAAACTTACAGCCCCCAAAGAGAGTGTCCTTCAAGAATAAAAGTTCAACTCAAGAGCAACATGTTCAGTTTTCTAAAATATTCTTTGAGTTAAGTTTTGCCCATATTTTGTTAATAAACTTGAAAAAAATCAAGGTACTACTGCAATAGTACTTTTTTTTTTTTTTGATAATTGCGAAATAACATGAAAGTAAGCAATCACCAATCTTGCAATGTAATAATCTTTTATTCAAAATATCTGTTTTTTTTTAATGTGTGGTGGGTGCTTAGTTGCAGTGACTCCGTAAGCTGTATTACTTGTCTGGCTATCACTGCAACTCTTGCGGTGTAGTTTGGTGTGTGTAAGTTGTGTTTAAATGGCTTTGTGACAGCATCATATCGCCTTTTATGATACCGCGCTGTTAATCACTTTGCTCCCAACAGCGAATGGCAAGTCGATCCGGGATTAAACTCTCTGAAAAATGGCACCTATCATCCTCTCACAACGATAGTCAGCCGTCTAACCACTGCGGCCATCGACCCGTTTTGACCACTTCAATCAGAATATTCATTACTAATTTGCTAATTAAACTTTGGACACAGTGTATATATTAAAGACAATAATTAAAACTGAAGATAATAAGAAAAGGAAAATAAAAGGAAAATATATAAATATAGTAGTCCACTGCGAAGATGAAGTTCGCAAGCAATTATGTATATACATAAGTACATTTTACAATCAAGCTCGCAGATAACTTGATCTAATTCTATTCAATTAAACACAACCTAAATAAAACAAAACGCTTAATTAGTCGTAATTTCTATCCAACTGGGTCACTTGACAACAACAACATTGCTTATACTAACCATCAACCTGTCAAAAATATCCCCTGTCGTATATTTCACTCGTAAACTGGAAGATATGGTTATGGCAATTAATGTCAGTCCTCAAACTTTATTTTATTATCCCATCTAGCATCGTTAAAATACCTCTTTTATTTTCCAGTCTCACCATGATGTAATAAACCAAAAATTGGACAACAATCCTAACGTAACCTTCACCTTTTTTTAACAAAGAAACTGCGTTTAAATACATTAACGAATAAGGATGTAGCTCTAGAGAAGATAGATATGTACATATTAATATTATATAATTAAGATGTAAGGTGTAATAATTGATGAAAACTATTAAGTTAAAATTTTTTAATATAAAAAAAATATGTTGTATAAGAGCGTCCTCGTTCATGTCACGAAATTGATATTTAACGTCAATCGAATAAATTATTTAATTACATTTTGTTAAATCGACATGCAAAAATTTGAATGCTGTTTTAGTTTTATTCTTATTGTTAATACAGGAACCCGTTTACCACCAAATTTATATCAAGCAAAATAAAAACCATAATTCTTTCTTGTATTTATAGAGTGTAGTCAACCTCGCATTACTTGTAACGAAGCAACCTGCCAAGCTTGTAATGCGCTATGTGATCGACACTTCAGAAGGATATCGACTGATGGAAGGACCATATTTGGCGATTATTTCCACGCAACGAGTATAGACCTCAGTTCGCGAAAGCTTCGCCGTTTCCATAAAATTGAATGTCTCGATCGGTAACAGTCAATGTCGATCTGAATACCTTGTCCATCTTGGCGGTCTTATACTTCGAACCAGTGAAACATGTAGCGCTAGAGCCGGCCGGTAAACGCTCATCGCTATCGTACGGGATGCCTGCAGATGCGATTTTTATATTCAATGCACAACAGTAACCATGTCAACGAACCAGGTACGTGTACGTTTTGTTTTTTATGCGATTCGTGGGTTGCACGATTGATTTTTTTTTATTTGTTTTAGAATCGTATGTCGGTAATGACCACAAAGGAAATGGCTTTTCCTCGAAGTGCGTTCGGTATTCATATTCATCAGAATGCAATTTGCTTGCAAGCAAGTTGTAAACATTCGTTGGATAATATGTTGCATGAGTTTTTGATGAGGAAATTTGTCTGGATATTATTAACTCTATATTGAATTATTATTATATTGTCTCCGGTTCAAAAAATTGTGGCCGTTATTGTTTTACGTTTTGCGTTTGCAGATATTTGTATTCTAATCTGCAAATCAAAATTACTTGTCTAAAAGGATTTTTTCAGCTTTTTTTTGCAACACAAACTTATCCATTGCAAATAAAGATAGAAGTTCTCAAAGCAGGAACAGTTTCTCAGCCTCAATTCTCTTTGTGTGCTTTAACTTTCTACGGTATAGTTACTTCAATTTTAATTTTGAGTTATATCAAACATCAGTATAAATTTCAGCAATGAGTGTTGCTTAGTTTCTGCATCATAGCCATAAAACCAGCTTTAGTCACCGATTATGACCATGGAGATGCAGGTAGGGTCATTTTCACAGGTTTTCAAAAGGTTTCTGTTGTTTCGCCATTTCTGATCCATAGACAAAAGGCGAGGAACTAATTTCGCAGCACGACAAATCATGTATAAATTTTCAGTTAAAATTTCTTGACAGCTACTATAGCTTATGCTGACGATGCGTCCTCAGCAATTATCATCTTCAAGCCGGCCTTGAAATGAGCGTACTACTCAAAAACTTGTATTCTGTTTAGGAAATGATCTTATTGGAAAAATATATTATTATTATTATTATTGACCAAATTTGAAACTAAAATTGATAAATATGATAAAACTAGCAAACGAATATTAACACATGATTACAGAACACAACTTGTAGACCGAACATGAAACGAAACTTGACACATCGATTCATTAGTAAAGACCACAAGTGTGGTTCGAGGTGTAACTATATCGGCTTTACCGAAATAAAAATGGGCGTTATTTAGAGAAACTTTATACTAGAATTAATGAAAACACAGACACAATATACAACCTTACCTTATTAGCAAACAAACACGTCGAAGCATTTTCACAAACTGTCGACATTTTAAATGCGCTACAACCGAATTATAGGTACGCGTACTTGCAATGCATGATCATGCAACAATACCGTACTATGACTGCCTACAAACTACATATTTCACTACTGCCGATGTACTGCCGCTTGAACCGAGCCAATTCTTACGGTCTTTACTCATTAGGTATCATGTAATAAGACACTAGCACGGCAGTCTCATCTAACAACCATGACGAGTACAATCCCAGAAGATTCCGATGCTACTTTGCCTTTTTTTGTTTCTTTTGTTATAAAGAATGCACTTCCAAGATTTTTTTTTAGATGGGGTGGCAATCAAAACTGAATTATTTGGCAATAAGTCAGAAAGCAGCAAATTTGTGAAATAATGTTCTATAATTTGCAGTAACAAAGACAGGGTTTAATTTAGATCTACTCTAACACGCTTTTTTCATGTTTCTAATATCTTTTTATCTGTGGTGGGTACTAGTTGCAGCAGTTTCTTAAACTGCATTGCTTGTCTGACTATCGTTCTCAACAGCGAATGGTAGATCGATCGGAATACAATTCTTCGAGAAAAATGTTACCGCCCCTCGGAAAATGGGACGTTGGTTCCCAGCGTTCTCACAACAATGGGCAGTCGCCTAATCGCTGTAGCTATGGATCTGTCTATAGTAGAAGTTCCATTAATTATTTTGTGCTACAATTACCACTACTTTGAACTATATTTACTAATACTACTACGTCTTTTGTTTTGCTATTTTAAAGCTTTTTTTCTTATATCAGTTGGAATCTAGTTAACCAAAGTTATTCCAAGATGGTGGTGCCCTGAAAAGAGATTCGAGCTAGGTAGATAACTGGGGTTAACGGGTTCTCGGTTTTGAGCATTTTCTTATGCCCACTGCATTAGAAAACCGCGCATAAAGTGACACGATTGCAGAGTTGAGACTAAGAGGAAGCAGAAATGGAGTCAGAATTACGTTGACAATACTGTTAAGTCATCCAAATGGCTCCAATTCAGAATGTGTTTGAAAATAAAGAATCTGAAATCTTATGATAGTAAATGAACAAATTCTGAGAGAAGATGAAGTACATTCAAGAGAAACAATGTAATTTCTAAGACAATAATTCAATTTGCTTTAATTAAAAATTTGAACATTTAAAAGTTAGCGGTCTAATAACAATTGCTCAAATAACCTTTGGCAATTGTTTTTTTTTCCATCATCAAAATGATACTATTAAATAGCCACTATTTTGGCTATTAATGCCAAAATATTATTGTATGTAGTAGTAGGTGGTGGCTTGTTCTGTAAGTTTGAACAAGTTTATATTAGCATAACAAGCGAAGTAATTGTACATTTTATTTATATTCAAAACAAATAAGCTGACGCATGCTAGTAATTTGTTGTAACAATTGTAATTGAAAATTTCCAATTTGTTTTAGAGAACATGCCCCAGCATAACAACTTACCTCAAAATCCATATTGAAGGAGTACACAGAGAGAACATAAATGCAATTCCTTCTTTTCCAAACTGAAAACACGGTATTTTCGATTTGAAAAAAGAATTCGTAGGAAATGACATCATGGTTCCAAGAAACCCTTGAGTAGTCAGATTAACTGAAATTTGCTTCCAAAAAGGACTAACAAAATTGAATGGGAAAAACATAGGAAGTGACAAGCAACCAAAAAGGGATTCTACTTAGCAACTTTGAACATAGCTTCTGACAGAAAAAAAATAAAAAGTTAAGACGAACAATAAAAAGAGATGGAGGAGGAAAAAACAGAATTAATCTACACACATAGGTAATTAACTACAAAATATAACTACCACTTCTTCTTTAAATACGCCATCAGCATTCCCAAAACCTTGAATGACTTTCGCACGCTGTTGCGGCAATTCTCCAATTCTTTTCGCCAACCATTGTAGTAAATCGAATCATTCGAACTTGAAGCGGGCATTTGAAAGATAAAATTCGAAACCATATAAGGCGAAGTACGCACGTACAATGTAAACACCGAACAGCGGACAAGAGCCCGTATTGTTTAACGGTATTTACAACACAACAACCGAGCGGACATTGAAAAAGCGAAGGAGCATTTCGTCCTCGTCTCACGCGAAGCTTATAAGTTGTTCTTCTCGGACATGTCTTTCGCATATTTATATATTCGCATGCATATATTCATGTTGCGCTATCCCGTTTTGCGAAGGTATAAACTTCGTTCGGCGGGGGTTTCGCGCAGCGTTGATTTTTGTTGAAGTACCCGAACGGACTAAGGGATATATCCATTCAAGCGTTCAACGGGTACGACTTTCACGGCGCAGCGCCTTGTCTGGATGGGTAAGAAAAGGTCGTTCGCCAAACACGGTCGCAGACGGACAACGGTTGAGAAGTTGGGATCGTCGACAGCGAATAAGGTCTCCGACTTGTAGCTATTAAAATAATGGAATGGGAGAAAGCTTTCGTATGTGATGTGGAGCATTTCAGGGAATGTTTAGCTTGTATAGAAAGCGAATTACATGCTCTTCTTCACTGTTTGTAGACAAGTTTTTGTGTATGAAGAACTTTTTAAGATTTCTATCGCGGAAACTTCATCCATAAATTCGGATTTTGTCTGAGGTAATACATATTTCATTACCTAGACTGTACTCCAGAAAAAGTTGAAGATTTGAAATTTATTTACGATTACCGTAATATTTTTATAAGACCTATTCAATTAATGCGTAATCAGTTTAGTACCGTTTGAAATTTTTATCTGTACGAAGCCATCGGTTCTTAACAGTTATTTTTTCATGGTCACATAATACGCCATATGCAAAAATAGGGCAAGAATCTTCAGTAAAAGCTTAGAAAAATTTGACTTTATACATTTCGACAGCTTCGTTTTTAATAATCTGATAATTTTAAACTGTTACAAACTATGTAGCTGTTTTTATAGTTGATTTACTAACACGTCTATTACAGTGTGACTTCATGGACTGCGACAACAGCAACAGTACAACATTTAATTAATTAATTAATTCGAGACATGTGTTTCGGGGGCTCATAGGTGCTCGAAACACGAATGTTGTGGTGTTGGTGTTACTGATTTTTTTATTTGCAACTTCTTTTACAGTTTTAAGGAGTGAGAACGACGAACACTACTGTTTGAGGTTAAATTATTACCATTTAAAATTCAGCATTAGATCTCTTAGTGTACAAGTCAGTCATTAATATTCTTATCGTCTTGATAGTAATAGCTTCGGCTTTATATTGAATACTTGGAGTTTTGTGGGTGAAATTGATTTTTTAATACCGACGTTCAAGAATCTGTAAAATAAATTTCCTCCATATCGTATGCGATTGCATCAAGAGTTACTCGACGATCTTGGCCCGTAGAGTTGCTTTTTGCGAACTCAACATCCGCAACCAAAGAGATCAATTCAAGGATCCATTCCTTGATATCGATACCCTAGTACTGGTTTTTAGTATTCATACTCAATTATCGATTCCTTGATATTAGTTGTTTGGTATAACTAAAGTATAACGATAACCAAAGGTGATAAGGTATCAGTACTGAACTATCAAATACTGGACGATGTATCGGTAGTTCGCCTAGCCCTAATTACAACTGCAGTGGACGCCGCTTAATGTGATCGGTTTGGGTCGGTACTATTTTAATAATAATTACCGAATGATAACAGTATACGATAAATAAAAACAAGCATACATATATCTTTATAAAAGGTTTCTATTAAGAGAAATATATAACTACAATACAAACTTTATATATAACTTTGATATTCATTAGTGCTAAATTTACACTGTGTGCAGCGCAATTGTCAACGAGTAAAACAATTTTATGGTTCAATTTGGCATCGCACTTGAACAACCACTCCTTAAAAATTATTGTTGTCATCCAGGCATTAGAATTCGAGTAGTACTTTACAGGTAATCTACTTACCTTTTTAAAACATCGAGGATTCTGATGTTTGCCGATTACTAAAAGTTTGTCTTTATTTCCAATCATATTAACACAGCATAGGACGGTTAATCGTTCTTCCGAAATTTTACTACCATCTGCGCCTTCATTTTTAAAGACATATGTGTGCTCTGGTAAAGTTCGATAATACAGGCCAGTTTCATCGAGGTTATACACATTTTCTGGTGAAAATTCAGAAATAATCTTTGGCCATTCTTCTCTAATCCATTCATCAACAGTTCCCAAATCAGCATCCTTTATTTCGCTATGTGTTCGTCTATAGACTATGTTTGCTTTTGCTCATTTTTTCCAACGGTGGAACCACCTTTCTGTTCCAATAAAGTTATCTCTTTCCATTTTTTTGGCTCTTCTTCTTCTTCTTTGAATTCTTCTGCTTTTTGCCGCATAAAAGAACCACAGCTTTCATGCTGGTTCCACTTTTTCATCTTTTCCACAGCGACTTCTGTACAGTTCAAATTTTCATTTTGACTTGCAGCTTCAATAACAACGTTTCGATTCTTTAAAATTTTGCATAAGAGTGGTTGTGATATCTTTAGTTGTGTAGCTGCGTTGCGTTGACTCATTTTTGGTAACATATCATACTTTTCAAAGATAGTGCATTTTCCTTTAAGGGATAAATCTTTACGTTTTTTCTCTTTTGCAAGACAAAATCTCAAAATCTGGTAAGTGTTTTAAACACTTCATCAACGACTAAATATCCGAATACACAAAAGTAACGTATAAATCATTTTAAGAATCGCATGCATAAGCAAAATTCATCTCAATCGTTATATACACTATAGAAAAATGGTAATGATAATTAATATCCTCGAAATAGTTGACAAATTGAAGTACGAAAAGGAAAAAAAAGATGACTAGGTACTCAAAATTGTCGTAAATAAATTTACTACATATATAAAACTACATAATAAGCGAAAATGTTCCTACAGATAAGTATATAAGCGATCGGGACTTTCTTGAAGTGATATCATTAAACGATTGATAACATTATCCAAACATTGATTACATTAAGCGGCAACCACTGTATTAGAAATCTTCTTTTGATCCGGCATTTTTACTTAACGCATGTTTTGTTCTACTGCCTGAGAACTGCTTTCCCAATTTTTGAATGTTTTGATCTTTTAGATTAAAATAATTTGTCAAAATTGTCAGATTTTGCTGTTCAACTGCTGCTTTTTACTATTTGATAGTCTTTTGTTTCAAAGCGATGGTTTGACAGTTTTAACTGCTGAAACCATTTATCTATGTAATTACGAATAATCCAAAAAAATCAGAGTCTACCTTGGGAGTAAAATATGAAATAAAACAAGATTTTATTAATTCTTAAAAATATATTAAACAATTAAAATAGCAGCTTTTTTAGCTTTTTAATAATTAATAGTAGTTCCATATTAGTTCTTTTTATTGTCTGTCCACTATTTTAACGATTCAAGGGCAGGGGTTACAGGCAGCAATAAACTCGCATGCAGAACACTCGCACTATTTAAGAGGGGGATCTTGGCCCAGCATCAAAAATCGAAGCCATGTTGGATTTTACCACCATCAGGCAAGTAATCAATCTTGGCCTGACTGATCAGAGGCACATATCTACTTCTGAGAACCTGGAGCAAACCATAACCATAACGCTGACTAAGATCATGGGAAAAGTTATCGTTAATACCACTAAGGGTCATATTTATAGTCCGAGCTTGAGGTTGTGTCGATGCTTTAGCACGCGATTTTGACAGATTTGTAATGACATTTACGTCAAAATTGCGTGCTCAATCATCGATACAACCTCAAGCACGAACTATAAATATGACCCTAAGAGAGTGACTGGACGTAATTTCAGTCATACAATTCGGTCACCAAGTCCATGATAAAACAAGCATACGGAGGGTGGGTATCAGGAGAGGAGATATGTACAGGAATCGTCACTGGACAAAGACATTTCAAGTGGCCAACGACAGCAGGAAGTTGACACAGAAGACGACTAAAAGGAAAGAAACTATCCATCAGTTGAAAACACTGGACGTAGGCAATCTCCTTCCTATCATGACCTCCTGGGCGTGGATTCAAGACAGGTGCACGAAGTCTAAGCAACTTTAGATAACCTCAGAACGACACCGACAATTGAGGAAGAGATTATACTATTACTCGCTAAATGTATAGGTATACAATATGGCTATTAAAAAAACCTTCTCCAGGGAGGAGTGATAAGATTGGCGAACATCGACGCCATTATTTTAGATCCTGGAAACACGCAAAGGTTATCCCGGTTCACAACTCAGGAAAGCCCAAATACTTGATTAAAGCCTACAGAACTGTCTCCCTGTTGTCAATAACTGACTGACTAGAAAATCATGTCAATCCAGATAAACTAGCATTTCCAAGATTAAAACATCCTTAAATAACAGAAGATTGGATCGAGGGCTGCCATCAATAAAGCACATAGTACAGCCATCTTTGGATTCAACAAGAAGAATCACACGGTCATGCAGGTCTTAGAGGTCGGAAAGGCTTTCGACAAAACCATAGCTAATCTGATGGTCAGCTTTACTGATAAATCCCTTTAAGTTAAAGTAGACCAAGCCTTGCTAAAAGCATAAGATCTCGACAATCTATTATTATTAAACAATAGTCGAGGAGCCAATTTAATGTTAAAACATTCATTTGCTATTTATTATCTAAGATTTTACGGAAGTCTTCTGCAAATGACACTTACTTACTCTGGACAATTCAATCCACGTACATTTGTCGCTGATCTTGAAGATTGAATCCGATACTTTACGCAACCGCATTCCTTAAACTTGACTCCAATTTTAATAGTTTTAACAGCATAATTACCAGGAAGTGTTTCGTTTAAACAAGACGGACACGCTTCGTTACACCGTATGCAATCGATCTTTACAGACAATCATCATTAACGCTTAATATTCTTTTACACCCAATTAGACGAACAAGCGCACACAGAACGTAAACACTCGCAAAGAATGTTTGACCTTATCGTAGTAATAGATTGAAACATTAATCATATTTAGTAACGAATATATTATACACAGTGTGTTACCAATATAAAATATTTTAGATTAGAATATCAATTCGGAGTTATCTCTTCAAGGAAATTGAAAAAATCTCATCGATGGTGTTGTTCTGCTAGTTTCACGAAAATGGCATGGAACGTTTAACGTAAATTTCCCATATTCATCCGTCGCTTTTCTAAAGAACAAGCGATACCAAAACAAGTTGTGCTTGTACGCAGTAAAACTGCCCCTCTTTGCCAAATACGCTAGCTGTTTTACCATCTATTGTTTCTTTACACTCCTAAACGGTTGCATTTAGTGAGATATATTACCTTCGGTGTGGTGCGGTGAATTTTTTTCGTGTGCATTCGAGTGACTGAGTTATTGCTTAAGTTTTCTGTCGACTGTAAAAGGCCACGTGAAGTTGTAGTTTAAGGATAGCGTGGAGGAAATGGTGGTGTGAAGGGGTTGATATATTATTTCAATCTGTTTTGAGTAAGTGAATTTGCTTGAATTCGATAAATGAATTTATGCATCAAATAAGAAATATAAATGGCAACAAGTCTAATATTGTGGTTGGCTTGATATACAGGTTGGACAACTCAGATACTAGGCATTGTAAATAGCATTACCTGCAAGATGAGGAGATGGTGATACGAGGTAGATGTACGGTGTTGTCAAAGTCGAATTATTGCATTTTGTATTCTCGTATCTGTGACATGCTGACAATTTGCATATGTCAAAAATATTTAATTTCCACCAAAGTTCGTTGTAATATTTTATTTATTATAATCACAAAAGGCCAGTAATACAACCGAACTTTTCGAAGTGATAAACAATATTTAAAATTGTTTGAATTTGATTTATTTTATGAAAAAACACAATCAATATATTTGATATATGCAAATTGCCAGCAGATATGAGAACACAAAATGCAACCATTCCACTTTGGCAACACCGTCTCCGTTATTCTAACGCATATATGTATTTTGCCATTGCATGTGTAAATCATGTAAATCTACATGCAATGCCTAGTATCTCGGTTGTCCAACCTGTCTACATATGTATTTAGACTTCGTATTTGCAGGGGAAGTGGCTTCTGTTAACTTCTTCGTTTTTGCAACAAGTGGCTTCTTTAGACTGTTTACCATGATGTCTTTCAATTTTTTAAAAAAGTGAAAACCTGGCAACAACTTCTTTCTTTAGACTCTTTACCATGATGTCTTTCAATCAAACAAAACCTTCCCTAAAAACAGTGAAAACCTGGCAGTGTGAAGTTGTCCAAACAAGGAATAACAATAAAGATGTATCTTTCGGGAATTGGCCGTGAAAGTTTCGATTAAGGAATAACAACTCTAAATTGTATGAGTTGGCTGATCACCCTAAAATCCAATGCACAATCTTGAATGATTCTTCAAATGATGAAGTTCTTCCAAAGATTCTTCTCTAAATGAGCAGTCTTTAGAGACATTGATTTGAAATTTGAATGCATTTCAAGTCTGATTCTAGATCCATAACGATGATACCCTTTATTGTAAGCATTGAATTGCAGACTGCGAAAAAGATTTTACAAATTTTTCCATGGAACCAGTTATGGCCGTTGAAAGCAATCTTAATTCGATTAAGGAATAACAACTCTAAATTGTATGAGTATGGCTGGATTTACCCTAAAATCCAATGCACAATCTTGAATGATGTGTGAAATGATGAAGGAATGGTTCCAAAATTTCGACCGGAGAATAAGCATAGTAGAAAAAAATGAAAAAATTTAGAAACATTGATTTCAAATTCCAATGCATTTCAAGTCTGATTCTAGATCCATAACGATGATACCCTAAATGAATTGAAAAAGGGTTCACTTTGACCGGAGAATGAGCAGCATTATTATGGTCGAATAAATGAAAGCTTCGCTGTTGAAATGTGTCAGCTTTCGGTTGAATGTTCGGTGTTTTGTGATTGGAATTTTTACACCATTGAGGAATTTGGAGGGTGAAACCAAAAAAAGTAGCACTACGACATTAGCCTAGGTTTTGCTACATCTTCTTTTGCTTTGTAAATCGAGTTTTAACGGTGACAGATATATCAAAACATTTAGTTAATGCATCAAAAAATTCAGCCACAAAATTTTCGGGAAAATAAAACCGTTGATCCCTTCACACGGATTTGTCATTCAATCTGTACAAGGTCTGCAATTCTCTTAGAGGATGTAGCATTCATACGTTTCGATTTGTTTGGAGATTGTTTTTGTAGGCCTGGCTCCCCAATTACACACAAGGAAAGGACTCTAAAAAGGACCAAAATCCATGCCAAACTGTCATTTTTCAGGGATGTATAGGTAAAGAGAATTTGCTAAATAAAATTACTTCAATATGACATGTATTAAATATGGCCGCTTGGCGTTTATCAAAGACTAACTGTTCCGATTTTTAAAACTTGAAATTATTATAAGTTATAAGTATATTTTAATAATTTTTAATAAATCAATCGATAACGTTTTACTGAAAATAAAAAGAACGTCGAATATAAATTCTCATACATTTTGGATGATAAAATTACGAATTTAATTTATTTTCAAATAACTTAACACAAAGCGCAATCGTCCCCACGTTAATTACTTTTTCCCTTAATAATGGCTGGATCGCACAACAGCATCAGGTCGTGATTACGAAACGGACGCTAAATGGTCCATTGAACGAAAAACGATTTAGGACGACGACTATATTCGCCAACTCAAAATTCTCACGGTCACGATCTCCGTTAAGGAGGAAGATCAAAGCGAAGAAGAGGCATTGCCAAATAGGGGGAAGCCGGGCACGACCCATATTCGGCGATTGGGAAGCTTTTTCCCACGAACACCGAGACGTATGTGCTCGTTCCAGTTTAGTTTCGTTTGATGATTGAAGCCACGTGTTGGTTTAGTTCAACGGCGTATTTACTGGCACGTCGGGAACAGCTGTTCACCACAAAAATCGAATTGAGTTGTTGCTGTTTTTTTTATTCGCCACTTAATTCTAAAAATATAATTCAATAAAATCGTTTCAAGATAATACAGAAAAATTTCTTTGGGGAACAAATAATTAGTGAGCTAATGCTGAATAATACAAGCATCTTAAAAGAAAACGTACACCTACTTTAGAATGTTAATGTAAATGTATACAACAAACAACACCTACGTTAAGCCGGAAACATATTTTAAAAAATCTGTATTTGTTATTGAACACTTTCCACATTCCATTTTTGATCGATGAGCTTGTCAATTAGCATATGAATTGAATGAATGTACAATGCAAAATAGTATAATTCTGGTACTCTCAACGATCACGCAATACAGCTATAAATATGAATTCCGTACTGATTGGCAAAATTTTGCAATATATGTATAGGTACACAATATATCCCTGAGGAGAACTTTCACCTTTCGTCTATAACTGTATATAATATGTGCATATGTTGAACTATGTATGGATATAAGGTATTGTATGAAAGATTTGTAAGTGAAAGAAAGAAAAATAAAATTCCAGGGTTTGTAAAATTATCTCTTGTTTAAGTTTTTAAAAGTATTTTCCAACTTTTAAACAGATGATTGTAAGCCTTTATAAAGTGAATACTTGGACTTCAAAAGGCAACCATGTCAAAATGCTTATTGTGCTTCCATTTAGTTTTAGCCCTCTCGACCTGATTGCAAGTCCATTCCAGTAAAAAATGGCATCCAGCAACGCGTTCATATATCACAAAAGTTTTGACGACGCCATATGAACTCCCACACGTCAGTCACAAAGCTTCTGTTTACTCTAAAGCTGGACACGAGGTACGTTAGCCTCTTTTTCAGGTAACAGTGTGCGGTCCCACAAACCGTGGTGAGGCTCTACACTCGAAGATGTTTATGACATCTGCGAAAGGACGACCAAAACCATTGATAAAATTCTCTGCATTGCTTGGGGAGAGCGTCGATCCGGATCTAGCTCTTCTAGATGTTGGACAAGCGGGTTCTTCTACTGGAAGGCCCTTTGATATTCGTTACTCACGAACCAAGATACTGCGAAAGTGATTCGCAGCAGCCTGTTGTAAAGGATATCGAGTCTTTTAACTTGCGATCTACTGGCGCTGAACTAAGTCAAGGCACCGTGAGGATAGATCGGGGAAACCCCGTGTAAATCATGAGCTTGATTTTTAAGTTCACAGAGTTTTTCCAACATAGAAGAGGAGCTAGAACCGAGCGTTATTTTGAGGTACTGAACGTGGGTATCCCAAGGTAATCTCTGATCTCTCAATGAGGATGTTAGTGCGGGATGGGGAGAGGGCTGGGGGAAGAGATGTTGCATCTGCGAGAAAATTTTATCGTTACACATGTATCGGTATTGATGCTGTGACGCAATTTGATCGACCATCTGCAGATCTAGTCGACCTACCTCTGCAGCCTATCATAGCCAGATAAGTGGGCATCAACCTCGATATATCACTACAAAAAAGCGAAAAAGCTCCGGACGGAGCTCCAGCATAGTTTGATAATATTCACCATCCATTGCTATTGCGAAAACTTGATAGTTTTGGCATATCTCCGAGTTTGTATAAATTGATGGAATCTTATTTATGCAATCGATACAATTATGTATTTTACGATGGATTTCGATCATACAATTACGCTGTGAGTTCTGGTGTTCCCCAAGGTTCTAACTTAGGGCCTTTATTGTTTGCATTATATATGAATGATCTTTTCCCGTTGTTAAAATGCCAATCACTAGTTTACGCAGATGACATTAAACTATTTTATGAGATTACTAAGCCTGGTGATGCCATTAGCTTACAGCATGATGTCGACACTCTTGTGGGGTAGTCTCAGAACAACGAAATAACTTTAAACACTGATAAACGTGTTGTGGTGTCATTCTCTCGGAAGAATGCATCGATTCTGTCACATTATTTGATAAATGATGAGCAGTTAAAAAGAACTGACTATCCTTTAATAAGCATATTCAAGGCATCTGTCTTTCGGTTTCGAAAACTTTGGACTTTCTCATTCGTGCCTCTAAGTATTTCCATACCATAACCTTACTAAAATCGTTGTATTTCACGCTTATAGTTCCAAAACTTGAATACGCCTTCATTATTTGGTTTCCTTTCCACATGTCGCAGCAGTTTCCTATTGAGCGTGTACAGCGTGGATTTTTAAAATATCTATTTTTTAAATCCAATCGCATATATCCCAATTGGAATACTTCTTATGAAGAATTGCTTCACCTTTATGAAATTCAATCGTTGACTGTACGTAGAAATAATTACAGCGCAAGGTTTCTTCATCATCTTCTCCACAATAAAATTGACTGTCCCGGACTGCTATCTATGGTTAGATTTAATGTCTCAAGTTTTCTACCCGCTACACTACTACTTTTAAGCTAGTGACTCCAAGGACGAATTTGTTGGTGAGGTCACCGATCTTCCATATGATGAAGAATGCCGAGGTATACTACAGCGATATATTTATTGGAGAAGTGACCATATGTAATGATACATATAATAATGCCTTGTGGATTACCTGTTGGGCAAATAAATATAAATATTATTATTATTGATGCCAAAACTGCACAAGTCGAATGTGTCAGCGAAATCAGGAAAAAACGGCACCCACTCGAGTGCCTCAGTTCCAGCGCGTTTAGAATCTACTCCGTGCACACGTCTGTTTTGGACTCGTGAATGGTCGATTTCTAGTACCTCTTGCTTCATTACCTCTGATTGCAGAATGACTTGGCACTCACCTCAACGTAATGCTGTGATGTTCCGTGAGTTGTCAGAGCTTCCTATAATACCTCAGTATCACCTCGGAATCGAACAGATACAGATAAAGAATCAGAATTAGATTAATCAATTTCTGTTTTGTTTGTGTTCATTGTTCCTCAGTTTATTTTCCGTCAAATCGCTTTTTGTTACTATCTGTTCGTATACAAACCCACACTAGAAATTCAAATTATAAAAATAATCAATTTCAACAAGTAATTAGTCCTTCCCTTCCCCTTCTTCCCTTCTCCGGAACATAAATCCAATAGACTGCAAACTTGGGCAACTCAACGTCCTCCATGTTGAATCTAGCCATCAGTATAAGCCTTGAATAAAGCACATATTAGCTTTCATTCAGTAGTAAATTTAGTTTTTTTGCTTAGAGACTGCCAAGTTGTCATTTAGCCGACTTGGTCAGTAAAGGTTCCTGTTTACACATTCAGCGTTAACGACCTTCATGACGAAAATTGATACTTGGTTTCTCGTAAAGAAGTTGTTTCATCAGTTGTGTTTATAAAAAATAAATGTTGGACGAATAGAAAGCGTAGTGACAAAACTAGAAAAATTTCAAACAACGTTCAGTTATGAATCGAGAGTAAACTGTACGAATCGTTTTATTTTCATTGTTCCCCCTTTATTTGGCGTTGAACACTGCTTCTTTTCTGAAACATTTCCAATATTTTATTTTGGTAACCCGCATCTAAGTCAAGGTCAGGTTAATCCGACGAACCAAAATAACGCTTGTCAGTACTACGTTTTTTTTTAAACCACAAACCACTCGTACAGGAGCATCTTAAAAAACTCCAACTGCTGTCTGAAATATATTTTTAGTTCCAGTAAATCAAGGTTCTATACAAATACATCCGATAAAAAATTGTTAATAAGTTCTTTTTTTAACTAGAAAGTGTTAACCTCAGCCTTCACTTATTATTAATAACCTCTTATTAATTTACCAAGAGTCTCATTTTCCAAACCATATACGTAATGGTTGAAAATGATTAACGATATAATCCCCGATATTAAATAAAGCGTAAGTTTCCCGATGAAAACCCGAATCGACATTATCCAGTACACGTGGGGCTCCTCGTCTGGGCCCCCCACTCAAAAAAAATTCTGGGTAAATCGCGCGAAACGCAATTATTGTCGCGCAATGTTTCGAATCTCACTACAGACGAGGGGCATTCGTTTGATGGAAACTCCTTTCGACACTTGATTTGGATTTTTTATCCTAGTAAACAAACGTGTCCTCGCGTACGTTTGTAGTAATTAGTGCGAGCGTTGAGTAGCGAAAACCTTGCAATATGCCTGGTATATTTCGGACAAATTTATCGTGCGTAGTATATTCGGTTCAATTGGAGAGAACTCGACGCCTATAATAAGATACTTAACGTTGATCAGGCGCCGTGGATACATACCTCCCACCATTACAACAAGCGGCGTCCGATGTAGACGTTTCCATTTAAGGATCTCCAACGGAACAAGTGGTTGGTGCCTGCCCGTTTGATAACCGTAATAAAATTTATTGATTATTTGGAAATCCATACATAGAGAGATATTGTTTCTCTCGGTATATAAACGGCGAAACTGTTGTTAGTTAATTAGAAGTAACTGAAAAACGAACATTATTTATCTTTATGTCACTTAAACAAAGTGCGTTTAAACAGCTGGTGAGGATAATAATGTTTATTTTTCGCATTATTGTTGTATTGTATAATTATTGCAACGGTTAAAACGTTCTAACGGTAATGCCTAAGCTTATACAATGTTTGTTTATCGCAACAGCTATAAATCCAACAATGCCATGATTTTTTTTTCTGAAACTATCAAGAGTGAAGGAGGTAAAGAATAGTTTAGAGGTGCTTTCAAGGTAGCAAGATTAATGAAAGAAGTTTACTTGCACATATTAGAGAACACTCACTTTAACGAATACAATAAAATTCGAAAACTATATTGAACGCGAAATTCCAAATTTGTGATTCACTTTTTACGAAAACTATTTTGTTGCAAAATTTTACGTATTACCAAGTTTGAATACACTATTTTATTCGAAATATTTTTAAAATCATGCCTATGCTAGAAATAGCAACAAAAAAACTATATAAAAATTTTGAATACAGGATATACCAGGATTAGCCAGGCCAGTAACAAACATTATTAATATGCAAACCTCTAGCCTCTCATAGCTTTGAGTCTAAGTTGGTCTGGGAATATCGGATGAATGTGACGAGGTTAGCTACAACAAACAAGGTATCCCTGTTGTGGGCACCTGGACACTCCAATACCAAAGGAAATGATATCGCGGATGAACTTGCAAACCCCTTCTTTGGCATTCCCAAAAGCCAGCTAAAAAGGAAGTTCGAGAATGGGAGACAAAAGAAACCGCCTCCCTCTGAGGGAAAACACCCGGACAAACCCAAGCGAAGAAATTTATTAACTCCTAGCTAAACAGTAATAAAAAACTACTTGATCTCGGCAAGTCAGAGTTAAGGACTCTCACGGGACTTCTGACTGGACACTGCCCTCTAAGGTACCACCTTAAAAAGATGGGCAAAGTTGATCAACACACATCTCATTTCTGCGAACTGGGAACTGAAACAGCCGAGTGCGAAGCATTAAGCCGGCAAAGGTTTCAGCATCTAGGATAGGCGACCTTAACCCCTAAACAGATCAAAGTCTTGACATCAAAACTAATCCTGAAGTTCGGCAAGAACATTGAAATAGGAGGGTACTGATGGGATAGCGTAATCATAATAAATCAATAGGTCGCAGTGAGGTGAAAAGGTGACTGTTTAAGTTTGACCATCGAGCATATCTCGAAAATTGTTCATCGTAGAACCTTGTAACAAAAATCTTGATAACGCAGCTGTCAAATTTTTCATCCAAAATATGTTATAATTTCTTCGCCAGGACACCCTGTAACCATGAAAATGTGTTCTTTGGACCAAAATGAGTGTACTTTCCTGATATCACATTCTGTAGCAAGTTTATTGTTTATCTCAGTTTTTCTACAACCCATATTTTGCATGTTTCGAATTCGTGTTGTTGGGTGACGTATACTCTCGGCGACGGAAGTTGGGACAAATAATGCTTTTTTAAAAAAGGACTCTATAAGCACAAAATTAAAAATAAAACACAAAATTGTTTAGGTATAGCAAAATATAGTTTTATTGACATAAAACGGCAGAAGTTTTCAAGACTGTCAGAACAATTTTGAGCATTCTTTTGATAAGATTTATCAGGGTGTTGGCCGCGAAACTGTTCCACTGTTGCTGTAAAATGTTCCATAAATGTTGTTTGGTATTTAGAGACACTTTTCGAACCTGTCTATCTACTTAGTTCATCCCATAATAGCTTTATGGGGTTATCTGTTTCTATATACAGGGTTGGGCAAAAAGAGCGGAACACCGAATTTATGGCTTAACTAGCACTTTTTCGAAAATTTTACCTAAATTAAAGTTTTTGTATATTTTATGTATTATTTATTGGTTTTTGCAGATTTTCCGTTTTTGTCACATTTTTGGAGGTATGATGTCACCGAATAGTATTTTAAATGAATCACCCTGTATATATTTTTTTAGATATTTTTTTCCTGAATTCACTAATAATGTAATTGCCCCTAAATATTTATTTAATAAAAAACGAACGACAATAACTGAAAATTCTATTCATTAAAGCGTGCATTAACTTTAACAAATGATTATGAAATTCATATTTCGTTTAAAGGTGACATTAACTTTTAATGCAGCATTAACTTTTATTATGATATCGGCCCTAAGTAATTATCGCAGTAGGTATACCAAAAACTTTTTATCTACATTTTTTTCTGAGTTCTGTCAAAGTAAAAACGTACAGTCTGTTCCAAAATTAATGTCGCTTGATGTGATGGAAGATACATTATAACTTCTGTTACGAAATGAATGCACTAGGTTTGACCGAAGCGCAATTACAATATTGATATTCATCAATCAAAAATTGTGTCGAGGGAAGATGATTTTTATTGGATCTTTTAATTGCGGGGGTGACATTAATTTTGGAACAGTACATTCGAATAACACTATTAGGTACAAAAACTCCAGTTTGTTTGTTTTTTATCACATTTGATTTTACAAATTATTTTACATTAATACATTTAGTCATGTCTCAACTAAGTGAACGTGAAAGAATTATTTTATTGATGATTGTTGGTTTTGGAGATAGAAAGACCTCTTTACAAGAAGCCGTTGATTTATTTAATGCTACATATCCTGATAGAATTTCTCCAATTTCAAAGTCAACAGCGTCTCGGAATTTACAGAAATTTAACGAAACTGGCAATGTAAAAAATATTCCCGGTAATGGACGAAAGAGGACAGCTATAAATGAAGATACTGAACTTAATGCAATTCTAAGTGCACACGAACAACCTAAAAATTCAATATCAAAACTTGCAATAAATAACGATATTAGTGAGAGATCTGTAAGAAGGATACTTAAAAGAAATAGATTTCATCCTTATAAAGTACAATTACACCAAGCATTAAATGAAGATGATTCTGACAAATGAATGCAGTTTTACGAAGACATCATGAATTTAAATGTTATAAATAATATGTTTATGATTAACATTGTGTTTTCCGATGAAGAACATTTTGCCTAAACGGATTTGTAAATCGACATAATTGCCGATATTGGTCGGATAATAATCCGGACTGGATGGAAGAAGGTCACAGACAATAGCCTTTTTTTATAGAAGAAACATTAAATGGTGATAGATATTTACAACTTTTACACGATCAGATACTTCTAGAATTAATTCGTTTGTTTCCCAATCGTATTAATCAGTCTACAGTTATCAGAAGATATTTGGTTTCAGCAGGATGGTGCTCCACCTCATTATGCGGCTAAGGTTCGGGAATACCTGAACACAGTATTTCCGCAGAGATAGGTGGGCCGAAGAGGCTATATTGAGTGGCCGCCGGATTTATCTCCCCTGGATTTTTTTTTGTGGGGTCATTTGAAGTCGATAGTTTATAAGGATTTACCTCAAACTCTTCAAGAACTAAAAGATCGAATCAGAGCGGCGGTACAAAATAGTATAACGCCTGAAATGATACAAAATTCACTAAGGGTCATATTTATAGTTCGTGCTTGAGGTCGTGTTTGACATTTACGTCAAAATCGCGTGCTCAAGCATCGACACAACCTCAAGCACGGACTATAAATATTACCCTAAGGTCATTTGTTGACAGATTAGGTACTGTCAGACAGCCGAAGGTTTTCAGTTTGATTACCTATTGTGAATAAATGTACGTAGAATTGTCAGTTATTGTCGTTCGTTTTTTATTAAATAAATATTTAGGTGCCATTACATTATTTTTTTCTTATGAACCCATAAGTCAGAGACTCACTAAACCTGATATTAGTGAATTCAGGAAAAAAATCTGCTCAAAAAAATAAATACCGGGTGATTCGTTTAAATTAATGTGACAAAAACGGAAAATCTGCGAACACCAATAAATAATACATAAAATAAACAAAAACTTTAATTTAGGTAATATTTTCAAAAAAGTGCTAGTTAAGCCATAAATTCGGTGTTCCGCTCTTTTTGCCCGGCCCTGTATATATAATGGCTATTCATTTATCAAGGGGGAATCAGTCCCCACCTTTCCACTACTTCACTCTCTCACTTATTCTATTCCATTCTAACCTATCTCTAACTTTATCTTTCCACCTCACAATGCCTATTCTTCTCAAGTTGTCTTCCACCTCTTTTAGCCACCTGGATCTAGGTCTTCCTCTTCTTCTCCTACCTCCCAGCTCCCACTGAGTCATTGCATGCGTCACCGCCTCTAGACCCTGCCTCCATATGTCCCCTCGCCATTTAACTGTCTGTTTCTTTATTCTTCTTACTATGTCTTTCCCTTGTAATTCTTGCATTATTTCATGATTCATTTTCTGCCTGTACTCGTTCTCTCCAAATTTTGTTGGACCCAATATTTACTTTCATTATTTTTCTTTCAACTATTTTTATCTCCTCTTCTTTCCGCTTTGTCATTGACAAAGTCTCCGCTGCATACATCATCACTGGCATTATCGTACGTTTCGAATCATTATCCTGCATAAAAGTGAAATTATCCTCTATCAATCGCCGACCAGAAGGCACTCTTTTCTCATAATACCTTCTATCTGGACCAGATCTCCTACTCCTGCATACGAAAAACAGCTCCACACCACAACAGAACCATCATCGTGTTTTATAATGGGTGCTAGACATTCAGGAACCATTTTCTTTATCTTGGACTTCCAAACATAAAATCTTCGATTTTGTCCAAAAACTTCAAACTTCGATTCGTCAGTCCAAAGCACATTTTTCAATCTATCACCGTCCAATGTTGATGCTATTTTGCCTACTGTAATCGCTTTATTCGATGGGTTCGTCTTAGTAGCGGTTTCCGTACAGCAATTCGTCCGTTAGTTGTGATTCTTGACCTTATATTGTCCACACTAGGTGCACTTCTTCGCCAATTTGTCGAACCGAATACCCTTCTTGATGAAATGTGATTACGGACGATCACTTTTCAACACTAATCGGTTTGCAACGCGGCACAAAAACCTACGCAACTAACCTAGACTTTGTTAAAAATAAGCTTAACAACTTGTTAGTAAGTAATGCAATTTATTCACGATGAATATAAAAAAATGCCTTCTCGTCTCCGTATACCTTAAAAAAATATTCAATGAACACGTCTCCGAAAATGGCGATGTCCACTTACTGACCCAATTATCTCCTTTATTAATATGTATCAATAGCATTACCAAGTTTATGCCTACCACATTCAAGGATATCAGGATATAAATCGAACGCTTTTATTTATACGGCATGATTGAATTAATCAATCATATTTAATCTCGTGCAATTACGTTTATTTTTGGAATTTTATACAGGAAAAAGTCGGTATTAAATCGAGGCAGTATGTTGTTAAGTTGTTAGGATGTTGCAATTAAAAGAGTTGTGTGAAAGGAGCTTTTCTGGTTGAAGAACTGAAAATAGTAAGAGTGTAGTATAAATATTTGGATGAAACTGAAATATCAAACAAAAACTTGTTTTCTTTAAACTTGACTATTTTTATGTTGGCGCCTGGGATTTAGTAATTTTAGATGCTTTTCCTATATCGTAAATTTCAAATCGAAGCGAGTAAATTTTTTCTGTTACGTTTAGTAATACAGTAATAGAGATAAATCCTCATCATATACAAAAATACGTATCCTTAACACTTACCACATCGCTTGTACGGACACAGGTTTGAAAATGTGATTGCGTCCGCATATGCTGACACTGAAACCTCTGTAAAAAAAGAAGAAAAAAAAAACATTAACATCATTAATCATTACATTGATACAAACAATATTGCGTTCAGTTCGATAGCAACGGCTCGGTGATCTGGCATTGCTGAATGCATTCATGTATGTATTATGTGACATTTGAATGTAATATTGCATAGTGCATAGGCGGTATATAACAGAGATATGAGCGATCGCTCAAAAAGGCAGACAGTATGACGCTAGTCCGTAGTCCGATAATCGCGTTCACTGTGGTGCTTGGCACGGTCGGTCGGTAACAGCGACCTCTATACGTGAAGGCGTTTTAATTGGTGCGCTAGATGATAAAGGGAGACTGGCAGTACCAACTTCTGGGTTTTAAAGAATGAAGACATGATATATTATATGATGTATACGTACAAACGAGACTGGAAATGAAAATGGGAGGTGATGAAATTGCAGAATAAGTTGTTTAGATGCATATTTTAGATTGTTGAAATGATGTGAGATATATGTATTATGAATGAATTACGCACACAAACATATATATACGTACTTCATTCCGTATGATAAAAATAGTTAGTAGTTGATTTTGTTAATAAATTACATTTTATAAATGTAATTCTAAATAAAAACAAAAGATAATTTGGTCCTTTCTCACAAATTTCTTTATTAAATGGCTACCGGTTTCGAACTATGTGTTCATCTTCAAGGCCAGAAATTGTAATGATCTCTGAACAACAAGTTAAAACAGGTTTTAACTTGTTATGTTTGTGTTGGTTTTAATATTTTATTAATTATTTAATCCAAGAGATAAACCTACAGTTACTATTTTCAAGTTTGGCGGAGTGTTTAGTTTAATTGAAAGATCATTACAATTTCTGGCTTTGAAGATGAACACATAGTTCGAAACCGGTAGCCATTTAATAAAGAAATTTGTGAAAAAGGACCAAATTATCTTTTGTTATTTATTTAACTTTCGCTCACACTGAGTCCACCATGGAATTTCATTTATAATTCTAAAAATTAATATTTATAATTTCTTTTGTCGGTGATCCGTTATGTTGTCAACCTGCTACTAATATTATAATCTGTGACATTTCAGATTGTAAATATACAGGATCGTTATAATAGCTTATAATAAACAAGCTCAATCTGCTAGCTGATGGATTTTAACGTGACCAGTACTCACACACACTATCGATTTATTTGCTCATTCAAACAAAAAGGTGATTCATCAGTAAACCAAAATGTCAACTTTGCCAACTTCCCCAATTAATCAAAATTGCGTATTATACTAGTGTATCACACTCCAATCATCACAAGACTGTTACCATTTTCATTTTATAACATCGTCACCCCAACATACTATACTAAACCGCTAAGTAACAGGATGAAGAGCAAATGCTGTTCGAAAAACCTGTTTTTGACTAAAATATCGAAGATCCAAAATTAGGAAATTCGATGATGATTCGGGATACTGCTGAAGCTAGATGTGGGAAACACTGTCTAATGAGTTCAGGGCCATAAGCAATCTCATATAAATGGAAACCAAAAACTTGACAATACACATTTTAGAAGACAAGACCCAGCTTGCTGAGATTATCAAACAGGGTTTAAGCACAATGTTCAGACTGCTGAGGCTTTCCTACAGGAAGAAGGTCTATCAAATACAGATGAGCTGGATAACAATCAAGCACTGCCATCTGAAAAAGAACTTACCGAGCATGTCAGACAGATTTGATGGACGACTCCATTACGAAGTATTCCATGATATTATGGAACACATCTTCGACGTTGGGAAGTTGAAGCTGGCAGAGGTGAATTACGATTTGCTTTCCTTTAGCGGATTATTGTCGCTTGGGTTTTGGACTTTTGGTGGCATCGTTCGTTGGTTTGGAAACGTTGGTTTTAGGGTTGGTTATCTCGGAGTGGATTTTTTAACCTCTTAACAGGTTTTGGATTACTTGGATTTGACTTGACGTCAAGGGAGTGCTGTCGTCTACTGGTCTTGCCCAGCTGCTAGCTCGTTGCTCCTGTGGCGAAACCGATGCCGACGGTGGAGTGAGTGGAATTTTCTGTTTATTGATTTTTTTGTTCGGCAATGTTAGAATAGTTAGAACTGATTAAGCATCGACACAACCTCAACCACAAATTATAAATATGACCCTTGGAGCTGTATGGAGTTATAGGATGATGGTGTCCATAACAGCAATATTCCCGATTTAGCGCACTGGACGAATATGAAAATTCATCTCAAATCTATGCATAACAGGTACGGATGAGACTTTATTTTGATAGAAATATATTCTAAAAATTTGCCCCTTTTCGGCAATTTTCATTTATTCATTTTTTTTCAAATGTTCGCTATTTCCCAATCTTACTAAAATGTATCTTCTTACGTATACTATAGCCTAAAAACGATTTTTCGACATAGCCCATCAAAAGTTTAAAAACCAAATTTTAGCAGCCGATTGGTTTTTAAATTGGGGATTTTCATGCTGTTCCAGAGTTATCTAGGTTTGTTCTAATATTTTCTAGGTTATTGACAAATATTGCTCCAGAAAATTACACTCCCACCTCTTATAACGTCGAAATGAGTGCAGAAATTTTTTTTAATCTAGAATTTTCTTATTTCCAAAAAAAATAAGTATGGTTGAAATACAAAAAAGCAACGTCTTCGATCTAGTCCACAGCTGCTATCATCTCTTAGTTGGAAGAAAATCTACGACCTTAAACTTTTCTTCAGTAGACGATAGAGATGATAGTCGGACGAAGCTTGATTTGTTGAATAGAGGGAGTGTTCAAGTAATTCGAACCCTAAACCACGAATTGTTTGCATGGCAACATGCGATTTGGATACAGGAGCATTGTCCTGCAAAAACAAAACATCTTTGAACAAGTTTCCGCGTTTTCTGCCATATTTTTTTTTTCTGGTAGGGTGGTTAGTAACGTCGAATAATAATTCTCAGTTATGGTTTCACCCTTATCCCAAAAAACTGAAGCGAGAAATTTTCCAGCAGATTTTTAAACACAAAACTTCTTAGTACTTAGAGAACCAGAGTGTCTCTATTCCATCGATTGTTGCTTTGTTTTTGGGTCGTAGAAATGTACCCAAATTTCATTCATAGTAACAATACGGCTTAAGAAGTCTGCATCATTTTCAAACCGAGCACATATCAAACGTGATGCTTTCATCTTTGCACGCTTCTGGTCAACATTTAGACATTTGTAGATTCGTTTTGCAGAAATTTTTCTCATGTCCAATTCGATGTGAACTATATGATGGACGCCTTCATATGAAATATTCAGTACTTCAGATATTCGTTTTAGCCCTATTCGACGGTCTGGCAAAATCTTGTCATGAACTGCATCAACATTTTCGAGGACGCATACAGAAACCGGCCTTCTCGATCGGTGTTCATCTTGAATAGAAAATTTACTCCATTTGAAGCTTGAATCCGATTTTTCACAGTCGCATACAAAGGACATTGATCGCCAGCGATTTTCAGAATTTCGACCGACATCCTTTTGGTCAAATTTTATTGCGCAACTTCGATTTGATTTTTTTCGTGAAACTTTACACTGACACTCCTAATATATTATTTTTCGTTGCTATGGCATCACAATATTTCGACGAAACCGTCTAGTTGAAAAAAGATGGTATTTATCCAAGTTACACCAGATAACGAAACTTAGAAACGTCAGATATTAAACTCGTATTAAAATAAGGTGAAAAGTCGTTTCGATGAATTAACACTTTATTAAATGACGTAACTCCTCTTACTTCGTCAAATCTAACTGTTGAAGACGTATTTAAGTTATTTTCGATCATCCCATCATAGCGTTAAAAATCCTCGCGTACCCACTTGAAAAAAAAATACCGTTCCTTAACTGGCAAACATAACCTACTTTCTTAAAATATCACGAGTCGCATTCTCTGGTATAACAAACACAACAACGTCGCGTAAAACGGATTTTCTCGCATGTACATTAGCTATACTTCCTACACTTACCTAAAGAGCAAAAAACTTCAATTACAAATTCCATTCCATTAAGAGACGTGTCACTTGTATATCTCAAGGCTCTAAGCAAATCTTTTCCATTAGCGCGAAATATTGAATGGGCACATCACAACTCCTAACCCGAGAACCCGGTTCTTTACATGCGTTTAGGAGTGATCGCACCAGATTCACCTCGCCAATTAATCTAATGACAATCCTTCAATGATCCTCTTCGCTACGTCTCAATTAATCGACCGTCCTTCTCTATCGTTCCACGTCCATCTTTCTCTAACTCTCTAGTAATTCGCGTATAGAGAAACTAATTTAGCCGGAAAAATCGCAGATAAACTAGTGTACATTCCGTCTAATGAAGGAAAGAGGAAAAGGATGAAGATATTTCAAAGTAGTGGATACTATCGGACGCAATTACCGAGAAGGTTAGATCTAATTAGTTGCAAGTACGAGACGACCTCTTTACGGTGACTGTTGTATGATATACAAGTGCACGGTTATCGTAATTCGCGTTAAGACTATTTGTAAAAATAAAACGTTATTGACGTAGTCGGTGCATCGATGAAACCACCTCGCTAGGCTCTGTCAGGAAACCTTTCAAGAGAGACGGTCAGACATCGAACTTCAACCGTCTTCATTCGCCTTATATAAAACATGTGTTCGATAACTCGCATAAATAGAAATCTACATTGTATTTAAATAACTTAAATGACTAAATCAAATTTAATCAAATTTTTGTTCAGCACCTTTTTGCTCATCTCTACTTCTTGTGAAACTGTGTAACAGACTATGATTCAACATTCTCTAGACGGTATTTAGTGACGAAATTCATTTCTGCCGAGAAAATTACGTAAACGGAAAATAATTGTAGCCTTCAAACGGTGTAGAACGCCCACGCGATCAAACATCGACCGAAAATATGCGTGAACTGTTTTAGAACGCTATAATTTAAAGATTTGGTGGTCTTTTTCATTGAGATTCAAAGACCAAATTTTGTTTAGAAAATCAAGAAATTAGCAAAACTGTCTTAATTAATGAAGGACATTTGGTACTATGTCACATAAAATAAAGCAGGGTATAATAAGTCCACGGTCTTATTAATAAAAGCTGGTCATATGAACTTAGACCACTTCTTATGGTAAAAAGTGAGTTTGCTGTTTTAAAAAATGCCATCGCTATTTTTCATACGGTCCAAAGATATCAAAAAAAAAATATTGCCAACCCATCATTATATTAAATTTGGAATTTTATCGGACGTTTCTGGTTCTTCCAAGTTTGTTCCATATTTCTTTCGAACTATTGTAAAAAAAAAAGGAATTGGCTCAAACAATCAGAAAAAGGAACGACTTTTTGAGATGGTCCATCAATAAAAACAAAGTGGGTATTTTTTTCAAAAAAGAATGGTAATTCGGTACCTTTTAAAATTTCAAATTTTAACAGGGGCTCCAGCTTGTTTTAAACTGATTTCATATTGTTATAGATTATTGCAAAACATAACAATATGGTCGGGCAAAGGTGTGGGCGGGGGAGGGGGTGGCGTCCAATTGTATTACGCAAGTTAATATTTTAAATAATATTCCTCATTCCATCATAGTGGCGAAGATACTCCAAATAAAAAGAAAAAATTAAAAAAATATCTATATTTTGGAATCTTAGCAAACATTTCAGATTCTTTTAGATCTTCAGATGTTTCATCAGATTATTAGTGGAAAAAAACAGACTTGTGGTTCAATAAATATTTAAAAAAACACTTTTTGAGTCAGCCCATCATTTTTAGAAAATCAAATTGTAAGTGATGTAATTTTATCTTAAAGTACTGGAGATATTCTAAAAAAAAGAAACCGAAATTTTGGTAATTAAAACAATTCCAGCCTTTCAGGTTATTTCAGTTGTTTTCAACCTTGTTCCAGGAAAATTATAGCCTAACTTTGAAACTGTTGGAGATAATTAAAACAAAATTTTGGTGACCCATTTTCATGAGTATTCCAATGTTATCCATCTCCAATATTTTTTGAAATTACTGTCTTTCAAAAATGAAATTTTTAAAGTGTTCGAAGTTACCCTAGTTGTTGCGAACATTTTTTAAAAAAAAATTACACTCCCATCTCTCATTAAAGCGAAGACATGTATGCCAAAAAAATGCAAACACCTTGACCCAGAGCCTCATTTTTCGAAAACTCAAATTGTAGGTGGCTTTTCATATTATTTTCAACTTTGTTCCAGAAAATTATAATTTTATGTTTTGAAATGCTGGATATGAAAAAAGACGAACAAACTAAATTCTGGTAACAAATTACTTTCTGAGATTGGATTTTTTTTCTGTTTCTTCCATTCTACTAATCCATATTTTTCTTAATAGAATTTTTTCAAAACTATTACAAAAAAAACAAAAATTGAAAAAAGAAATCCACTTGATCCAGGTTCATCATTTTTCAAAAATTTAAACTGTGAGTGGCGTTCTCTGTTATTCCAATTGTTTTCAACTTTATTTAAAAAACTATAGTTCTATCTTTTAAACTGGAAATATCTGAAAAAAAAAAACTACATTCTGGTAACCAATCACTTTTTAAGTTTAAAGAATTTCAGAACGTATTCCAGGTTGTTTTATGTTTCTTTGTTTTACATCATTTCAAAAAAAAAGAAACATCCAAAAAAATCGGGAAAAACGGCTTTTGGACTTAATTATTAATAATTTTTTTACTGTTCAAATTTTGGTGACCCATTTTCATGGGTATTCCAATATTATCCATCTTCCATATTTTTTAAAATTACTGTAAAAAAATAAAAACCAACAAAAATAGTTGTTCCGAACATTTTTTAGAAAAAAAATTACACTCCCATCTCTCATCAAATCGCAGAAAAAAAGAAAAGAAAATTAAACGAAATTTTGGTATTCCATCATTTTCTAAAATTTGGAAATTTTTTCGTAATTATTACAAAAAGAATATGAGCGGAAAACAAAAAAAAAACCAACCAACTTCTGCTAAATTTTGGCAACAAATCACTTTTTGAGATTGGAATTTTAATGGGTATCCAGGGTTTTTCCTGTTTCTCCCATTCGAGAATTTTTTCAAGACTATTGCAAAAATTACAAAAATTTAAAAAAGAAACTCACCTAATCCAGGTCTATCAATTTTCAAAAATTTAAATTGTAACTGGCGTTCTCTGTTATTTCAATTGTTTTCAACCTTCATTTAAAAAACATCAGAAAAACTACTTTTGGACTTCATAATTTTTCGACAACTCAAATTTTAGTGTTCGAGATTGCTCTAGTTATCGCAAACATTATAATCTAAGTTGCTCAGAAAATTGTAACCTTCCTACAGCGTTGAAGATATTAAAAAAGAATTTCGGTTATTTTTCGTAAATTTGAAGTAGTGCTCCAGTGAAAGTGGTGAAGTACCACTCAAAATTAAAACTTTCTCCTGTTTTTTTTTTGCAATAATCTAGAGCAATGTGGAACAATCTGGAACATTAATTAAAATTTGAAACATGTACATTAGTTTTATAAAGATTGGGAAATGGATCAGAATTTCGTCGGTCTTCAGGTTTTTGAGTCCCTTGGTATATGACGAGTAACACCAACACGTTATCTTCTAAATGGTGAGTTGTTGCTGGTTGTTCGGATTAATATCGTTCATATTTCCAAAGAAATATTGATTGATCATTACTGAGTAATGACCTCCATTGATCATAAATGCAGCCTTCATCGTAATTTTTAAATAAATAACCTCTGACCATGCCATTAGTTACCAACTGATGCAATTTTGTATATGTAAGTATGCAGGGGAAGAAGAGTTAAGTCAATTTTGGTTATAAACATACCAATGAAGTTGAAAGTGAGCA
Source organism: Holotrichia oblita (assembly GCA_023690525.1). Taxonomy (NCBI): domain Eukaryota; kingdom Metazoa; phylum Arthropoda; class Insecta; order Coleoptera; family Scarabaeidae; genus Holotrichia; species Holotrichia oblita. The sequence continues at coordinate 28,832,186 of CM043019.1, read as the reverse complement.
TCATGAAGGAATATAATTTGGCAATAAAACAGACCAATTGTTCTACAGCCCAATTATATAGCGAAAGAACGATACAAACGAAGATTCAATTGTTCAATAACAAATAATAGTAATGCTCAGAAAAATGTAATGTCTGCATCGATTGTTTTCAAAAACTTTAGATAATGTATCGATTTTTATTGTACAAGCATATTCTGCTCTTTCTCGTAAATATGTACAATTTTAAACGCACTCACCCATCACCATCCAAGGTAATGGCCGTGTCCGCTAAAACGCGGAGAACCAAACCTACAGTCGTCTTCTCATTGCAGTCTATGCCCAAGAGGCAGGATTCTTCAGCTCGTGCTCCCATCCTGGACACCACCACCAAATACCTGGTGCGAGACGGATGGACACTTTCCAGTTTAACAGCCTGAAACAAGTAATAATCATCATTAATTTTTATTGTTGGTAGGTACTAATAAAAGTGATATTCGAGAGGTAAGGATTAAAAAAATCAATTCATTAAAAAGTGTGAGTTGCAATTCACTCCTCATATGGCATACATAAACTAGATGCATACTCGTACATCATGATTTCCTTTTATGTTTACAGATATTGTTTATAAGTAGGTATGTAGTATGTTTCTCGAGATATTTCTGCAAATATGACAAAGGCATCCAAACAAATCGCGTTAGAAAGATTCCTTCACGCACATACGCGTACCTGTGCAAGTCATATATATTTAAATGTGTATATATGTATCTCCCGTCACATATTTCTAATCGTTTATATGCAGTGGACACTTTCACTATCTTTCCAGTGTCTGGTTAGGTCGTGGTATTGTGGCATGATAGGCGCGTAGAATTATCTTTTGTGCAACTCTACGTTGTCAGATGGCGCACGTATTCGTGCAAAGAGTAGAAAAAGGAAGACGTGAACGATTGTATCGTAAAATATATAAAGTGTTACTTCTCCATATACCTACGAATTTATTTGTATGTGTAAAATATACTTTACTGCGTATGCACTATTCTCATTGGTAATCCTGTGGCGATGTCAAAACCAATGTCTGGCTGTCTGTTGCTATTGTTTCCCCAATTATAACCGCATATAACAATGTAAAGAATTTTTCATTTGCGCGTGCATAGTATGAGCTGTGTCTACAGCATAAGCTGTCTAACCCAGACAATGTTACAGAATTATTCTATTATTACATCTTGTAAATATAAATGATTTTATATTTTATCATGTTAGTAGAATAAGTAAGGGCGGCGGCGGTGTTGGAATTTATGTGAATAAGACGATTAAAACAAAATTTGTACATTCATGCCTAACTGAGTATATGGAGGGTTTGTGGATTTCGGTATCATTGAATGGGGAGAACTTATTGGTTGTATTTATAGACCACCTAAAGGTAATTTCGGTCTTTTCCTTAAAGCGTTCGAAGAAAATATTTCACAGTTCGTACTACAATATAAATATGTTAGACATTGACAATGTTAATGTTTCAAATTTCTATGAAATATTAGACACATTTGATCTTAAACAAATCGTAACAAGCCCAACAAGAATTACAGCGACTACTGCTTCCTTGTTGGACTTAATTTTAGTTAGTAATGCCTTAAATGTGGAGTGTGTTGGATATAGTGATACGCATGGCTTGTCGGATCATTGTTTAATATATTGTGCTATAACCATGCCTAAAAACATCACAGTGCCTATAAAAAAACTTTTAGAAATTTTCGATATTTTGATTACGATAGATTCCATAATGATCTTGTCAATTTACCTTGGTTTTATGTGTATGATATACTGGATATTGACACTAAAGTTACTTTTACAGTTGAAACAATACTTTTTTCCATAGAAATGCACGCACCGCTTCAAACAGTAAACTCTTTTAAGCCGAAATTACCTTATATATTTCGATACGAGACGCAGCTTTTAATAAAGCAAAAGGCTCCGGTAATGCATCAGACTGGGATTACTAAAAACAATTACGTAACTATACAACAGCGGCCATTCGTAGAGCAAGAAAAGCCTATGTCACTGTCAAATTTAGAAATAAACAGTCTCGAGAACCAGTACTATACCGACTAACTAGGCAAATCCAAATGAGATAAATAATTACTTTATCAGTTCAGTTAATGATATTTATGATGACATAACAAAGAGTAACAGAAATTATCCATTGGATCTTAATCGTTATTATCAATCTAACGTAAAAGCAACCGTTGTTAGTAATAATAATAATATATTTGGTCCTTAGGATCACGTACAGTGATATAGGACAAGTCAATAAAATATATAAGTAAATACAATTATAATTACAATAATAATATGATAGAAAGTATAGATAAAATCATCACAAACAACAATGTACACAAACAGATTAAAAGTAATACAAAGATAAAGCAAATGTGAAGAAGTGGCTAATTTATATTACAGTCTGTTTCCAGGTATTCGCCAACGCTATAAAAACAATGCGCCACCAGGTATTCTCTAACCTTCCGCTTAAATGACTTTATGTGTATGGTTTGCTTCATATGTTTCGGTAACTTATTGTACATTGCTATTCCAGCATACATAGGATTGTTTTCATATAGTGCCATTCGATGATTAGCAGTTACCAAATCCATCCCGTGTCTCGTACAATAATTATGATAAAAATTGTTGCTGCGAACTTTAGAAATATTTTGCTTTATTAAAACTAACACACTTAAAATGTAGAGACACGGCACTGGCAAGATTTTGTATTCTTTGAATAGCGAACGACAAGATGTCAGATACGGTACACCCGCAATACTACGCATAGCGCGTTTTTGAATGCGGAAAACCAACTCCGACCTGCGATCCGCCCCCAGTATGAGATGCCATACAACAGCTTTGATTGGAAGCAAGCATAATAATAATTAATTAAAATGTCTCTACTAACAACGTGTGACAATCTGTACAAAGCAAAGCAGATCGATGATAAAGAAGAACATAACTTATTAATGTGCGCATCCCATCCGACATCGCACTCCATTCGGAGACCAAGGAAATCGACGGAGACTGTCTGCTCTATTGAAATGGAATCAACTTTTAGTAAATAACTTAGTTCGCGTGATTTTGTTTTTGGTGTGAAATGAATGAAATTTGCTTTTTGTTTATTCAGAACTAATCGATTGGAGGCAAACCATCCACCAAACCTGGACAACATGGAACTAGCAGTTTCTAGTACTTTGTCGATGTCTTTTTCGGCACATAGGTAAGACACATCGTCAGCAAATAGTATTAGGTTACCAGTATCGCACAAGTTCGGCAGATCGTTAATGAATATTAGAAAAAGTAGGGGACCAAGGACAGAGCCCTGAGGTACACCAAAATTAACTTGCCTTGATGCAGACTGTGCACCTGCAACCGCTACGACCTGTCTCCTATCCCGTAGATAAGAGGAAAACCAATCGTATATAACACCTTGCAGTAGGAGCGAATGATCAACTAGATCAAAGGCTTTGCTGAGATCCATAAATATACCAATAGTTTTATTTCCACAGTCTAGGTTGTCATATAGGTAGTCGATGAAATGTAACACAGCGGTATCAGTTGAACGTCCTTTACGGAAACCATGTTGCTCCATTGCTGAAATATCATGCTTACACAAAAAGTTATAGACCCTCTCAAACACTACCCGTTCTAAAATTTTTGAAACACTGGATAAAATTGAGATAGGTCTATAATTACCCATACATTCCTTACTACCCTTCTTATAAAGAGGGATTACTTTGCTGGTCTTAAATATATCCGGAAATATACCTTGTGAAAGGGACTTATTTATTAAATAGACCAATGGTTGAACAATACTGTCAATACACGATTTCAGGACTGTGCTAGAAATGCCATCAATGCCAAAAGAGTGTGACGATTTTAGCTGAAGTATTGTATTGTATACTTCATTGAAGGTTACCGGAGTAACGAACAAAGTAGGAAAGTTTCCATTGTGTAGTGAAGAATTCACGCCACCGGAAGACTCATCCGCATTGGGAACTGTGATGTTCGTTAAGAAGACGTTAAAAGTATTTGCCATATCTATTGGATCATCTATGACAACATTATCGACGTTAATTCTATGTGGTATCTTTGTACATTATCATTTCAAATAACTAATGATAATGAATTGATTAAGATCATTAATGGAATTAAATCTAATGCAGTTGGTGTTGACGGCTTAAACATCAAATTGATTAAACTTTGCTGTCCAGTAATCGTTCCAATACTAACATATTTGATGAACATGTGTATAGAACATTCGGTTTTTCCTGAACAATGTAAAATATCACGAGTCATGCCTTTACCGAAGTGTAATTCACCTTCAAACTTTTCCGAGTTGCGTCCTATTAGTATTTTACCATGTTTGTCGAAAATATTAGAAAAAAATATTCTAGCATCCCAGCTGCGTCAACATTTGATAGATAATCATATATTACCAGATACACAGTCTGGCTTTAGAGAGAGATTCAGTTGCAGCACTGCTTTAGCACAATTAGTAGATGACATAATAACAGCTTTAGATAGCAATAAAATAGTTGTAATGGTAGCAATTGACTTCTCTAAACCGTTTGATACAATCGATCATAAATGATTACGTAATATCCTTCATTATATAGGTCTCTCTAATAAAGCAATTCAAATGTTTGATAGTTATTTGACAAATAGAAAGCAATTGGTCTTTATTGATGATCAAGAATCGGAAGAGGTTGGGTGCGGTGTGCCGCAGGGATCAGTTTTGGGTCCGCTGTTGTACATAATTTACACAAACTATTTAAACGAGCAGCTGCAGTACTGTCGGAGCCATTACTATGCTGATGAGACTTTACTGTATTTGGCATTTGAGCCTGGGTATATATATTTGGCTAACGCAAGGGTTAATGAGGATGTTAAAAAATTCGTTACCCTAGCCGAACAACATTATTTAAGAATAAATTCGAAGAAGTCTTCGGTTATTTGTTTCTCTAGAAAACCCATACGCCTTATGTAAATTTAGTATCAGTAAAAATACAGGGAGAGCAATTACAAAAACAGGATGTTATAAAGGTGTTGGATTTGACGTTAGACAGATCACTGAGATTTCGAGCACATGTATCTAGTACGATTAGGAAGTCCTTCGGTGTTTTAAAATTGTTGTATGGAAGTAGGCACTACTTGGATACAAATTTAAAGCTTCTCCTTACTAACTCATTACTTTTGTCCAACTTTGATTACTGTGACGTTGTTTATGGGCCATGCTTGGATTATGTTTGCCAACAGCGAATTCAGCGATTTCAAAATTCTTGTTTGAGATTTGTTTATGGAGCCCGTAAATTTCAGCATATCTCTGGCTATTTGTGCAGGTCCGGTTGGCTAAAAATGGAGTATCGGCGAAAGTATCATATGGCGTGTTTTTTTCCATACAATAATACAAAGGAGAAGTCCACCTTACCTATATCATAAAATTCGCTATCGTACGGATACCCATAATATTAATATAAGACATAAACATTTCATAGAAATGCCTAAATTTAACACTGAGCTGTTTCGTCGTTCGTTTAGTTATAACATTGCTAAGGTCTACAATGGGTTTCCGTACGATTATAAGCAATTGGCATTGCATAAATTTAAATTAAAAATCAAACATGTATTACTCCAGCACCAAAGCTCCATTACTTAGAAAATATTGTTTATTATTATAATTTTTTTTGGTTGACTGCACTATTTTTTTTTTTTCTCTCAGAATTATAGACATCAAATATTATTACAGTTGCTGCTGAGTGGTTGAGATTGAAAATCAGTTACTGGTTATACCAGATACTGACATCTCCACCATTTAATCCAAATATTTTATTGTAATGTAAATTATATAAAAAGTATGCAAAAAATTTGGGATTAATAAACATTATTATTATTATTATTATTACATAATAAAAGCGAAACTAGGGGATATTTATTTCGAATTTATGGACGATTTGCGTATTTTAAATTGAAACTAATTACATTTTGGTAACAACGGATAAGTAAATAACGTAAAATCGACCAAAAAAGAAAAAAAAAGTTGGGCCACAACGAACCGTCCAACTATTTCCAAAACATAAACTAAACACAAGTACAAACTGGCCGAGTTCCAAGACGTAAATAAACGAGCCAAGTTTAAAAATAAAATGCGCGCGAGATTCTCCTTTTTCGCTTTTTACGGGAAAGCTAAGCGTTTCTGGGAAGCGTACCGTCCCCGTCCAAAAATATACCTCGCATCGTAGCAGACAATACGACGTTAACCGCCTGATGTGTCCGCGTTTTTATCGCGTTTTTTTTTTGTTACGGGAAGTGGACATTTTTGAACGGTGATTGTTGAATTTCTAGTTTATAAACAAAGAATTCAGAATATTTGTTGAGAATATTATAATTCCCTATTTCTCTTACAAACATCTATTGATGACCTCATTTATCGGCCATCACCTTCATTTCAACGCTTTCTTCCGCATTATTTTTTAGTTGAGAGCCTCTGAAAACGAACTGAAGTGGTTCTCCTAGTCCATTTGCGACCTGCTCACCACACACTTGCACAGATTCAATTCCCATCCGTCTTTTTTTGTTCTTAATACCACTCAAGAGATTAAAGGCAATAAACGTGCCGTTCGTGGTTTCTGATTGATTATTTCTGAACGAATTAACAGAAGCTCTTTCTCTTCAATGATTCGACGGCTATTGAGGGACCCCATATCCGACTAAATCGGCACAAATGATCCTTTGAAAGTGCATAGAATAAAAGAGAAAAGGCTTTCAAATCGATAAATTTAAAAGTGTAGGAATATAGAGAAACATGTTCGTTACTTCCTAATAAATAATTACTTCAACAATCTTATCATTAATGTTATAAGAATGCAAAATTTTAAACAGACAGCTCCAGCTATTGTTATCTTCATTATTAAGTACCCCTTTTCAAGGCTGATGCTTTATACATCTTTTGTTCTAACTTATTGTTAGTATAACAGATTAACTTCGTTTTCTTTATGTATTCAACCCCTCCTAATTAAAATTAAGTTAGGCATATTAAATTAGACATTCATCTTAATTACAGGAACCCATATTATGACAATCAAAAGGAAATATAATTTTAGCAGGCACTTACTCCGTGTATTCCGTTAATTTTATAGTCATTGTGTACAATTTTTATACAGAGTTACAAAATTGTTAGGCTACAGATTATTATATAGGGTTACACAAAATTATAAGGCTTGCGTTCATTAAGGATACAGGAATCTATGCCAACGGTAGTTTTGCTACTGGTAGGGTAGACATCACTCCGACAGACCCAGCTCCATGATGTCGTGGTCTAAAAGCAAAGGGGTTCGACTGAAGGAATGCCTGGCTAAATAGAGGATTAGCACGCAAGGACCTCAACGTTGGGGCACCAGGGGAAGCCCCATTGCATTTACCCTTCCACCCTACATGCGAAACTCTGTAAACGTGGACTGTTCTTTCCTTAGCTACACGTGGGATCTATCACGGGTAAAGTTAAACAAAATAAAGATCGCACAGACTACCGGGACTGCTGGTAGAGACAAACCCTCTACCAATACAACCGGAACCAAAGAAAGAAAGACTCATCTTACGACACCCCTTCCTGGACTACAATGATCTGAAGGCCTAGTCGATCCGAAGAGGAAGTGGTAACTATGCTTCTTTAAACAGGGCTTGACACCAGAGGAAGCAACGGCAAAGGTCGACCAGCAAATTGCAAGAAAGAGAAAAGGCCTCACCATCAGCAACGAGACGGATAAGCCATGGCAAACGGGGCAGTGAGCATATCTCACCTGATAATCTATAACTATTGCCAAACGAAGCATCCGTAGGAATATCCAGCGAAACGTCACGACCACTTGATCCAAAAAAGTCGTAGTGGACCAACGAAGAGCAAAATCAAAAAAAAAATCGGAGAAACCAAAGAGGAGATCTTAATGATTAGTGAAATGACTATATTGACATATAGATTATTATGTTGAGGATGTGGCAACTTGCTAAGCTAATTCCATAGCAAAAATGCGAAAAGGCAAAATCTTAAGTCAGTCTACAGCCGCAGACTCAGTAACGACTCATGACTAGCCGATGGTTCCTGTAATTGGCAAAAGCTGTCAGGTAATGAATTATTATTATTAATAAATAAACCTTAATTTAGTAAGTCAAATAAGTAGTTACGAGTGTGACGCACTAAGTAACAATTATATCATTAGATTGATCTCTTCTTATCTCTCCGGCTGATCCTTCAGGGTGAGGGATGCTGCCATGCTGTCTCGGCGCCCTCCAATCGGGTCGGAGGTTCCTCAGAGCTCGATGTTGGGGCCGGAGCTTTTTCTCCTCTAAGTTCTAGATCTGCCAACTGAACCTGGATGCAATCTAGCTGTTTATGCTGATGACACTACGGTTTATACGTCATGCAGAAATGAGACTATTCTCCGTTTACGCCTCTAGAGGCCAGTTGATTCAATTATGAGGTGGGCCACTTCCTGGCGGTTGAAAATCAATGCAAATAAATGCGTAGCGATAAGGTTTACTTACAAGCGGTGTCTGCCGCTTGGGGGGATCTCGGTTGGGAATGCTGTGCTCCCATGGAGTCCCCACACAAGGTATTTAGGTCTGATCCTCGACCAAAAACTAACCTGGAAACGTCACACCGAGTTTCTTAAAGAACGATTCTTCACCGCCAGGAACATGTTGATCCCGCTCCTCGGTAGGGAAAACAGGCTCAACCTCCGAAATAAGATGACCCTGTACAAATTAATGTTAAGGCCAATTCTAACGTACGGCTTTTTGGTCTGGGCTACCATCTTCAAGACCAATCTAAATCAATTGGAGATCCTTCAGAATAAGACTCTGCGTATGCTGTGAAATTCACCTTATTTTATTAGTAATGCCCAGCTGCGCAGAGATCTACAGATCCCTAGCCTGGAAAACCATTTGAGGGAAACGGCAAGATCTACCCTAGACAGAGTAAGGCGGACTACAAACCCCTTACTGCTCAATGTGGTTATTTTGCAAGACCGACCACCTCCCAGAGTGAGGGTCCGACACTCCATCGATGTTGTACAGCAACTAAACGCCTGAATTGGATCATCTCTATCTTGAGACGCGAAAGCCACCCCGCGTGCAAAACTGTAGTCCAAATCATGTCTCACTCAGTAAAAATTTTCCTCCTTTTGCTGAGAACACGTTTTCATGGACGATTCCAATCATTCTTAAACATCAAAAGGCATAGAAGGCCATTCTACTGAATGTTAGAGGGTCAAAGGACATCAAGTCCGACCCATAAAAAGCGAGAGGACCCAGGAGACTAAGTACTGTTGCGTTGTTAACTTGCACCCAACAGCGAATGGTAGCTCAAGAATCCTGCCCACCCCCTGGAACGATAATCCGATCGTAACTCAAACCCTGCATCTTTCGGCCACTAATAATACTGCTTGAAAAATCTTATCCATGAAATTCTGAACAACGTGCAACAGCAAGAATTATTGGTAAAAGCTTTGGCTCTATACAAAGATTAGATCAATGATTTTAGAAGATTAGAATGATAATCAGAACACCAGGATCAGTTTCTACAGTTTAGTTGTAAAATGTACACCAATAGGTGACGAATAATCACATCAAAATCAAATTGCAAGATTGGATTTTGCCCGAAATTTGGAGCAAGGTGTTGCTTTCAGATGGGTCGTGCTTTTGCTTTACTAAATCAGGTGAAAGTCACCAAGTATGAAGAAGACTCGGAGAAAGATTGCACAAAATCGCTCCGTTGGAGCTCAGAGATACATCGAAAACATTGTAAACTATTATGTTATGCCTTTTATTATCACTATAAGCAAGAATGGTATTTTCATGCAAAATACAGCTAGTCTCATCGTAATCAGAGGTGCCAAAGAGTATCTTGATTCTGTACCTGTTCAGATATGAAATCTATTGAGCATGCCTGGCATTAGTAGAGATGACGTATCTGAAGGCAAACATCAACTCCAATAATTGCCCAGAAATTGGGAAACTGTGAGAAGTGGAATAGTATCGACCAAAATGTAGTCAACAACTTACGTTGACTTTAAGATAGGCTAACGAAGATTTCAGATACATCACCAATCTCTGAACTTGCACTACGATTACCAAGGTCTTTTTCTACTAACATGTTTTCCAAAATAAAGAAACGTATAAAGACATACAGAACAGAAACAACTTAGTTATTATCCGGCCTTATTTGTTATGCGTAAATGCAACAACTTGCATATGAACTTAACATACTTCTTTGACTAGCACACGTGTATGCATACATAGTAAAATTTTTAATTGTAAAGTAGGCCACCGCTTCAACGATCTAAATATAAGTTATGATGATGAAATTGGGTGGAATTCTATGCCTGTGTCGATAGTGTAACAAATTGGCCGTTGCGATGTTTCAAGTTGTTTTAAGTTATTTATAGAAAGAAGGTTGTCGCGTTCAAAATTATGAAAACTGAAAAAATATGTCTGGAATGTTTAATCAGTTAAAATTTACGCCTGTCGTACACTAATGACCAACGTTGTATATTCCAGATGAGCTCATCAAACTCCAAATAAAGCTTTGTCAATTTTTGTTTCCTTTCAAGACCTGCGAATCTCCGTCACTGAAGGTGCACTACTTACATTTTATATAGTTTATTGCACAACCGTTAAATTTTACTGCAGTATCCAAAAAATCTCCGAAGCAATATCTGGGGTAATATCGTATTCACATCTTACCATAACAATATCGCAACGTTGCGCTGCACAGAGTTAATAAATCATAAAATTACGGCAATTCAAGCAGTAAACGTCTAGAACACGAGACTATAACATTAAAATTGATGTAGAAAGTTACTCGCTTATAAGACATATTCATACACCAACGACACCTATGTTTGTTTGTTATGCGATCATTTTAATTGTTTTGTGCCTATTCCATTTACTTTTTTCGACGCTCTACAGGCCGCGCAAATGACTCACGGCTGAAATATGAATGTGACTGACCTATACTGTACTAGCTAGTTCTGCGTATATTATTATCTATGTTACATTTCCATATACATAGACGTATGTATGTATACACTTGCAATCATGAGTATATCAAGCGAATTAAGTCTCTATTTTTCATAGAATTTTATTTTGAATTTTACTTTTTAAAACAATGATCGTGTTGAACACTCTTACTCTCAATATTTTCAGGGAAAATTTTATGTGAGACTTCATATTTTCTCAAAATCACCAACTAAAAGAAACGTTTTTAACAATATTATAGCCTGCAGTATTTGAAAAATATTTAACACCACTTTTATTTGGCTTTTATAACTGATGTTAATGCCTTAATTGTCTGTTTTGCCTAATTTCTTGAGGGTAGGGTCATGGCCACTAAATAAGACAATGATAGTGGTCTAATCAAAATGTAGCCTTAGAATCTGAAAGAGCAAGAAACTTTTTTGATTATATTGGTTTTGGAATTTAAAACTTAGTCCTGTCCATGGTTTTGGAGCAATCTTCCACTATTAAAGATAAGCTTTTATGTGGCTAATCTAGTCCAAAAGATCTTTTTTGCACCTTTTATTGGAAAACCATTGGCAGTTTGGTTACCTTCATATACCCGATGGTATGATACTCACATCAATACGATTGTGTTCATTTTCGGGCCAAATGTTAGAAGGTATTTAGGCAGTTCCACCTTCAGCAAGCCAATGTTTGACAACGTCTCCCTAGATCGGCAGTCCGGTTGAACTACTATCCGCTGTCGGGACAGAATTAACAGCGCAACATTATTTACAACGAAGTCATGTTGTACCCAAACCATGGAGATACATTGACAAACAATTTATACATATGTACATAGCAAAGGCTGCAGTGAGTGGTCGTCATAAACAGTACAACTTAGAAAGTAGCTGCAGCTACAGTTACTACAAAAAAATTAAACTGACTTTCGATGCTGGTTGACTGTCTGAAGCGATGTGAGTCTTGGTAGATTACACATTTTTTTATGTTTTATGGGTGCTTAGTTGCAGTGACTCCGTAAGCTGTATTACTTGTCTGGCTATCACTGCAACTCTCGCGGTGTAGTTTGATGTGTGTAAGTTGTGTTCAAATGGCTTTGTGACAGCATCATATCGCCTTTTATGATGCCGCACTGTTAATCACTTTGCTCTCAACAGTGAATGGTAAGTCGATCCGGATTTCCACCCTCTGAAAAAATGTCACCGTCCCTCCAGAGAATTGAAACTCGGCTCCTATCGTTCTGCCACAATGATTGTCGCTAAGGTTAGTCGCCTAACCACTGCGGCCATCGACCCTTTTAAATCTTGCTGTAGTTTTCTTCTTTCGTCCTCTACACTACTTATACAAGGTGTCTGTAAAAGGTCTTTACACACTCCTACACACTCCCAACATCGAATGGCAAGTCGATCCGGGATTAAACTCTCTGAAAAAATGTCACCGTCCCTCCAGAGAATTGAACCCCGATACGATAGTCAGCCGCCTAACCACTGCGGCCATCGACCCGTTTAATGCACATTATTTAACACAATTCAAAGGAGTGTTTTTCTACCTCAGAGAAGTTGTGACTAACGCCATCCCCTGCACCTCTGATTCACCAGCACATCTCCCCACTCCTATATTTGTCTTAAATTGGAATACTTTTCTATGGACGAGCATTGCAATTCTAGCTTTGGTGATCTTAGATTACCAATTCAAGCTGTGTTTTGAAGTTAAATCGTAGTGCCATGGTCTTTTAGTGTATTTTGTTCCCACCTTATGATGTCGCTGGTCGCTGTCATTATGGATTTATTACCCAATAGGTTCAAAAGATTGCCTTAGGCGTTAACAATCAAGTTTTCTCAAAGAGACAACAGCAAGTTTACAGCATTATTGTGGTCTTTTCCAAAGACGTATAAAGGTGTGAGTTTCTGATTTTGGACATGACCTAGATGTTTCGCTTCGCTTGAGAAGTCTAGCAGCGTTTCCTCCAGTGGAGCTGTCTCTAAAGATGGTTTACTTCTTATTGCAAATAGTGCCATATCGAGATGCAGTTGTAGATAGGTTTCAACAAGATTGATTGAAAATGTAATAATAAGACGTTACATTACTAAGTCCAAAAGTCCTATCACACTGTTAGATATTGCCAATCTAATCGCTAACAAAAAAATCTGCACATTTAACATAACTTGACAAACTTTTTTTATATGTAAAGCTGCTGAGGATTCTGCAGCGAGTAAAATGTATCTTACAAAAAAACTAGCCTACTACAAATTAAAAATAAAAAAAATATAAAATTTTCAACCCAAAAACTGTCATCAAAAAGTTGTCCGAAATCATCTCAAAGTCCATAATTTTAAATTTAGTTAAAAAGAAAAAACCAATAGACGCCTAAAAAAATGTCAAGTCTAATTTCATTTTTATTGACATGACATCAGTCACATGAAGCACTGTTAATTTGGCACGTCTCTAATAAACTCAATGGGTTCAAATCACAGCTCGAAGGCCAAATTGCGTCTTGTTGAAATTAAACGTCGTCCATGTTATCCTCTGCTTATCTTTGTGCAAACACAAATTCGTTGAGCATGGCCAACCGTGCCAAAATCCGCACCAAACAGTCATCCTTTTTGGGCGCATCAGCTTCTTAATAATGACTTTTGCATTTTTCGAACCTCAAATGCGACAATTTTTCTTATTGACATAGCCTCCGATGTGGAAATGAGCTTTATCTGAGAAGAAGATTTTTTTGGTAAACATGCTCATCTTTGGTCCATTGGGCGAACCGTAAACGCGTCGGATGGTCATGAGTCTGCAGTTCTTAGACTAATTGAACTTTGTAAGCCTTCATACCGAGGTTTTTTATGCTAAATTTTCGTCAGAGAAATGCGAGAAACGTTTACTTGCTGAGAACTATGACGAGTTGATGTTGATGGATTTTCGCGGACATTCTAGACAATAGCAGCAATGTTTTCGGCTGAACGCCCTGGACGAGCACCCGAACGGGTTGTTTTGTCCAATAACACAGTTTCACGAACTAGCTCCACGATCTACAAACTGATCTACAAACTGAGTTGAAGACCTACCATTTATTCCAAATTTTCCATGCTCAATTTCTTAGAGTTTTGATTGAAGACAATATCAAACATAAAACTAATTTTCTGTTAATTCATGAATATCATTCTATCAAAATCAAAATAACCGATAATTCAAATTCCAAACGTTAGATGGCCCACCATTATAAGTAGTAAAGAACTTGTGAACATTAGTGTATACTCACATTTCTTACACATAACAAAAAGGCCCATAAGTTTCAAGATGGTATGGATATATTTTTAGCGATACGCATTACCACAATGTTTCTCTTTACAGTTCCAACCATCTGGGTTACGCTTGTCTAGCTCTAAACTCACTTCTTTGTTTTTTTGCAACCCTATCGTCATCTTGCTTGCAATGTGAATGCACTATTTTAAACGATAATTTTAGCGTATTATTCAGACGGTTTAAAATAGATGAGGTAAGACCACTGAAACATCATGAAATTATATGATTCTCACTTTAAATCGTTGTTTTCGCATATGATGCCACAAACATTTATTTATGCATCAGTTCAATTAAAACAATTCAAATAAATGTCGATAAACATTTGTTCCGATAAAAATAACTGTCCTACACTTTACCGCCGGTAAAACATTTCCGGTATCATCTTTGTCGTCAACACTATTTGTGACGTAATAGTTCGGCAAAAATTGATCGAATTCAGATGACGTAATTCCGGCATAGAAAAAGCCTGCGTGGGATTTGGATCGGGTTATAAATGGTACAGCATCGGAAAATTCAAGATATGAGTTCTATTTTCGGTATTGATTGGATTTTTTGACACGTTAACACTTAAGATATTTTAGTAGTAGGACTTCCTTATGGGCCAAATTTATCCTTCAATGCGGATTAGTTGCAAATAATAATTCTTATTAGCGATGTAAAAAAAAACCTTTTCTACAAACGCATGAATAGAAAAAAAAATGTTTGGGTACTTAAATCACAATCGCGGAATATAACCTCCAATATTTATAAATGTTTGCTGATGTAAATGAATGTAATACTCTTGTGTTGTCGGATTACAAAAAGAGGGGAACAATGGCTGGTAAGAGGCGTGTTCGTATCAGTGTTAGCTCGTACATTTGTCAAACAATGAAAACTTCAAAGCTGTGTGTTATGCCAGCGATTAGAAAAATCATTTATGGTATTCGATTGCGTATTACATGACATAAAAAGGTGTAATCCACTTGGCAGTTCATCGCTTTTGTTACTTAATAATAGTACGTTGCGAATACGCGTTGTTTTAAATTGAAAACATGACATAATACGTGCATAGAGTTTATTAAATGAATCAGCGTCGTACAGGATATACTTCTGATGCAACTGCGTTTAAATAAATTATACGTTTTAAATAAAATTTTTAAACCACGATTGCATGTTTACAGACTGGATCTGGTGTACTTTGTATGTATGTACTTAAAAGAAACTAATTATTGAAAAAATGATAAAAATGTTTTTAGCAGGATTAGAATTTTTACCATTACCAACCTTCGAAACTTATGCCCTGCTTCTCTCGAGATCACAGCTGAGGTCATCACTAACCGGCATCTCAGAATGTCAACCGAAAACCACATCCTTCACAAAAAAAAACAACTTCAGACCGATGGTTTCCTACTGAAATTAGGTTCCTAGTGTAGAACAAGTTCAGACAACAGAAACTAGTGGAAAGAACAGTCAATTCCAGAAATATTACTGCCTAATTCAAGGGTAGTGAACCCACCTGGTTTTGACCTGGTTTTGAAAACCAGCTCAAAACCTGATCAAAACCAACTAAAACCAGGTGGGCTGTTTTCAAAACCAGCTCTAAACCAACTAAAACCAGCTCAAAACTTGGTGGGTTCACTGACCTTGAATTAGATTGACCTAGATTGACAAATGGCCTTGAACGACGTTTTTAGACCGCAACGTAAAATCCCATAAGAAAGTGGACTGGTCTCTCATTGATTATCTACTGCCCTCTCGAACAAGCTGAAAAGAGCTCTTAAAGAATTTCAATGGTCTTTTCGTTTTCAAGTGGCGAGGGCTCTGTATGGAGATTGGCTGAAAGTCTGAAGGTCAACATACAAAGGGAAAATAGCATTCTATCATTGTAGACTACCAACTGGAACGCCGATATCAGGGCTGAATTATTACAATCTATCCATGACACCCCTAGCGGCGATGACTATGATGACGAACTTGAATCGAAACTGCATGAGCTTGTAGGCGATTTAGAATAATAACTAACGATTTCTTTTTGCAATCGCGATTCGACATTTGAGTTAAAAAAAACTTCTAAAACAGCTACCCAAAATCGTTTTAAAACGACTGGTTAACATCATAATTCGCTTCAGTTTGATAAATTTGGAAACACGCCATAATCTAGACTGTCCCCAAATCTGGAAAAAATCATAGGCACTGATTTACATCTTCGCAACATCAGGAAAGCTGCTCGTAATTCAAATGAAGTCAGACAGACCTTGGGAACCGTATTTTTAAACATGCAAGCAGCATTAAATACAGTTTAGGGCCACAATATCGCTTTTAGCTGGCGTCCCTCAGGAATGAATTTATTTTAGACTGTTATTTGTTTCTTATTTTCATAAACGATTTATCTAGAAGTCGAAAATACGTACGACCATCTACGCCAAAGATACGGCGATCTATAGATCCTCCAGAAACGACACTCTAGTATGTCAAAGATTACAACAAGAAATGGATGCCACCTACAACCGGGCGTCCAATTGGAAAATTGAAATCAATAAGAGTAACCAGAAAACTAAGACCACCCTCAGGCAATATCTTCGTACAGGACTTTAGATCTCTCAATTATCAATTTATCCAACATTCCTGATCTCCATAATAACGGATGGAGTCCTGATTTGGTCGAACACGGAAACTAACTAAGCACCTACGCAACCTAAGCAACTAAGTTAGAGAAGACCTAGGGATAATTTCACTGAAACAATTAGTCGTCAACCTGCAACCTGCAAAAAGCGTTGGGGTTTCTTCTTCCTCTTGACAGAATCTGTAGAGAGCATCATCTGCCAGGCCGAATGTTAAACATATGCCTATTCAGTCTGCAGTGACCGGTCATCAGATCTACTCAGTTTGACAGTCTTCCTCAGTAGGTCTCAAAACTCAGGCCTCTGTTCTCTTAGGAACTCCTTTGCCTGTCTTTGTCCTGGTGATCTTTTCCACCATTCCTTGGACCTATTTTGTGTCCATTCGTAGATGGACTTTTTAATTTGTGATTTGGTAATGCCGAAGGAAGGGCCAACTCCTATGAAAGGCCTTGAGGAACCTCTTGTGGCCAGCTCATCTGCCGCCGCGTTTCCCATGTGGCTGGGAACCCAGGCCAAAGTTATTTTCATTTGGGTGCCCACCTCGTTTAGTGCTCTTACGCAGCCCCAGACCAGCTTTGAGTCAAAAAAGCTTTGCAAAAGGGCGTAACGACCAGAAAACTTTCTAGGTGACCATCTCCGACTTAAACAGGCCATCTTCTATGATTAAGGTAAAAAAGGTACTGGCCATTAATGGAGATTATGGAACTAATCGGAGAAATACAGGTGATCCAGTCTCGAGACCTTCAATAAAACTCGGAGTGTTTGGCTTTAAATGCTGATCATGTTAGTTAAAACAGACTTGAGAGACAAACTGCTTTTATATGGTTACGATTTGATCACCAATGATTGGGGTTTGAAAAAACCATTTTTTTACCAAAGCTCTTACCAGGGCCGCAACTTGGTAACATCTTACGATACTATGAAGTACTCGGCCAGGTTATTACAATTTTTTGTTCTGAAAATAATTCACCCATCCTCAAATTATGTTATTGGAATAATAATTACTACGAGATTACTAATTTAAATATTACAAAATCAAGATGTAGTAAAGATGTAGTCAAATTATCTATAATCTGATATAATAATGCTAAGTTCGTATCATATTCACTCAATCATTTAGCAAATTATACAAAATACTATTATCTTCCGTTTCAATTCATCCGACAAATTCGATTTTCAATTCAGCTACATTAAACCCAATTATAAACTGTTCTACACTTAATTTCATCACTGACAAACGCCCAACGCAGCAATATATTCAGTTAGTTTTCATTAGGCATGTCACATTTACGAGCTACGGATTCGATTTAGATTAATATGTTTCCCCAGCACAAATTAGACCGGTACTTATCATAATCGTTTTATTTGACAATTGGAGCTTTATAGTATATGTAATAGCACCGAACATTATTTATTGCTAGATTTACATGATTTCGAGCATGAACGAAACGAAAGTATTTTCAGGAAGCTTTCTCAAAACAAATTTCAAAAGGAATGTTTACCATTTTTGGGCGCAGAGCACTTCACATTCTATTTAAACGTATTTTTATTCGTAAATCCAAACAAAAAAATATTGGCAGAGGACGGGACGTAAGCATATCCTTATAAGTCGGTGTTTATTTGTATTTGTCGGAAATGTAAGTCACGTGCTTGGCGCAGGTTATAGTGACCCATTTTTCCGTGGATAGAAAGGAAATTATTTATAGATTTGCTTCTTCATATTTTATTTCCTTTGTTTTTAGGTATAACATAAGAATGGACTCATAAATTGTGACTATCGAGCACGTTTTGTTTGGAATATATGCATGATGCATTAAAGCGCGAGTGACTTTCTTTCCTGCCATATATATTTTCTCGTATATTTTGCTTACTTTTGACCTATATAACATAGCACAATATAAGAAATACTTGTATACATACTATATTAAATTTAGTTGCGTTTTGGTGTACTATTAATAACTCTACCGTACTTAAATGTCATTGAACAGACGTAGGAAAATATACGATTATTATTAGTACATTTGTTTCGCATAGCAGGCTAGTTCGTGTATGCATGCGATACATACATATTATCTGCGGCGAATTCGTTACCATTAAAAGCAAATTTTAGTATTAGAAAGCGTATCAGAGTAATACTCTACATCTACGGTAGTGTAGCAGTTTTATGCAGTTCTTTCTCTAAATTAGAACTTACCTTATAAGGATCTATTTTACGCTGTTATTACAAGCAATTCTTCCATAACTTTTTTTTTAGTTTAAAAGTGTAAATATCTGTTGTAGAGGTAGATTATTGCAGTATACGATTTTAAGATGTATTAGACACAAGATTTATTACATAACAAGAAATTTTGGTATTTAAGAATAAACAGTTATAATTGTATACAATTTAAATGAATCTAAAACAGTTTAAAAATGAATTGTTGATTAATTTGAAAAAAAAATTATATCGGCCAAAGTTTTTAGCAAAAGATTACCTATTTTCGAAAATTAAAACATGTGATGATCACTGTGAGCTACCGGCAAAACAAGAATGAATGCAGAGGGTTTACACACGGGGTCCATCACCAAACCTACGCAACGACGCAAAATTCTGGAAAACTTAACAGTGTTTTGGGATAGACAAGCAATGTTTTTAATTGTATACAATAGGAAATGTACCGGGTGGCCAACTAAGAATGGTGCCCGGCCATATCTCAGGAACAGTTTATCGTACAATTTCGGGAAAAATAACACTTACTAAAGTGACCCCGAGAAATATGTGGAACATGTTTTCGATAAAAAACAAAATTTTAGAAAATCTTTAAACAGCGCCATCTAGCATGTATGTATGTTACTTATTAGATTGGTTCGAATTTGTAAGCATTTAAATTGGAGGAGTAAAATGGTAAAAAAATGGTAAAATTCGGTTCAATAGAACCTGTTCAATAAAACGTTCTTTCAACACAAAGTTCCTCACCCCGTTACTTGACATAATACAAAAAAAAATGTCCAGTATAAATATGCGAGATTTTCATTTTGGTGCGCTATAAACTGTCCCTGAAATATGGCGAAGCACCATTTTTAGTTGGTTGCAGCAAAAAAAACAACAACCAGAGTGACTATTTCTGTTTCAATAATGACGTCATCAAATGTCAAAATGTAGTGCCATTTGTCTCGCGGTTATTATCCATACTGGGTATTATCCATACTGGTCATTATTCATACTGGTTATTATCCATACTGGTCATTATCCCTACTGGTCATTATCCATACTGGTCATTATCCATACTGGTCATTATCCATGCTGGTTATTATCCATACTGGTCATTATTCATACTGGTTATTAACTATACTGGTCATTATTCATACTGGTTATTATTCATACTGGTTATTATCCATACTGGTTATTATTCATACTGGATATTATCCATACTGGTCATTATGCATACTGGTTATTATCCATACTGGTCATCATTCATACTGGTTATTATCCATACTGGTCATTATTCATACTGGTTATTATCTATACTGGTCATTATTCATACTGGTTATTATCCATACTGGTCATTATTCATACTGGTTATTATTCATACTGGTTATTATTCATACTGGTCATTATTCATACTGGCTATTATCCATACTGGTCATTATTCATACTGGTCATTATCCATACTGATTATTATCCATACTGGTCATTATTCATACTGGTCATTATTCAATACTGGTCATTATTCATACTGGTTATTATCCATACTGGTCATTATTCATACTGGTTATTATCCATACTGGTTATTATTCATACCGGTTATTATTTATACTGGTCATTATTTATACAGGCCAGTATGTCATGATTGATACACATCTTTCTTGCTGGAATTGATCCAAATTCGGTATTTTGGAGGCACAATTTGATAAATTCTTACCCATTCGTTTTTTCAATTGCTGTTCCAATTTTGAATATTCATTTGCAAAATCATTACTTAATTGACGTTTTTGAAACTATTCTCTTTTTTTTTCGCAGATTAATTTAAGCTAAAGCCATTATTAATAGTCAAGACGTTTTTTTCCGCAAATTAAATATTCTAATGACTTAAACTTTAAATGTGTGACAAAAAAAAATTATAACCATGCAAAAAAAAACTAAATGTCAGGTGAAGATGTTGGCAGCTGATTTTGTACTTATTTATTTTGAATAGATTCAGAAAGCCTTATAAATATTTATACAGCGACGTACATTAATCAAACTCGTTGCATATGTATGTACTTTGTCAGAAACGTCCCAAGATTTGACAGCAACAGAGGGAACAACAAAAAAAAACCGCAACCCCGTACAAACTTTTAATAACAACCAAGTACTAGTGCGAAGTTAACAGCGGAGACAAGCCCGGAGGTCAGCAACTTCCTTGAGATCCCTGCTAGATAAGCACAGATGCAAGTCTGTGCTTATGAATTAATTGACTATCTCCCCGTCCTTTTTTCAGCGAATAGTTTCTCGCTCTTTTCATCTTGCAAAATAGAATTAATTGATTTCCAGTCACACATACACCCATGAACGTCGACTCACCCTGATATTTGCAAATGCTAGATGTATATTAGTTGGTTTGCATATATGTGTATACATCTTTCGCCAAGATATTTTTAGATTTTGCTCCCTATTTATTAGCTTCTTTTCGTGTCATAAATATTTTTAAAGTCGCTAATATTAACAAGAAGCATAATCTAATAGAAGCAAAATTTGTTTAAGATTTCTGTATCTCGGTAATAACTAAAAATATTGCGTCTCCGACTATACACATTTAGCTGTATTCATCAACTTCCAGATGGAGAGATACTTGTACTATAATACTTAATAAATATTGATGAAAGAGTTATTTAGCGATAAAAGCGACGATGTAAAAATGTGAATAAACTGTTCGCTGCGCTTGCCTGCGTGAGTTATGCATATTTCATCATCGTAGTCTATGTCGCTTTTAAAAGGCGCAGGTGTACATTAACGTGGTTTCTGTCTTAAGTTCACGTCACTGTATCGTTTGGCACGGTAATTATTAAACGCACAGCGAATGGTAATAGATCAAGTGTTTTTTCTTTTTATTGAAATGTTTATTACCAATCAGAATTGGATCTACATAGGTTTGTTCGGTGGATTTGCCGGATGCCCGTAAATTAAATATCATTTTATGACTCAAGATTTAAGAGTAAAAACACGATGTAATAAAATAATTTTGACGTAATTTGTTAACAACGCTCATTTATTTCACTCGGAAACGCGTGTTTTCCATAATTATAAAATTCGCCTAGGGACCGACGTTATGTAATTCCATAATGCGATTTGAAATTCTGTAGTAATCCAATTTCAAGGTTTATGTTAATAGCGAGTTTATTCAACATGAAAATCTGTACAATATTCATGAAGTGATTAATGAATGGAATATTAATTTACATTAGATGTTTGCGCATATGTGTTACATCAAATGGTATCATGGGTAGACGGGATTTAAAGTTTCCTTGTAAGCAGAGAACAAAAAGGATTATTAAAAATCATTTCCTCTGATTACGATCTAATTGAACTTTATTTTTAAGTAACCACCTGTTTCTAATAAAGAGCTTTTAGACGAAAAAATAAAACTTACGTTCAATAGTTCCAGGAGATTAATTCAACTTGTATTTTATAAAATTAACCTTTAAAAGCCGCTTTTATAATAGACTATTTCTCGCTTGATGTATCAAAAGAAATAGTTTATTTAGATATCAAAGGAATTATGGCTGCTACCTTTTTTGATGTTTTATTGTTATTGCAAGAAATAAACATTATTATTAATATCTTTGTTTATTCTCTATATTATTTAATAAAACAGTATAAAATATAACGACAGGCAACCAAAATTCAATAAAACATCTTAATTTAAATAATAAGAAGAGTCGATTGAATCGCAACTGTTTAGTTACATTGTTCTCAAGTTTTTCAAATTAAAATTAAAAAATAGTTCAGAAAAAGCTCCCACTCCTCAAAATTTAAGAGTTTAAAAGATATTTTAAAGACTTTTGAAAATTAAGATAATTTACAGCTAAGCAACATCAATTTACAAACAAACTAGATACGAGGGTGGTCTGACAAGTTTTCGTCTTAACAAAGACATTTTTTTTTCTAAAATATTCTCCATAGTCTCCTCGTAAGTGTACACTTCTCCCAGCGATGCTCCCACCTCTTTAACCCGTCAAAATAGTACTCTGCGTCTGTCTCTGTAAAATAACTGTTTAATGATGGCCTTCTCATTTGACGAAAATCTCTGTCTTCCTAGGGCTGTTCTGAGGTGTGAGTCGGCGCATTGTCTTGGTTAGACATTGTTTTTTTTCATTGCCGTTTTTCTAAAGCAACTTTTGCCTTTAGCTTGTCAAATAATGATGCGTAGTATGCTCCTGTAATGGCTTTTCCTGCTTTAAGATAATCGATTAAGATAACTCCATCACTAGCCCAAAAAAACAGTCGCCATCACTTTCCTAGTTGAAAAAAGTTTTTGCTTTTTTTGGGCTCAATTCCCCCTACGCAGTCCACTGTTTTGACTGTATTTTTGTTTTGGGCGTATAATGGTGTATTCAAGTTTCGTCTACAGTAATTAATCGACGCGGCGCCTAAACTGCACCAAGAGAGTGTTGGGATTGCTGTAAAGTGCGGCACTCAACGCACGGATAGCTTTCTCAGGCCTGAATCATGATTCAATGTGTGACAAACACGTTCTTTGGACATGCTCATAACCTCTGCTACTTTCACTTTAATTCAACGGTCGTTTAATACTATTTGGTGAATTTTAGCGATCTTGTTGTCAATGATTACAGTTTTTGGGCGTCCCGAACGCTTATTATTTCCGAAGCTTTTACGGCAACGTTTAGATTCTGCTGCCCAAAATTTCACTGTAGTAAATGATGGTGCAGAGCTCCCGTCAACAGCCTCCAATTCATCTTTAGTTTGGGTTGGCGTAAGTTTAAGTTAGGTATTGCTGTTCAATAGGTACCTGATCAAAGCGGTTCAATACCTCTTCCAAGCCGAATTCCTTCGCGGGGTCAAAGGTCAAACTGTGCTGAAAGTGGGTTAGTTTACCTTTTTGGCGTATTACCTTTCAAAAAACAAATTAATGGCGGCTCAATACTCGATTTTGTCAATTTTCGCAAAAACACAACACACTCACTCAAGCGATTGTCAAACAACAACTGTGCGTCCAAAATGGCTGAGATTTTGGGGAGTACCAGGCAATAGATGCACAATCACATTACCCAGCTTTTATTGATGAGTTCACTGATGATGTTCACTAATATTTCAGACCACCCTCGTATTTGCCGTACTTATAGGAGGGGAAAACAAAATTTACGAGAAGCCCTCGTATTTATTGTAACAGTTTAAATGTAGACTTGTCGGTAAAAAGAATTACTGACGCAAGATCTGTCTGATGAACATCTCCGCGTTGAAATATGTCCCGGAAGAGAAAATTTAATTCCATTAACCTTTGGATATGATACGGATGAAGCGAAATTTAAAATTCTGCGCATCGTAGTGTGGAGTACATTTACCACCCTCGCAATGGTTCTCACATTTATCTTGGGATTCATTTCTACGATGTTGAAGAGATCCTCTTCTGCTTGTTGCATTCTATGCGTTCTTTGAGGGCGACGACCTTGGAAATGTCAAATTATTAATCCTGATTCCCGAAACGACGAACGTCGTATACAACGGACTTAGTCGAAAAATGATGTCAATTCAAGAAGCATTTTGTCACTACAAATTTTTCGCAGCAGAACTATTTTATGCTTCAGCATAACTTTTGTTGTTTCAGATTGTTTTAGGTTCGGTCTCTATTCTAATTCTATACCTTTTTAAATAAAAAGAGGGCAAAAAAATAATTACCGTAAAGGAGCGTAAAACAGAAGTGACGGGGAAAAATTAAGGTATACAGGGTGGCCAGATAAGAATGGATTTCAGTGAAAAATTACATTAAAATTTTAAGATGCCGGTTACGCCCCCTGGCGACCATCTTGGAAATCTGAAAATATTTTCCACGGTCTTCATTTGACCCCTTTAGTCCTAATTTTTTTTACAGCAAGTCTCTACGACGAATAGTTTCAGAGATACAGCACTTTGCATTCTTAGCTGGCTACCCTGTACATAATTCCTAAGTTAATAACACAAAAAAAACTCAAAATACAAAACCCCGATACATCGCGATGCTTGCCGTCTTAGTGTTTAAGATTTAAGGAATCGAATTTCTTCAAGTGACACACTTTGAACACCATAATTATGCTTTTGCAATCTTACAAAGTCATCTCAAAAGTGCGATGATTTCATTTCTAATTAGCGTCTACCTTAAAAGCGGTCGTTCACAACTTTCACGCGAACATATTAGTTTACGATACAAACAAACTTCTTTTGTATATCATGACAAAAACGTCGTCTTTTAAGCGAAACAAAACAAGCTCGGACTCGTATTAGAATACGAAATCTTTCCATTCTTTACTTAATATATTCTATTAAAATGATACATTTGCCAGATTACACCTACACATCCACACCTTTACATTGATCTCTCTTACTGGTACAGATTTTTTGCATTCTCGAAATTAGGCCAAACAAACGTTAGAGACGAAATACGCAACCGATGATGCCTACAACGGTGACTTGTTCGCAAACTCGCGTCTCCGATATCGCTAGTTTCATACAACGGCATGATATGTGTGTCACGCTTCATTGTGCAAATAACAATAAAAAGATCCTGCGAGAGAGGCGCTTGCTATAGTGAGTAACTCGAATACCGGACGTAACTCGATTTGATAGAAGGTGCGGTTTCAAGTGCCCGGGGCTATCAGGTTAGGGTTTACGTTTTGCGCTCGTGTCATGTTTGCTTGTATAATAAACGTTGAAGGATCCGAGTGTGGCAGGATTTAGATGTAATCGAAGTTCGTTTCAAAAGTTTGCTGCGTTAGCATCACTACTGACCTCTAAAATTTTATTGTTTCCATGCAAAATTAAAGCCACACAGATAGTGATATTAGTGATGATATACACCAGGATCTAACACGGAAAAGTTGATTTAACAAACTCTAGGCAATCGTGAACAATAACCGAGACAGTCACCATAATTTTTTCAACACATAGCAAGAACAATCAGATACAAGCGTTCAGTCGTATACTATCTAGATATCCAGTATTATTTACCATAACGGTCACGTAATTTGTAATACACTTTATAATTTTCTTCATGATTACATAGCACTTGTTTCCTTTCACTGTTCTGTCGTGGCAGTGTTGCTACAGTGTTTCTTTTCTTTTTAATAGCGCTTCATTACGGAGTTAAAGTGAGAACTCGTGAGCGAACCATGCTAGGTACCGTTATGTGG
The DNA here is from genome assembly GCA_023690525.1 of Holotrichia oblita. Lineage (NCBI taxonomy): Eukaryota > Metazoa > Arthropoda > Insecta > Coleoptera > Scarabaeidae > Holotrichia > Holotrichia oblita. The sequence continues at coordinate 28,805,898 of CM043019.1, read as the reverse complement.
TGCTTTTTTTCCCGCTTCTTTTCTTAGTTTACAAGCTTCTGTCGCTATCTAAGTCGTAAATAATGAACCTGTACTTATATATCCCTTTTAAAAAAATATCATGAATAATAGCGGCACGCGTAGAGTTCCTTTTTCTCTGACGACGACGCTTTGTTATAAGTATGTACGGTGAGAGGCTGAGAGGTAGGTAGGTACTTACAATATTGCAATTGAAGCGATGACTAATTGGTGGCTGGTGTTTTGCATATGCTTAAGAACAAAACATACAAATGAATGAGGAAGTTGGTACGACTTCATGAATAATTGCTAACGCTTTAGTTTGACATCAAATAATGATATCAGATTTAGTATAACTGTACTTCTGTAATAAACTTTAATGATTATTTGCGTCCAATTATGTTTTAAAACCGTGTTGGCTTCAAAACAATTTCCGGCTCAAATCAGCAATATTTTCATCTCGTAGTTTCCTGGAGAAGTCTTTAGTGGAGTTAATCAGATATTATCACATTATACACTGTTTGAAAACTACTATACATGAGTTTTATATTTTGAAAAAGAAATTGGGCTTGATTTTAAACGTCGCACAGTGCGGTGAAAAATAGGGAAAAGTGGACAAAAATCTGTAATACATCTTTCTGAAATTAAATTTTATTTTAAAATAAATGAGCTAAGTAAAATCAAAAATAAATGCATGTTTTAGTATAATTTAGGTCGTTTTTTTGTTTTTAATTTATAGAAAATAAAAAGAATTAATTTGAGTCAGATTCGAATAATGATTCTTCTTCGTCACTGCTATCCTCATCATCACTATAATCTTCATCACTTTCTTGCATGGTTTTTATTAAATCAGCTCGATAGATTTCAGAAGAATTTCTATGCCTGAAATATACTTTCGAAGGTCGCCATCAATTAAAGTTTGTTTTTTTTGTTAATTTTGTTTTTTCGCTTAATAAACGTGGATCGGATGTAAGGAGCAAAACTGTCATTAAATCTTTGTTTGCGTTTAAACGCGACGATTTTCTAGTGTGATTTAGACAATATTTTCACACTTCTTTGTGTCGCGCTTCCAAAGTTTCCTCTGATAATTGCCCAATAGATAAATCAAAAGAAGAAATGTCGGAGCCATGAATCAGCAGTTTATGCACACTACTAGGCATGACTGATCGTCAATCATGTTGCATGAGCAAACTTTCTGAATTTCAATTATGTGGTTTCAATTTGGCACTTGACTCGTCAATATGTCTGAGTATATGAAGGAATGAAAAGTCGTCAATTAAAATCTCTGATGATTAATACATTTCGAGGTTTTTTACCTCCAAATCTCTGAAAATTTATAAATTTCAGATACAAAAATGATGATTTTAGCGTAATATTCAGCCAACAGACGAACCAACTAACAACAAAATTGACAACAGTTTTGAATGCAGTGTTGGCGGGTGGGTGGAAAAAAAATTACAGCATCCATTGATGAAATGTCGAGAAAAAACAAATGCAGATGCAAATATTTAATTAAAACATTATTCCTAAATTTTTTAAGTAGGCTAAGTAAAATATAAATCCTCTTTCATTGAAGTTAAATATGTCTAAATTAATATTATAACCACTAGCATTTCTTGTCCTTATCTATTCCGAATTTCACTATTTAATTTAGGAAAAAATTATAGTTTTGCAATTAGGAACCATACAATATCAAATGTAAGAATTCTGAAAGAATTTTAATTGGATTTCAGTTTCATTATTCATTAAATCAGTGTTATTTGTATCTCCTCGAACTTCTCAAGTTTTAAACCAGCAATTATCCGAGACAGCCCATTCTGTAACATCCGAAAATCATTTCAGCATCCGGTGAGCTTCCCCAAGCTAAAATTCCATACGAGATTACAGAATGAAAATGTGAGTAGTAGAACATTCGTAGGACTTCTAAACTTATCACGGACTTAAGTCTCAGTAAGAGAAAACAGGTGCTACTCAATCTCACAGATAGGTCATCGATATGATTCTTCCAATCACATCGGAAAACAATAATTACCCCAAGGAACCTAGTTGAATATACATGTTGGCACCGAATCCACAATTTCCCACCTTAATACAATGCGAACGGTCTCGAATAGTACGGGTGCGAAAGCTATTCTAAAAAAACAGTTTTAATTTCTGAAATTCAGATGCAAAGTATTGTATAATCAAAATAGTTACTTGCAGAAGTAATACAGGTATTAAGTTCAACACGAGTTTGAGTCGCATTATTGGTAGAAACTAGCAGAGAAGTGTCATCAGCATACATTACCGAATTCGTTAGTGGAAAAATCATTTACATAAATTATGTATAAGAGCGGCCCAAGAACGCTGCCTTGGGGAACACCCCGTATTGTATCTAAACTTTTAGAATGCCAGCCATCCACGTCCACGAAGTGTGATCTACCCTTCAGATAGCTAGAAAACCACTGAAGTGGTGTGCCTCTAATACCATACCACTCCAATTTTTTTAAGTAAAATATCATGACTTACCAAATCAAAGGCCAAAGGATTTAAACCTGCTTCGTTGGTACAACTTATGACTTCAATCTTTTTTTGAATATCCCTTGTCAATTTAATTTGACTGTGTAACCAAGACTCATTGCGCTTTATAAATAATTATTTATTTCTAGAGCACGCCTTCCATTTTGATTTAATTATTAAGCAAATGTATTCCCATAGTTTTTCCAAATATCGAAGAACGTGTTCTTCGCAGCCTTTTCTTTTACGAGATTGAAAACAAGCCCTCGAAAATGGACGCTGATTGGCCAGCGAGAATCACATCCTACACACGTTGCCAAATTGCTTTTAATTCATCGATGTGCCCTGGGAAATAAGACTAGTATTTATAAAAACCGCGCAATGTAATACATTATCGTAGACATATACAAAATATTTAAATTGCCCGGTCATTATGAATAATGCCCTAAATAATCAAATTGCCCGTAACATATTTATAGCGTTTAATATAATACAATTTTGTCCACAGATCGACGCACTGTGCGTTGTTTTGTAACTATGGATGAAGCTTCGGTTTACCGCTATGATCTTAAATTGCAACCAACAAACTAGAAAGTGAACTGAGTTCGGTTGTTTGGTTTCGAAGCAGGTTTAAATCGACCAAAAAGGTAAAGGTGTCACTTTTTTAAGATGCTTCTTCAGTATCCAGAAATTGAGTAAGAAGAAAATATTACTCGAGCCTTTTAGATTAATTGGATGTAAAAAATCCTTAGAATAACTCTGGCCTATTAAAAGAAAACGTCATGTTTCATAAGAACAGTGCGCAGCTCACATAGGTGTTCTTGTAATGACCAAATTGAAGAAGTGAAATGTGACACATTGTTTAATTTTTTTAGAATATTTATTGATTATTAATGTATGGATAAATATAACGAAGAGTACCTAAAATCAGATGTGTCTTGTTGTTAAAAAAAACTAGTAAAAAATCCTGATAAACAGCCTGTTTTTCAAATTAGGAAAGTGTTATTCACGTAATGCACGTGTTGTGTAATTCAAAAAAATTGATATTTAAATATGGCACTGATGAGAACTTGTAGTATTAACATTGGTGCACTGTAATCATGCTTGCTCTTCGAGAAAGAGCTTTTTTATCCATCACCCTAAAAGGGTAATTAATCTACGAGGATAGTCAGTCTCTGTTGCAACAATGTAACTCCGAAAAGTTTCAGACTGTCGCGGTTTTCCCAGTCAGTTGTTTAAGACGTGACAAGTGAGTGACCGCGACACTAAGCTATCCGGTCATCTAGTTAATGGTCGAAGTAATGGAAGAGGATGAATTTTTCACCCGACCGACGGATGTCTCCTTTGTAATTAAAGAAACATTACGCCAGTAGATATGGAAGAGTAGTTTTCTGTCTACAATATTCATAAAAAAAATTTCTCCTTGTTGCAAGCAAATTTCGCTGAAGTAATTGTAGAAACATATTTCATGCTGTCAACGTACAATTCCAGATGATAATATTGTTTATTCAGAGAGTAAGGACTGATCTCATAATATAAACATGAACTAATTAGATTGTTACAAGGGTTAGTGATGAATAAAACAGGATATTAAAGTAAATATGTTTCATAACAGTTTGCAATAATGTAATTAACGAAGGTCTAGTTAAGTAAAAGCTGTCAAATAATGGTAAGCAATCTTACTTAGAACGTAACCAGTTGACAACTAAATTGATTTTTCCAACGCTTTAGACCAGTGACTAATTTGTTGATCCATAAAAGTTCAAATAGTTTAGTTCAGTGTAGTTATTAGGTAATGTTACATTGCAGTTTTTCAAAAAATACATGACTCCATACCTCAACTAAACCGCAACCATAGAGATTCTAAGCCATTCAACTGTACTAGTACGCCATTCAGGACGAACTCAGAGTTCCAATATCATAGTCAAGTTGCAGTGATAGCCAGACAAATAATACAGCTTACGGAGTCACTGCAACTAAGCACCCACCACACATAAAAAAATATCAAAGACTTACTTAACAAAGTAAGTATTCCAACGATCACCAAAATTTTCTTTTCTTTGTCCAATTTCTGTCACTTTATTGTACAATCAGAGATTATGTTGGCAAAGTGTTCCTATCAATTCCATTTATTAATGTTTTAGAAATAGTACAGTGCTGCATTAAGGCAGCGTGCATAGTAACAACTGCGGTAAACAATCGTCAATGCCAATAATTTTGTAGTTGTTGGTATACGAAGATTCGATTACAAAAAATTCCAACTGGCTGCAGATTATTACACCAAAATCATTTTGCTAATGATAGATTTATCGTGTGATTTCAAGGACTGTGGACTCAAACGATACAGATAAAAAAAAACCAATAACACCAACACCACAACGTTTAATTCCAAATCAACCGGTATTCGGTTGAAAATGAGGGCCTACGAAACACATGCCCCGAGTTAATTAATTAAATGTTGTGGTGTTGGTATTACCGATTTTTTATGTATACAGGGTATTCCACGAGAGCCGTTCGTTAGAAGTTTTCGTTTAGAAAAAACTTAGAATTCTGAAATTTTGATTCCAGGGTTATTCAAGATTCTCTTTCATTTTAAAATATTTTCAAGATCATACTACTTCCGGTTATGCCGGAAGTCGCCATTAACTTACTTATTTTCATTTTTGGATTCATGAGAAAATTTCATAGTGGGTTTCATCATGTTTCCCTATACCTATTTTCAATTTTTTCTTAGATATCTTGATTTTTTTGAAAATTTTGACAGATGTAGCCCTGTTTTGAGCATTGCGCCCTTTGACCAATTTCGATTGCTGGAAAGCGCTTCTGGGGTAGACGGAAGCAGAGGAATGATACTTTCGAATGCCATATTGACAACTGATTTATCGCATACAGAGTATCCAATATTTAATGACCAATTACATCATTTTAAAAGTTGAAAAAGTTCGTTTTTCAAATGGGACACCCTGTATTTTATTGGATGGTCAGATGCAGAATTTGATTGCGCATCGATTTGCTATAACATTCCCTATACCTATTTCCAGTGGTTTTCTTGTTAATCCATATTATTTATCAAACTCCAAAAGTTCTACCTAGTAAGCCTTGATTTTGACAGGAATTGAACAGATTGTACAGATTCGTGAGGTATCTACTTAGAGTTCTAGGGATTTTGTTAACTTGCTTAAGTACAGTTTATAATGGAGAATGTTAAAGAATATTCCAATAATGATTTGTTAAATTGAATTGTTTGACGAACATGCAGACTATTTAATGAACGATATCCGGACCTACCAACAATGATTCCCGGAAAATTCGCAAGAATCGAAACACGCTTTCCACCAATCGAAATTGGTTAAAGGGCGCAATGCTCAAAACAGGGCTACATCTGTCAAAATTTTCAAAAAAATCAAGATATCTAAGAAAAAATTGAAAATAGGAATAGGGAAACCTGATAAAACCCACTACGAAATTTTCTCAGGAATCCAAAAATGAAATAATATACCGGGTGTTCCGTTTAAAATAAGGAAGTTAATGGCGACTTCCGGTATATCCGAAAGTAGTATGATCTTGAAAATATTTTAAAATGAAAGAGAATCTAGAATAACCGTGGAATGCAAAATTTCAGAATTCTAAGTTTTTCTAACCACGAAAATTTCTAACGAACGGCTCTCGTGGAATACCCTGTATATAGATTTATCGCACTGACGAAAAATATGTTGAAAAGATTCGAATTGAAGTGACTGCGATAATATTAAAGGCTGCCAAGATCCAAGTGTCTATTATGAGGGCTTCCGGGTTGTGAGCGTATCAGAGTAGTAACCAATACAAAATCTACTAAACTTGACGTTTTGCCACTAATGCAAAGACCAAAAACTGGGTAGGGGGCGCCAGAAGATCACCGTGATTTGGCATGTAGACCACGCTAAGAGCGAAAACTTTTTGAGAAGATGTACAGTCGCGAGCATGGAATTCCAAACAACTTGTATGGTAGTTTTGTCAAAATATTTGCTATTGCAAACGGGTATTTTACATATTTTTTGTCAATGAAACATCAACGAAACTTTATATGAAAGACATATTTACAGTAGCCAATCATTTGTGTCTGAAATTCTGTGCTCCTGACGGATTCTAAAGAATAAACTTGACGTATTTAAATCCGATCAGGGGTACCACAAGGTAATGTTTTAAGGCCCATACTAGATATATATATCTGCAGCATGCTGGATTATTACAATTCGATTGTCACTTTTGCAGAAAATATTGAGTGGTGGCAGTTGCTTATATATAATAAGCTACCCATAAGCCTTCACAAGCAAATTATTATTTGTAACTAGATGAAGAAGTAAAAGATCAGGCAAAATAAAGTCGATACCTTAATAAATGAAAACATCTCTATCTAGGAAAAAATTTCAAAATATCTTGGCATGGTTTCTAATTGAATATTATTATTTTTTTAAATGAGTGAAATACTATTTCAGAAATTATAGTATAATAAAATAGAGTAGTGATTATTATATTTATAAAATACATTTTCCCATAACACAAAGCATATATGCACGAGATAACTAAAAATACTTTTATGTACTTTATACTACTTACGATTTTATGAAGCCCGACAAAATATTGAGCGCATATAAATTTGAACCATTTCCAAAATTTGATCATCGCTAATAAATCTCCGGACCGCGTGTGCCAACCCCCGCACTTTTCACTTCGCTATCTCTCCTTTAATTCACATTCACAAGAAGACAAATGTACTCTTCTCGCTACTACCCACACGATATCAAAGTACACTGCGCCCAAACAGCTCTAGAAATCATCGTTTCGAGAGCGCTTCTGGGTTAAAGCTCACGCGAACACCTAAAGAACATCGCAACGTAGAAAGTGAATCGCATCAGGGATTCGTTTTTAAATGAAACTACAAAACTCGATTTATAATTGTAAATTCACTGACATACTTTAGAAATGCAATTTATTCGTAAGTTTGCGACGATGAATAGGTTTCTAGAAAAAATGCGTAGTACGTGCTACGAGTTTATAAAACTAGTTTGAAATTAAAAAGAAAAACGAGTTTTGGTGAAAACAAAAACCGAACTATTTTGCAATTTTAAATAATTATTAGTTATTACAAAGTATGTATTGCGGTTCTTAGAAATAGATATAATTATATACTTGTAGAGAATTGCAAGTATTTAAATTATATTCCTAATTATAATAATTACCATACGTCAATTAGAAGACAAAATAAAAAGAAAACAAAAAAGCAACATAACATAAAAACTATTTTATATTATATATTGTTATATATATTATTTTAGCATAAAAATTACACGGTTATCTTTGTATATAAGAGAGATGCAATGTAGGTTACAAACGAATCAGTTTCCAAAAATGGTAAAACGTATTCATATCCTTATTTACTTAAACAACTAATTATGACATGGCGCTAACAACTTGAAAATAGAAAGTCTATGATGATTATATATGCATACATATATGTATTCATAATTTTTCTTTCCTTTCGTTAACAACACGTTTCAAATTCATTATTTATCCGCAGTGACATTAATAGAAAAACGACATAAACGGGGAACAATGTGCCTATAACTCTTAATTTCAAAGTAAAGAAAATAAATATTTCAATTTCAAGGTAATATAAACTTTGATGTTAACAGCAGTAAAATAAGCATTAAATAAACTGATGATAAACAAGCTCGTGTACTTTCCTACTGTTATTAGGATAATTACCACTTTTTAAGACCTATTTTCGAGGTAAATATTTAGAATCCGATTCTTCTAACAAACTATAGAAATTTACTCACCATTTTCAGCGTTTCCTCCGGTCGTAAAAGGTAGAACATAGACTGCAGATGTTTCTGAATGTTGCTGCCGTTGGCCCCAGTTTTTCTGCTAGACTTCTGGGCCTCGGCAGGCAGCACAAGGGCAGTGCCCTTGCCCGCGAAATAGCACTCGCTGAGGCTGAAACAATAAATTAGGGTTTTAGACGATTATGTTGTATGGCTCTGAAGTAAATTTCGTGTAATGAACGTCATAGAAATTGATTTATTATGTTAGATGGGGAACACCCGTACAATTCGAAGGACTTGTTAAATTAGCCATAAAACTTTATTATTTTGATGAAAATATACGATCTGATTTGGGAATACTAGTAAAAAAAAATTAAACTAAAATATAAAAGAATTTTAACAATTGCTATTGAAACTCTTTTTTCTACATTTTCCACAAGATTTTAGTTATATTTTTTTAAAACATTGTGAGTAATATTTGTGATCATGAACTTTTAGCTTTAGTTCTGGCTACAAATTTTCAATTGAATTTAAACCTAAACTTTGTAGAAACCGTTTCAAACTTTGAATGGAATTCTTTCGCAATCACCCTACTGAAGCTCATAGCTTTTCTCGATAGTAGCAACTTAAGCAACTCACCAATGCAAGTTTAAAATAATTTGTGGTGAACTAAAAATTGTATTTCACCAATGTTACTTTCCAAGTAAAACATGTATGCAGATTACATCAATTCTTATTGGCACTGACGAAGCTCTACTACCATGTCACTGCAACTTGATGGGCAAATCCTTGTCTATTATGAGTCAACAAGGTTTCTGGAAATAAGTTTACAAACAAACCTATTATGGAAGGAACATTGTGAAAGACTGGAAAACGCAGTGCCAACAAAGTCATAACAAATAGGCTGAAAAGTTCGTAGGCTGACACATAGATGGTGATACTAGTATTAAATCCATATGATTTTTAGTTAGCCCTAACCTTCAAAAGATACGTGTATAAATTTGACAGCTGTCGGACTATTAGTTTGTGAGATATAGCATTTTGAGAGAAGCAACTTTTGTTAGAAAAAAATGGATACTTGGATGCTTTTTGACGAAAAAAAATACTGTTGAAACCAAGGCTTGGCTTCAACAGTTGGCATTATTCGGACTCTGCACCAGGAAAATCAAACGTTGAGAACTGATTTGCTAAATTTAAACGAGGCGAAATGAGCACTGAGGACGATGCACGCAGTAGACGCCGCAAAGAGGCTGTTACCTAAGGCTAAGAATAGGCATTTGTTTCTTTTTCTTTTGTTCTTTATGTGAATTTCAGGGTGATGGTGGAAGATCAGGTGTTACTAGCTAACCTTGAACCAACTCCCTGTGATTTTCAGTTCCAATTGTAAATATTAATAATATTGTTCTAACGATTTCTATTTTCTTTGTTCTTACTTTTACTATTATTATTTATTATTTGTGTATTTTTGAACTAAAATAAATACTTTATTATTATTATTACCGACGAAAACATCAAAAAAGTCCACAAAATAATTTTGGATGACCGTAAAGTAAAGTTGATCAAGATAGTTGAGATTCTAAAGATATCAAAGGAACGTGTTGGACATATCGTGACTGAATATTTGGGCATGCGAAAGCTCTGTGTAAAATGGGTGCCGCGCAAGTTCACAATCGACCAAAATCAACAACCAATTGATGATTCTGAGCGGTGTTTGGAGCTGTTCTTTAGTAATAAACCCGAATTTTTAGGCTGATCTGTGACAATGGATGAAACATGACTCCATCATTTCACATCGGAGTCCAATCGACAGAGCCGAGTGGACTGCACATGAACCGTTCCAAAGCGTGGAAAGACGTTTCGGCTGGCAAGGTTATAGAATCAGTATTTTGCGATGCGCATGGTATTATATTTATCGACTATTTTCAAAAGGGAAAAATCATCAACAGCGACTATTACATAGTCTAGTTACATAGTATCGTGGAAAAACGGCCCCATTTGAAGAAGATTAAAGTGCTTTTCCACTGAGACAATGCACCGTGTTACAAATCAATGAAAACGATAGCAAAATTGCAGGAATTGGGGTTTGAATTGCGTTCACATCCACCGTATTCTCCAGATATGCCTCCCCAGCGACGTTTTCCTGTTCTCAGACCTCAAAAGAATGCTCGCTGGAAAGAAATTTGAGGCTAAAGACAAATCATACCTACTATAAAAATGATATGGAAAAATTGTATGATGTATGTATATTGAATAATAAAATCAAATTTTATCAAAAAAAATTGTTTTCTGCCCAACTGTTATCTCTTTCGCCATCTATGTTCGAAGATAGATACTCTTATGTCTGTCGACTATGAAAAAGTAGAATCTCGTATGAGATATGGACTTCCAGTTGGGGGGAAGGGATGAGGTCTATAGTTGGGGAGTACTTTACTGCACTTTTCCGTTCAATATTTCATTATCCAAACTTACTTCCATTACCTTGTCTACACATCTTAAGGGGTTTAAGGAGTCTACAGACGATACGATCGGTTGTACGACTTGTCGTACTACAAGTTGAAAATAAAAACGTAAAGACAAAGTCAATCGCTGTTCTTCCTCCAGACGTAGACCCACGAACTAACTACGATGTTACAACAAATTGTACAACCGATCGTTTCGTCTGTAGGCCGCTTTAGAATTGGTAATCTACATTTTCAAGAAGACAGACAGCGTCGAAAACGATCAGATATTCATGGCTATGGCACAAACAAAGCTGTTGATTTGTTACACTGGATGAAACCAGGCTTCAACAATCTGTTCCTTAATTTTGAAAATTTGAAGATAAAATGATGTTGCTCTGAAAAAATTAATTGTTCACCAAATCCAAACGCTTCTTAACTAGAAAAAAAATCGGTGCAAAACTGGTACGCACAATGACATTTCCTGACTAATACTCCAAATTCCTTTAAAAGGAAGTACTAAAGAATTAAACTAAAATAGAGAAGTATCAAAGATGTTATCATTTATAATTTCATGTTTATTCCTATCTCTAGAGGAAAAGTTACACAATGCTTGACCGATTAACATTGAAGCAAAATAAATTTATAGAAAATTCATGAAGTTCTGCAGTTTTTCGGCTGCGAAAGACTTGAATTGACTGTTGCTCTTATGTGAAGCAAAACCTGTTGCAAAGTCCTTCGTAGCCAACAAAGTGATGCACCAAAATATTTACACCATGGCAGATCTTTAAGCACGACTTTCTAAGGCATTCGTGCGACATTCAAGTCGTTCCAGCTTTACCAATGGAACAACAAAGTATTTGGAGGGAATACTGTCAGATTTTAAATAAAAGTAATACTCAGTAAGATCTCCTGAGTCTACTAGCATTCATTTATGGCCTTGCAAAATTCACAAAACATTAGGAAACTTGAACGAGACTCCCCAAAGGGAATGGTCCATGCGATGTGGTCGACACTCAAGTAATTTTGGCCAATGAATCCGGATGCATACTTAATGATGTTTAGTAGTACGCCATAGGTGACACCTCCAGACTTAATACTCTGTGATTGCTGATTATGAGGTTATCGAGCTGGTTTTTAGGTATTGAATCTGATGGCATAGGGTTTCGTTTTCAATGGAAACCCTGTATTTGAGTATTACCATGACTGATATAATTTCCTTCAGATAAAAAGTGTTTACTAATATTTTTTATGGTTTCGGTGGTTTTCATGCAAATTCATAACGATTGCACTGTGTTCAGGAGGAACTTAACACCACAGAAACGAATGATTGGCCATATAAAATTGCTTAAATGAGTTAGGATCTCCCCTATTATAAAGCCAAATTTTTAGTCATTAATAGAAAGTCAGATTCTTAGAAATGATTTTTCTGTTTCTATCCAGCAACCATTATGGTCTAACGACATCAAAATTAGTATCAATGTCCGTGACTTGTGATGGAAAGGATTGACAAGCAGAAAAAACCGCACAACTTCCTTACATTTTAATTAAACAGATAAAACATCAGTGTCACCAAGTACCACAACTTTGATTAATTACTCGGAACACATGTTTCGAGAACGCATGGGTTCTCATTAACAACCGAATACCGAATGAATAAATAAAACTAAAACTATCACAGTACCGAAACGATTTAATTGCTTGGGCTGGAAAGTCATATCAGAGAGGATGGGAACCCATGCATGCTCGAAACACGTGTCCCGAGTAATTAATCAAAGTTGTGGTGTTTGGTGATACCGATGTTGTCTGTTTATTACGAGCCCATAGTCCTTGAACTCACTTTGCATTTCAATTAGTTATCATTCCAAAGATATTGCTAACGTTGAAAAAAGTGCCTTATTTTTCCATTGTTTTTCTTACAAAGGTCTGGCCTTGAAAATGTTAATAAATTTTCAAAAGAAATTACTCCGTAGAAATATGACAAGAAAAAAAGATAAGCTATGGTCAAGCTTTGAAAATATTTCCATCACCTACTGCTGCAAAATTTGGCTTTAGAGTGAACTTTGGAAAGGGCAAAATACTAAGGAGAGGAACTCTCCAAATCGATTAATATGTTGATTAATATGTCATGTAATTCAGCTCATTACCACATGATGGCATAACTGCTCCACTAAGTTTAAGCGGGTTAGAGCAAAAAAAAGTGTAATTGGGACATCGATAAAATAGTAAAATTCAAAGCTTAAAAACAATGGAATAAAATGCAGAAATTAAAACAGTTTATCAACCGTTTTTCTTCTTAAATAAGTTTCCGATTTTTTGGCAACACGTCCTTAAATCTCAACAACCATGTTTAAACATATGTTTTTAAAATAAGTTGAGCAGATAACCAAAAGAATTGCTATAACAGTTTTGGTCTTTATTATATGAGTCAACAAAGCTACAATACAAACAAAACATCTACGATAACGACAAACAAGAATTTTATAATATTAGCCAATATCCTGTTACGCGAGGTCAAAAACCGATTCGTCAGATTAAACTCTTTTCTTTTATAATTTAAACGAAAAAGTCAAGTATTCTGCATAATTTTTGGACATTTTATGAGTAATACAAGAAATATGTTAAGAACGAGTTCGGTAAGTTTTTTGGAGTCGCAACTATATTAGGAGTGCTGCAAGATTCATGCGACGACTTCAATAAGCAAGTGGTCTTTGTTTATCGTTCAACATCTTTATTTACACATCAAAATGGATATAATTTATATCGTGATAATGATTATTTAAGCTCGGGTATTTGTTAGTTAGCAATAGATTAAACCAACCTGTCGACATTGACAGCGAATTCCGAATTGATTAAAAGTGAATCCAATATGGATGATGTAACGTAATTGTTTCTTTGTTTCGTCTACACCTTTTATTATGACATCCCCCTTAAATAATCGGGATATCTTTGGCGTAACTTCAACAACTTTAACAAAACCGAAACCGCGACACAATCTCCTAAAACTCTCGAGATAGACTGCCAACAAAATGTGCAAATGTGTTGGCCGCTACCGCTATTGGAATGATGACGGCATGGTTTTAGAGTGTAGGCGGTCAAATCGACTGACCACCTCACTCTCCATTTCTGCTTTTAATGCTATTCGAAAAAGAATGGTGTAGTGTGTGCTTAGCGTGTAATAGTAGTGTAAAGTAAGGTCACGTGATGTCGGCAAGATAGGAAATTTGTGATCTACACTACAAATGAATGATATGCACCGTGTATTCAGGATTATCTCTAGATACATGGCAGCGTGTTATATAGTCACGGACAAGGTTAATGTCTAACGAGAAAATGATTGAAATAGTTTCTTTGTTCTTACCGCATAAAGCTACTATATGATTCAAGAAATGCACGCATTTAAGCCGTCAAATAATTGATATTATAAACATACATTTCTTGTGAATTAGCATTTGTATACATAGTGAGTCAGATATATGTAATAATATTTGCGTTATTTAAGAGTATCTTGTTTGTAAATAGTTTCTAAATTTCTAATGAAAATGTAGCATCTGGAATTTAATAATTCATTTGCATAAAGTTATGGTTATTGCAAGTACTGAGTACCAGATTAAATTTAAGACAGCAGTTCCCCCAATGCTTCAAAATATTTATTTAAAGCATGCTTTTAAATCAAGATCATAATCCAAAATACTTCAGCTCTTAACTATTTATTAACTATGTATGTTTACAGTGAATGTACTTTTTACAGGAATGTCTCTCGGTACATTTTTCTTTTATGTAGTAATAGTGTTGGTCCGCTATATAGGCTAGGATTATAATATAAAAAACAATTCTTTCAGAATCAAAAGCCAATAAGAATTTATTATAATCATCAAAAAGCTGTAGCCAACTGCAAATTTAAAAAAAAGCATTTATGACAATTTTTTCAGCAAAATCTTGAACTGTTTTTGGATCTACTACATTTATGCTCATGTGAGAGATTCGATATTTGGAAAGGATAAATGAACTAATTCTTGATGAAGCCTAGAATTAAGTGAATCATCCGAATCTTCACTTTAATTTGAGTCTTTCTAAATCTTCTACAGTCAAACACCTGGACGGTGGACTTGTGTTCACGCAGAATCTTCTTGTAATTAGAGACTTATGGATTCTTTTATATTTTACAATGGAACATTAAATTTTTAATGCCCAATGGAAGATCAAGGCTTGATGAAAGCTTCAATCATACAAAGTGTAATGAGTGGCCATATGGAGTGTCAATAGTTGCAAATTAAGTCTTATCAAAACCACAGCCACATCAAAATGGAAACAATTCAAAGAAACCAAAGGAATTGCTTTAAGAATGAAGATATCTGTCGATTACACCTCCGAGAACTTATGAACTGGAGACCTGATGCGGACCAGAAATAAAGTTGCGATCTTCATAATTGATCATTTTTGAGATAGATTTGCAACAACGTCAAGGCCTTGTTGACCGAAATATGGTGCACCACAACCCACAATTATTACCAAAGCCTTTAGGAGTTCTATCAAAGGGTTCTTTATTGCTGTCATGATTCTGTGCTATGAAAACAGCTGGATTTATCTTCAGCGACAATTTAGATGCTCCGGCGCAAAAGCCTTTCAAAATGGAATTAGACCCTTTTTAACAAATACAGTAAGTTGAAAATGTCGCTGAAAAAAACTCAATTTGAAGCAAGAGTGCAAAACACTATAGTCCAACTATACCAAAAGATAATAAATAATTTTTTTTCACCGAAAGCATAGACCTATGCCCATCTAGACGACGTTGTCTACTACAGGCCGACCAGAATCCCGTGGCAGTTGCACTTAAGTCAGAGAGGTTGGGTAAAAGTATGACGTTGCAGTACTGAGCTGTGATTGGCAATATTGTTATATTAGCAATAGATCACTGCCACGGCATTCTAGTCGACCTGTACAGAAAAATTCCTCTATTCCAGATCAATTAGATTTTGGCTAATTCGAATTGCCAAAACACAGATGAGCAAAACCAATATTAAACTTAATTTAGCAAAACAGAATCTACGGTGAAACATTTTTTAATAATCATAAGATATTTTAAACGTTTTATAAACAGAGAAATGTATCAGCAAAAAATTTAAAATAGTCTCAAACTTTATTGAAAAAATCAGAAATTGTTGTCTAGTGTACACTGCCTTGTTTAGCTTCCATAGCGTGTTACCTTAGCACTCTGAGCATGACTAAATTGCACCAGTGAAATGCAGTTGCAAATTTTCTGCATTTCCGATAACCTAATTTCAGGACTAATTTTTTGCAACATATTTCAGATTCCTACAAGTTCTTGAAGCTCGCCGCCCTATCTCTTTTAAAGGTAAGTAGATAGACAAAGGAGTGTCTTCATTTAGATCCCATTCACCTTCTCAATTCGTTACAGCTTCCATGAGATGATCAGAGATCAGATGAATAGTAAACATATTTATTTAGTGTATCTGAGGAAAGTTTGTTCTATGAATCAGCAAGCCAGAATAATTCTCAAAACTCTTTGGGATATTATTTTTATCTTCATTGAAACGTATCGCATTTTGGCCCATAGCTTGAAGAAACACTACTCAATTTGGTGATAGTAGAAACATGGTTATAATTTAACCATCATCACCTGTTAGGTAGATCTTTTAGAGAGGCTGGAGGCATTATCTACTAATAAATGGTTTTCCCATTGAAATTATTGTCTGTTTAACATTCTTTTACGAATAGGTCAAAAGTCATTCAGACATGTTTGATTGAGTACTTAGTATTCAACTGAGAGGCTACCGCAATTCTCGAATGCTCATCATGATTTTGGTTTTATGTGTACTGTCACCATTTGCCCAGGCAACAAAAGTCGGTCACTTTTCTGAAGTTTTTCGCAGTGGAGCAGTTTTTCTCTTGTAGTGCTTTGGACTTTGGTACATGCCGCAGAAAAAACTGCTGCATGGCGAGAGTGACCGATATTTCGCTTGGCACCATGCTGAAGTCGTTAAATTTCTTGGGAGTTCTATTGGTGATCAATCACCAAACAGTTTCTTTCCAACCTCAGTAAGATAACGGATACGCTCCTTTGTTAGCCTTAAAAATTTGTTATCGTTATAATACATATTTAAAATAAGTTTGAACAGCTTTTTTTCTGTAAAATATTAACTGTGATTTTCTCGTTGCAATAGAAAACATTGGTACAATTCATTTTCCACTTCAGAATATTCTGATTTTCGGACAATGTTTCTACTTTGTACAGCTTGCAATGTAACTGAATAAATACAAAAATACAGAAGTAAATCAGCAGTTTTTAATAACAGGGAACTATCGAATACCAACGCCAAATTTCTTCGTCAATACTCATCTATTTCAAGGAAAAGAAAAATCTCAAAGCTATTGCTGACACGTACATAAAATCTTACCAAGGAGATGGTGTATTTTAATCATCATGATCCTGTATCTAAATCTACTACTGTATTTAGGAGTGCATTAAAGGCCAGCATTTACTATGATGAATTCCACTTTATGGTTTGTCAGTACCAACAAGGCAATACTAAATTATGTATGGCAGTATGCTGTGGAAAGCACAGTCGTCAAGATTCACATCACCAATAATTATTTTACCGCCACTTCTAAAAAGGAAGCAGTAGAGTAATTGGACCAGGTATCCCTCAGAGGGAACTGTTATCCTTAACCGACTATGGTAAAAATTTGGAGATAAAAAGCTTGGATCAACAGACATTTTTAGCTGTTCAAGAACCAGTTTACAAACCATCATGAAAATGTGGGAAAAACCACGATAATAGCTATTCTACTGCATTGATTTAAAAATTAATAAATTCACATTTTAATTATCATCTTTATTCCATCTCTCGCTTCGACATGAACCATAAACGCAAAGATAACCAAGAACACATTATTTACATTGTAACCGAAAATACTTTGAGCAATGAGCTTAACCTAACATTTATTTAAATAACCTTCATATCCCCTTAATGTCAGTTTGCTTGCGCGCCCGTATCTCGATCAAATGAAGTCAAGTCGGACGACACAAGGCAGACGTGAGTAGGAAAAATAAACTAAAAACAGGTCTTTAGCCGGATGAAGGGTCCCTTCTTGTGTACAGTAACGTGTTCATGTTTCACAACGGTTTACCTGACGTTTTATAGGCGATAGCGATCCTCGTTTGTTATTCTTACTTAACATGCGAAGCACATACTTAAAGGTATTTGATTATTTTAAATGGATCTGAGTTTAATTACATGAGGAGTAATGAATGAAGCAATTAAGATTCACTTAAAATATTATGTATATTGATCGGTGAATTTTTTTTTCGACATTATTGTACAATATCCACACGTGTTTACGCGTGCATATTTACTTAAAGATGCTTGAAAAGTTTTGTCTACTCGATGAATAGCAAACGAGAAAAACAAGGCAACTAACGTAAACAAATGTTTCTCCCTCAATTTCACCGGTTGTATCTTCGACTAGATTGTGCAGGTCGCAGGTGGTTCTGATCTTGTTTTTTTTTTACATTCCATAGCAGGTAGGTATATCGTAGACTCTGTAGGTTATGTGACGGTTTACTAATTTGCAGTTAGCAGCCTGCAGGTTAATGGCCACGGAGATTATCTTAATGCTTAATGGTATCCATGTAAATTATTAATTATAAATTTATTATTTCGTTGTAAAAAAGTGTTTTTACGATAAAGTATTACCTATCCATATATAATGACATAATTATTTTATTGTTGTTAAAAAGAAAACTAAGAAAGGATTAGTATTAAACTGACATAATTAATTAGATTCAGCTATCATTTCTAATTACTGCAGGTGCTAGCTGTTGTCATTAAAGTTCAATACAAGTAGGTATATCGGCAAATTAATTTTGCATGTTCTCTAATTGTTAGTCAATTATAGGCTATTAGTAGCTCAGTTTTTTGTATGATTAGAAATGGGCAGGTAATCGCCTAGAGGCTTAAACAGACGTAGTTGGGGTAGGTGTGTCAAATTTATGAAAATATTTCTTTCAATTCCTGACGTCCGGACTACCTATTAAAAAAAGAATTTATGGCTTATGATTGCAGGATAGATGTTTTCTCGTCAAAGAACTTTCTACTAAATACAATATAATTAGAAGATATTGAGAAAAATTTCAATTAGTGTTAGTTTTCTTTTTTAATTAAAACTCCTTTTCTGGCATTTATTAGTAATAAACTTGTATGTAGCTATATAAATTACGTTTCCTGATTTTTTTGTCATGCTATTGGGCCTAGTCGTTAATGAAGGCAATTTATACACATATCGCTGAAGGATATTTTTTTAGTAAGTAAGTGCCAAAACAATGTGCGAGTAACAACTCATTTAAAATTGATTTTAAATTGCTATTCTGCTGTGTGCTAAATATATAACTAAATATTTTCGAAGTAAATTCCCAAAATGTGTGCCTCCAACTTGCTGGTACAATATTCTGTCTGAAATTACCATTGAGTGTCAAGCTGAACATCCACCAGGGTAGATGGTCGGAGAGGAGCAAATATATTTAATGTTTCTAAGCATCGTCCCATTGGCAGCCGTTCACGTCAAATTTTGTACGCCATATTCTGCGGTCGTATCCCACTTAAATTTAAATTAACAACGGAATCGATTTTCGAAATCGGAAATTTTTTATTTTGAGGATGACAGGTCGAAACGTTCAACTGCCCAAAAATCCCACTCTGCATTATAATCTCCAAAATACGCATCGTAAACGAAAGAACATTTAAATAAAAATTATTACCAATCTCTCTATCATCACGGATATCCTGAAAAGAAGCGTATCGTTACCATTTTAAAAACGAAGATGGCGGCCGTCCGCGTAAAGTACGACACTCCGTTTTCGAAACGTACGGTGCCCCGTATCAATCTAGAGAATTTCACTTTTTCTACGCCTTCCCCGCCTCCCCACTCCACGAAAAAAAATTTCATCGTTCCGATGACAAAAATAGAAAACTTGACTCAATTTGGTAGCCAACGAGAAGCAAACAAACATGGCGCATATAATCGCGGAATATTCCAAGTGTGAAGCACGTGCGGTTATCCGATTTTCGCAAGCCGAAGGACTTAACCACAGCGAAATTTATCGCAGATTGGAGGACATTTATAACCTGAAGGTCTGAAACCGAAACGAAATCAGCGTTTAGTGCAAAAAAGTTTAAAGATGGACGAACGGACTTGATTGATGATCTGGAAAAGAACAGAAGCAGACCAAGGATCTCACACACGAATGAAAACTGCTCAGTAGTTGCAGGTTTGATTAGAGAAGATCGTCGCATTAAAGTTCGTGAAGTTACGGAAATGACTGTCAGTCCTAAGAGTTGTGTCCATGAAATCATATGCGACCTAAATTTTTGTCTTAAGTTTCGTCTCGGTGGGTGCGCCGAAAATGCTCTCAGAAAACCATAAAACCAATCGAATGATTGCGACATTGAAAGCCACCGTGTTCTGGGATAACTGAGGCCTATTGCTCAATGAATTGGTTGAACCGAGCACAACCATTAACAGCGACCAGATATTTTGAAACTCTCGAGGAATTATATAGAGCCATTAGAAGGGAAGGGCCGGGACGATTACGACAAGGAGCACGATTGCCCAAAACCGCACCCTTCAAATCAAAGCAATGAGTGGTTGACACAGCAAGTGGGAGGTCCTCCAACATCCCCCGTAGAGTCCAGATTTGGCCCTCTCCGATTTTTATTTATTTGGACCCCTAAAGAAAGTTTTGGTGAGGGGAATGCTTTGAGAATCAACGGGAATTACAAGACACAGTTATGGACAACTTTAATCGATTTGATAAGCAAGATTACCGTGAAGGGATGTTCAAACTACTGTCATGCTGGGATAAATGTCTCAATCTTTACGGAGAATATGTCAAGAAATAAACAAAAACTTATGATCACAAGTCACACACAATTGCATACGTAACTCTATAGACAATCACTAACTTTTTTAAGAGGGGTTCATCACAATATAGGTGGGGTAGAGGGGAAGGAGGTGCTGTGGGTTATGCAACACAATCCCATAGATTGCCATGGATTTATATTTGTTGATCATAGCAATTCAAAGCCGAATTTTTCACATCTTTCTATTGAATTGTCATTAGTGATTGGATTGAGATTAAAAATGATTTAAAGCCATTATTTTTAGTCGTATTCGTTTATTCGCAATCGATTCTTTTAGTTCTGTCCTGTACCGTATCGTTTTATTATTTCTCTGTAAATTTTATTAGTTTATCTGTATTTAGTTCTGTTCCATCAATAAAACAAAATAAACGATTGCACCTTGTATAATAATATATGCAATTTGTTATTACAGCATAAATAACTTGTCCGTATTGTTGTGTGTGTCGCAAATCCACCACAAAGCCGAAGTTTGTACTTGGAGGTATGTATATTCGATAAGTAGCTAGTTTATAATTGGCAATCATCATATAGAAACAAGCGTATAAGCCTGAATTCACTGGACATCCAAAAATAAGAAAATACTGATATCTGTGCTCTTGCATAGCATCTACGTAAATATTTCTTATTTTGTGAATTATTACAAATATAAAGATTAACACCTAATTGTTTAACAATTAACATACCGGGTGTCAACGAGATCATGTATCAGCCCGCCGTTTATTTATTAGTTAAAATAAAACTTTGAAATTCGAGCCGTATATATCAGTGATTGGTGGGCTTCTTCAGGTGCACTCAGTTTTTCTATAGCACTTCCGGTCAAACCGGAAGTAATGTTAATTTTGAATTTTTAAATACAACATCTATTATTTTTGTTCATATTCTTCTAAAAATTTGTCATCTAGTGCAAGTCAATTTTTAATATTTCTGTCAAAGATGGCGGTACGTGTTAAATCTATCCATTAAAGTGAAACTGCTTCGCAACAATTGTCGAAATGTAACAACCATCAAAGTTAGCTTTGAAAACAATTAACAAACGTATTTTTCACATTTACACGCATTTTTTGCTTATTACTTTTCTTATAATGGAGTTCCTTCTTAATCCATTAGTGCTTATATAGAACATATAAGTTAACTTAAGATTTTATTACAGGATAAATAGAACATATTTCAAACAAAACTTCTTTGTCGTTGCATTTCGATCAAACATTTATAGCGACATTTTTACTGCTTTATGATGTTTACGTCTTAAATAAAACTCTATCTATATCCCAAAAGGATATTCTAGGCTTTAGGGAAAAAATATATATATTTCACGAACAAAATCACCTCCGTAGATTATATATTTAGAACTAGAATATTACATTGGGAGCCAAGAGCAATGCGAACGAATGGCAGAAGCGGAAAATCGTGAAAAAGGGTTAGATATAGATCCATTATGTGTGATGGTGAGAACTTTCCTCTTGAGAGATTTCAAACTCGAAACTAATCAACTAAATAAAGAATGACGCTTTCAAGTGAAGAAATCCGATTTGAATCTTTATAAAAAAATCCGCTCTAAAGTAAACATTTCATCCACTAGCTACAGTGCTGTATATTTTAGCGTTTGGTAATTATAATATTTACATTTAAACTGTTAACTATGAAAGTAACCGGTTTTTTCGGAATGTGCTTGTTGAACCGGATGGTGTATTGTACGGTGCAGCTTGGAACTTTGCTTTTATAATGGATAATGGGCCCGACTATTTATTTTTAATTTCATTAAACGTAGACTGGCTATTCAAAAGTGTAATCGTAAAAAGAAAACGTTAACTTTTGCTCGTTTTATTTTTTCGCTTTGCTGTTCCTTTCTGCTTTAATGCTGATGAAATTAGCATCTTTTTCGTTAACGCGTATTATGATAACTTTCAAAGCGTGAACTTGAAACAGTTATCCACATCATAAAAAAATCATCAACCTTATGTAATTTTAATTTCGAGCGATGTTTAACTTGAATTTTGTGTGAAAACAATTGTAGTGTTATATCTCTCTTAAACATTTTCTCTAAGTAATATTTAACTGCGATCACATTTTTTTTCTTTTTCAAGTTTTAATTTGTTAAACACACAAACTTGCGTGAGCGTTAGTGTAGATGGCATTAAATGCAACCAGAACATTTTAAATAACAAGAAAACAAATTGTTGACAGTCAACATGTCAAAATTTATCAGTAAGGTAGATTTAGATTTAAGTAAGGGTGATATTGCGCTGCGACTTATTGATCTATTATGCCCCCCTGAATGAGCTTTAAGCTGCTGGGGTATGCTCGCTCTCACAGCTCCCCGTCCAGTATAAGACCTTTGATAAACTGCAATAGCTGTGATGGTCAATAGTGTCCATCAGGATGGTCAATTCTGACCATCATCATCAGCGATTTCGATTTTGTTTATGCTACAGCCACTATATCGATGGCAAAAACTGAAATGTAGAAATTTTGTTAATCAGACGCGATTGGCCATCATTTGACCATGTTTGACTACTTTTTATATTCCCATATTTTTGAAAAAAAGTTACTAGAGTTTGTTTTTGCTTCAAAGACAAAATTTTTGCTGCAAAATAGGATTGACCATCGTTTGACTACCAAACAATATTTTTGAAAACTCAATAACAATCAAGATTCTTTAGCCAATTAAACTTGTTGCTTTAGATTTCTATAGAATAAACTGTAAATTTAAAGATTTATTTTCCTGAATCTGGAGTTACAGTTTGGGAAACGAATTATACTGTTAAAAAAACACATAGCTTAGATTAAAAAGTCCTAATTTTCTTTAGCCAATTAAGAGTTATGAGGTATAGAATATTCTTTTAAAGATTTAAGGACAGCAACTGTTAAATAGTGATACAGTATTTTTGACTCCCACACTCTCAAGATAATTTATTTTTGTGTAGGTGTGTAATTGTTTGACCCTGAACTAGTTAAATTTGATCTAACTTTGAAATTATATAACAGAGTTTTCATCACACACAAGAGTTCATCACACTTTTCACAAACTTTGAGAGATTGGCAATCATTAAAAGTGATACGGCTGATTTTCTCATGTCTCTGGATTGCAAAACATCGAAAATCATCATTTACCACCCTCACGTTCATTTTTATCCGAGGTTGAAGTTATATACAGTGGAATCCACAGTGGAATACTACGAACACTGTTACAACGAAACATCGGTTTTTGCGAAGAAAGCTGACGATTGAGGTTGGTTCGGTATTAGATCTGATGTCAAGTATTTATTTTCTAATACAGCGAATTCCTTTACTGCGAAATTTCGCTTTTAACAAACTATTTTCCCTCATTTATTCACGGAATTACGGATTCAACGAATTTTTCTGCAACGTTACGAATTTGTACGATCTTTTTCAGTACGCCTTTATTCATTGAGATGTTGAGATCAGTCATTTATTAAATAAAGTAACAATTTAATGTACAAGATGTCCGATAAAACAGTAAAACGAAAACAATTGAATATAGCCGATAAAATGACCATAATAGAAGAAGTAAGTTCTGGTGCTAAAAAGGAGACGTATGTCGTAAATATAATTTACCACCCTCATCGCTTACCACCTTATTAAAGAATAAGGAAAAATTGACTAAAGTTTTGCTTATAATTTCAAGGAACGTAAGAGACTGAAAACTATAACGTTCGAAGATCTAGATGAAGTCCTGTTTAACTGGTTAAAACACCAACGGAGCTCCAACATACCAATTAGTGGGTCAATCCTTGTAGAGAAAGCAACCTCTCTCGGTAAAGCGTTAGGGTATGGCAATGACTACCAATGTTCTATGGGCTGGATTTTTAGATGAAAGGAACGATATAACTTTGGACTTGGTAAAATATCTGGAGGGGCTATGTCGGTGAATAAAGAAGTAACTTCTGATTGGTTAGCTAATACATGGCCAATAGTTAAATTCAGTTACATGGATTGGGATATATATCTTGTGTCTTCCCTGACTCACATCATAAATACGGCATTCCGCACGGGCAGATTTCCTAAAAGATTGAAGCGCTCCATTGTTAGACCTATCTACAAGAGGGGACCAAGGAAGGACATTGATAATTATAGACCCATCACGCTGGTGTCGAACATCTCCAAAGTCATAGAAAAAGTTCTATATAGCAGAATTACTAATTTTATGATCAAACACGATATTTTACATCTAAATCAGAACGGATTTATAAAGAAGCGATCTATCGTCAGAGCAACATTTCAATTGCTGCAGGAACTTTTGACTGGAATGGCTAACAAGGCAGTTACTGCATGTGCCTTTATGGACTTGTCGAAAGCATTCGATTGTGTGCACCATCAGGTTCTCTTGCACAAGTTGGAAGTGATGGGTATTTGGGGTGTAGCGTTGACGTTGACGTTGCTTGAACGTTGCATATCTGACAGATCGTGAGCAGGCGGTGGTAACTTGCGATACATCTGGTGCTGAAATGTCATCCTCTTGGAGGTCAGTTCATTCTGGTGTGCCCCAAGGTTCTATCCTTGGCCCACTCTTTTGCTATACATCAACGACTTACCGCAGGTTATTGACGGACTTGCAATTCTTTACGCCGATGACACCTCATACGTTATTTGAGAAAATTCCGGTGAAAAGTTAAAAATAACATTAGAAAGAAATTTTAGCAGTATGATAAAATGGTGCGAAAGTATCAACCTAAAATTGAATACAAAGAAAACAAATATTCTACCCCTTAAAATATCGCCAGAAGAACCTCAAATTGAGTGCGGTGGAGAATCAATTTCCTGTGTGGACCATGCTTGTTTTCTTGGTGTGGTAATCGACAATGTGTTGTCTTGGAAGCCCCATATTTGGGATCTCGCTGCAAGGTTGGGTAGTTTTTGTTACAGCTTACGAGTGATTTCCGGCGTGTAAATGTCGATACTGCATTAAATGTTAAATCTCGGCTACAATATGGAATAGTACTGTGGGAAAACGCAACGGATTTCAACAGAATGTTTGTACTGCAAAAAGCTTGCATAAGAGCTGTCTTCCAACTAAAACCTAGGGACTCATGTAAACCGGTATTTAGAGAAAACAAATTACTTACCTTACCGTCTATGTATATATTAGAAACAGCAATATTTGTAAAACAGTACTATACTGATATTTTTAAGAAATATGAAATAAATCACGAACGCAGCACTAGGTGTAAAGCAAACAATCAACTACTCCCGCCCCAAACAACTCTTACCAATGTTCAGAAACAAGCTGTATGGCAATGTATTAAAATATACAACCACTTGCCACAGAACCTAAAGCAAATGCCATCAGTACAGTATGAGTCAAACTTTAAAAAATATCTTACTAGCAAAACATTTTACACGATAGAAGATTTTTTTGGGGTACCGTGTATAATATAGTACTTTCTTTTATCTATACATACATCAAGTACATGTTTGTGCTTGTATTATTTGTATGAATTATTATTATTATTATTATTATTATTATTATTATTATTATATTCAACGCCGATGAAATGGACCTATTTTATAAATTAACTCCCGACAAAACCTTGAAATTTAGAAATGAGAAATGTGTAGGAGATAAGTTATCCAAAGAAAGAATTACAATTCTTGTAAGTGGAAATGCCGACGGATCCGAAAAACGTAAGCTACTAATTATAGGGAAGTCCAAATCACCGAGATGTTTTAAAAATGTGACCAACTTACTGGTTGCTTATACAAATAACAAAAATGCCTGAATGACATCATACATACATTGTGTGTATTAAGTGTTTAAAACAAAATTTTAGAAAAATGTTGGTACTGCAATTGATTGACGACTATCGCAATTTTGTATTCAACAAAATTCGGTTACAACGAAGTAAAATCGTTGGTCCCCTGCGCTTTCACTGTAACCGGATTCCACTGTATACCAGAGCTTTCATACTTAACAAACGAAGTTGATGAGGGTGCAGAAAGAAAAAACAAGCAGATGTATAGAAACATGTATCATAAATACATTAAATACTGCGACGAGGAAGGATTCCATTAAAAACTGCCACTGTGAAAAGAGTTTTCTGACGTGTTTTATGGCGGCTAACAAAAAAAGAAGACCAAACTAAACCGATTCAGACCCAAAAAGTTTAAAGTTTTTTCATAAAAAAGATATAAACCTTCATAAACCGAGTTCTAGATGGAATCACTCGAAGATACGAGGGAGCGTTTTTATATTCGCGGAATGAGCGGGTTGTAGGGGGGTGATTAGGCGCATTGGGGGCGTGGCCTGTGCAGCGACTCATAATTAGTATAAATACGAAGTTTCATTGTTATTAGACAGTTAGTCTTTGAGCTATCGTCAACCAAGTAACATAATCAGGAGTGAAAAGTGAAATATGGAAAAAATCGAATATCGCAAGGAAAATCAGTCGCGACCATAATGAATGAGATGTCATTGGTTTACGGCGACTCTTGTCCAGGAAAAACCATGGTGTACAAGTGGCATAGTTTATTTAAACAAGGAAGGGAATCCCTTGAAGACGACCCGAGGCCGGGCAGGAGCATTGAGGTGACCAAGCCAGCACTTGTCCAAAAAGTTGAAAAATTTTACTCGAAGATGCTCGACTAAAGAAGAAACAACTCGCAGAAATGGTTGGAGTATCCGATACAACAATTTCTAAAATCCTACACGATCATCTCGGCATGTCTAAGGTCAGCGCAGGTTCGCGTGCATTTTTGGACCTCTGTAATGAAGACAAGGATGGTGTATTGAGTCGAATTGTTACTGGAGACGAAACTTGGGTTCATCATTTATGAACCTGAGTCCAAACAAGACTCCATGCAGTGGCATAAAAAGGGCACAGCACCTCCCAAGAAATTTAAAGTGTCACAATCAGCTGGGAAACTCATGGCAACGGTATTTTGGGACTCGGAAGGAATATTGTTGATTGATTATAAAGATAAAGGTGTTTCTATAACCGGAGAATATTACGCTTCAATATTAGAGCGACTAAAAGAAGCCATTAAAGACAAAAGACGGGGAAAATTGACGAAAGGTGTGCTGCTTTTGCACGACAACGCGCCCGTCCACAAGAGCCGCGTTGCGTTAGCTGCCCTGCATAAGGTGGGCTTCGAAATTGTGAATCACCCACCCTACAGCCCAGACCTGGCCCCGAGTGATTATTACCTGTTTCCGAAAATGAAAAAAGAGCTGCGGGGTAAAAAATTTACTGCCGATGATGAAGTCAAGGAGGCAGTTTCGGCGTATTTTGCAGATAAAGAGAAATCATTTTTTTATGAGGGTATAAATAAATTAATTGAAAGATGTGAAAAATGTATCCGTCTTGCAGGTGAATATATTGAAAAAGATAAATAATTTGGTTTTTTTATTTCCACCCCTTATCCCCCATTCCGCGAATATAAAAACGCTCCCTCGTACTACAACCAAAAAGAATTGAATGCTTAATAAAGTTTTTGATAGAATTTCCGAAAGAAAATATAGCTCTTTATCTGAAATTGCCGAATTCTTCATTTTTGGAAAACGATTAATAAGGAATAATTCCTATAAGACAACTAGAAGGCTGAAAGGTAAAATCAGTTGCAAAAAAGTACAAAAAAGATCCTGTGTCAAGCAAAATTAGATTAGCTGAGACAGTATTCAAATTTAACGGCTACTAATATTAACTTAGCAGCTACCAACATCTTCGATGATGAAGCAATTAGCAACAATTCCAATTTAATGTATAATTACTGCCGAGAGGTACTACCACCAAATATTAAAATTGATAATTGTTCTAATTGTATTGTTAACATAATAAATTTATAATAATAAGATGTATTCAACGAGTCTTTTATCTCAATATACTTTTAGATACATACACAACATCATAATAATCATAATGAAACAATAATAACATTGACTTCGCTACTCAACGACTGCAATTACGGAACAATAAACTACAATATACAACATGCATAACGAATGTATCTCTTTATCTAACAATAAGTGGACAGAACAGGAATACAATGGGATACCATCTACTGCGAAGAACATACATACATTGCCAACGATCTATATCAGAGAGTAGCCACGCCAGTTTAATTGTCTTAAGAATCAAACCGATTCGCGTGATACATGCAAACCCTCCGTCGGTCGTATCGTTTACGAACACACACAAATATACTGATAATTTGACACGTACACATTTTATGGACGTGGCGTACACAAATGTTACACATGCGATACGCGCCGTATTGTATATATGGGTTTTAAACGTTGAAACAATGTAAGAAAGGTAATTATAGGGGTCGCTGAACCTATTCGATCGGTTGCATTCACTATAGGTTAGCGTCAAGGTTGGTGCGACGGTATGGTAAAATTATCGGGTATGCCATTCTGTCAACGTCTGGGATATGTAGGTCACGTATTGTTCTTCGTGGAAGAAGTTGCACGATCATTTTAGTATGCTATGCATGTGGTGGATTCAAATTGTAATATTCAGCTAAATTAGTGCTTGAAATGCTTCGCGGTGTGGATCATTTTAGCACCCAAGTCAACTATTTTACAACAATTATGGTGGAAAGAAATTATTCATACATTACAATAAACGGGATCACTGTGAAAGTGATCTAAACAAAACAATTTCGACATAATGGAAAAAATTTATTACCTTCAGTTCATATCGCAAATATCGTAAAGTAAACTTACTTCCTTTTTGCTTCTCCATCTACAGTCTTGACGTATGGCGGTAATCTAAAGCAATGAACTCTGCTATCGCAGCCAACCACGTAAGGGTAGCATTAATCATGGTAATTCATCAGCCTACGCGATATAGCTTTCTCCTCGTTCGTCTATAAAGCGAGCTGATTAAAGTTGATTGCCTGGCAATAGAGAGCGGATCTTTTGCTATACGATGCTTTAATAAATGGAATTTCATTATACGACAGAAATGATGGAAAAGTATAATATATAGATTTCCGTTTAGATGGCGCTGGAGTAACTGGTTTTGTTGATAAAAGAAAAGCATTTTTTTTAAATTGGTCTGAAATGTCATATACAGTTATCTCACATATTTTAATTTGTAAACATATTCGTTGGAGTTATGCTATTAAATTTGTATTTTTTGATTTAACAATCTCATTTCAATTACTTAGCGAGGTATGTAAGTAGTGCCATCTGTCAGACAGGGCCACGACTGTTTAAGCCTTGTGTGACAGACTACATTTCGTTGGAAACTGTCGTCGATCTTGAAAATTGTGATTAATTAATCACGGTCCAGTATTTACTGCAACGAATTGATTTTAAATCGGGAAATTGTGACAGAAATTAAGTAATAACCATACCATAATTAGACCAACA
This sequence comes from Holotrichia oblita, assembly GCA_023690525.1. Classification (NCBI taxonomy): domain Eukaryota; kingdom Metazoa; phylum Arthropoda; class Insecta; order Coleoptera; family Scarabaeidae; genus Holotrichia; species Holotrichia oblita. Next base: position 28,775,888 of record CM043019.1, on the reverse strand, counting down.
AATCGAGCTGAAAACGGGAAGATTATGAACAAGAATTAATAATGAATAACCGTACGATAATTACGTCATGAATCGATCTTGTAAACTGAAAATTGTGATTGTAATTAATGAATCACAATACGGTAATTAACCTAACGAATCGATCTTGAAACGGGGTTTTGTCATTGCTCTTAATTAGTGATCATACGGTAATTTGACCAACCAATGGATGTTGAAACATTGGCTTTGAGATTCAAATTACTTACGAAATAAATGTTTGAATTGTATTGTAGTATCTATTGGCTCGACGAAGAGGTGGACAAAAATCGAACAGCTCTTACTTCACTTTCTTCGCATAGTCATCAGCTAATCCTGGCAACATTATTCTACTTTATATGGAAAATAAGTATTGTTCAATTGTGATGATATTATTCTACAGAGTGTCCAAAAATTCCCGCACCATTAAGATTTTCCTTTTTTTTTCTCGTTGTTCCAGAATGGAAGAGCAGGTAGAAATTATTCTTCTCTGTGGAAGAGCAGGAATCTCCGATAGAGGAGTTGCAAATGAATTTAATAGAAAACGTCCTGAAGGCAGATTGCTAGCAACACGTACACTATACACATGTAGTGTAGGTAATGCTAAATGAAGTGGCCGTCCGAGCACTTCAGAAGCCGTTGTGGAAGGAGTTTTGGCAAAGATTATTGCAAGTCCCCAAAAAATTAATCCGCCTTACCAGCTTGGAATTATAGGTGTTCTTCGAAGCACAGTATGGGATATTTTGCAAAAAAACAAGTTTCATCTGTATAAGTTATAATTGTTAAACCACTTTTCAGAAGACGATCCTGATCCTTGTATGAAAATGTGCTACTGGTTTGTTACAAAGTTGGAGAAAGACACACAGTTTTTGTCTAAACTTATGTTTTCGGACAAAGCTAATTTTTATATAAATGTTAACCGAGATAACCTACAATTATATTAAATTATTACACAAACGATCACATTGAATTGCATTGAATATACTTTCACATGCGTAAATAGTGCCTGGTAGAGAGAAACAACCACATATTCTGGGAATTACCCGATTATATCCAGACGTGTGAAAATTGCAGTATTCGTCAAAATAGCAGTATTTCGTAGAATACGTTGAACAGTCGTGCTATTTTGACGATTTATGGAATCTGGGTCTAGACATAGTCTTAATTTACACTAACGCTTTGTAATTATTTGATATAGTCATAAATCTAAACTTTTGATAACGATACAATGGGCCGAGCTAAGCATTGTACTCAAGAAAATAGAATTATGATACTTAACCTTATTCAAAGAGGAAAGACGTATAAATTTATACAAGAACCACTTGAATGCTCAGCTAAAATGATCTCGAATGCGAAAAAATGGAAAGAAAGCAAAGAAAATCGTGGTAGTCTCAGAAAAACCACAACTCGAGAAGATAGATACATTCTCATTAAAAAGAACCCATTTGTGTCTTCTAGCCAAAAGCTGTTTCAGCTGCTAAACCACAAAATACTCAACAATTCTGGGAGTTGTGCCAAGAAGCATGGAAATCCAAGCAATTAGTGACGTCCATGCCGCGACGTTGTGAAGCCGTCATCAAAATAAAGGCCTGCTATTTTAACGAACAGGATAATAATTTTGTCTTAGAATTTCTATTATATATTTTTTAACCTTAATTCATGCAAAAAATGTTCAAAATTTAGAGAATGATATTTATTTAATTGCATTATTTATTTTCTCTAAATTAGATCAGAGATTTTGAGGATATTTATATCACTGCTATTTTAACGAACACGACTCTACGTTATTGGTCTGACAGTCACCCTCATTGGTACATCGGTAGTAACGAAAAAGAAGCTGATCGCATCATGATTTGGTGTAGCTTGTGGAAAGATCGGATCACATGCCTCTTTTTCTTTGACGGCAGTTTAACAGTAAAAATTACCTGACAATGCTGGACGATGCGGTCTTCTTGCACAAGTTTGTAATTGGCAAGATGAAATGACGAGTAGAGTGGGCACCATGACTGCCGGACTTAAACACGATGGATAGTGATGTGTGGAGTTATGTGAAATCCAAAATGTATGCAGTCAATATTAAAGACAAAAACTATTAGAGAGAGCATCTCAACTAAATATGTGTCGTTTAATTATGCCTGAAGTAATGGCGAACATTCTGTGGAACGCCTTCCATTGTTTTCAATTATGTTTTGACTTACACGGAAGTCATATTGAATAAATTTTGTGAAATATATAACTAAGCAAGTTCCATATTTGTAAATTTGTTATTTTGGGCATGGGAGCAAACTTTTAGAAAATATTAGTACATATTTTCTATTTCCGGTTTTGCCGGAAGCACAATCAACTTCATTTTTTTTTAATGGATTGCCCAATTTTTTTTCAAACAATTGAATTAAGCAACAAATTTAGCGTATAGATCATTCATTTCGGCTGGTGTAAACATTACCGCTTTATAGCTATGTAACTTGATCTTTATGAAAATTTTATCAAATGCATCGTAGTACCTACTTAGTGACGTATTTCTTCGGTATGCAGAAGAGTTGATGAATGATTATTGGAAGTTAGGTAGCTACTAAGATGGGCTATTGAAAATTATTTTCACTTATGTGCAAATACTATACAGGGTGTTAGTATTTATCGACCTAATATGTTAAATTTCAAACACTAATAACTTCGTAATTTTAAATGGAACTCCTTGTATATTTTTGTCGCAAACGGTAGAAAATTAAATTCTTCATCAAATGACATTACATTTTCCTATACATAAAATGAATATTTTAGGAGCTATTCGCAAATTATGTGAATGTATTCAGAAACTTCGTGTGAGCGCTAAAGGTGGCTATGAAAATTTGTCACAGTTTTAGCGTAATGTATAGTTTTCTAATGACAGTTCGATAGTTAATAGGAGTAATAATAAGTAATAAACTTCCTAGTATATCACACAGTTCCTAATCTAGTATACGAAAATGTCACGTTTAGGATTGACAAATCAGGATTACCTGAATTTATTGATGATTTGTGGAGAGTTCGGAAAAATGTCAAGTCGAACATGTGCTTTATTTCGACAAAGGTATCCGGACAGGCCAATTCCATCTAAAGATGTGGAAATAGAAAATATGTACTAATATTTTCTAAAAGTTTGCCTCCATGCCCAAAATAACTCTGCAAATTTACAAATATGAAACTTGCTTAGTTGCTGAGATACGGCTAAAGTAAGCTCGTCATGTTACACCCTGTATATAGAAATGAAAGAATCATTAAAAAAAATCAAAGTATAATGTTATTAACCTTATAATTTATAAAAATATATCCCACCCTCTTCTTACTTTAAGATTTGTATGTGTCATTTTAAATCTATTCTGAAGTCCTGTTGATTTGCCTGTCGTCCGGTTTGATTTAGCTGCTCTTATTTTTTTGTTATTAAACTCTTACTTCTTTAAAAGAGGCTTTTAAGTTACTTATTTTACTGGGCGTTTGCTCCTTTATTGATTTTTGATATTAAAATAATGTTTTTTGTAAGTAAACTTTGTAGTTCGTACGACAATCGAGCGGTTTTTGTACGTATTCTGCGTGGGGGTTTTTCGTAATGATTTCGCTAAATTTCTCTTTTTACCAACAACAGCACAATTGGGACCTTTTTATAACCAACGGCTAATAATCATGAACATCTTTTTTAATAAAAGAAAAAAAATCCAACAAAAAGTTACATACTCTAAATCAGGCGTGTCCAACCCGCGGCCCGCGGGCCGCATGCGGCCCAGGGGCCTATGAATGCGGCCCAATACAAGATTGTAAACTTACCTTCATTATGGGATTTTTTTCATAATTAATAATTCTAGTATGGCTTCTTCATCGTCTCAAAAGAAAACCGAATCCAAGAAAAGAAAAATCACAGCGGAAGGAAGATTGTTCCACGAAAAGTGGACGAATGATTACTTTTTTGTCGAAGCAAATGGCAAATCGCTTTGCTTAATTTGTAGAGAATTTGTGCCAGTTTTCAAAGATTATAATTTGAAACGGCATTATTATATTAAAAAACATGCTTCCAAATTCGAGACATATCGAGGAATGTGTCGAAGCGATAAAATACCAGAACTAAAAAAAGGCCTGGCTTCTCAACAAATTTTTTTTAAAAAAGTTACAATTCGTTTTACGGACTCACTTGTAAAAGCTAGTTACGTGATAGCAAATTTAATCGCAAAAAAATCAAAAGCATTTAGTGACGGTGAGTTTATTAAGCAATGCATGGAGAGTGTTGCAGATATAATTTGCCCTGATAAAAAGGTGATATTTCCAAAATCAGCTTATCTCACCAGACTATTATAGCCCGGCAAGTTGATAAAATTGGAAGATCTATTGAAAAACGCTTGGAGAATAAAGCTGCTAATTTTAAATTTTATTCTTTGGCGATAGATGAAAGCAGTGATGCTACAGATACAGCCCAACTTGCCATTTTTATTAGAGGTACTGATGATGAATATAATCTTACCGAAGAAATGGTTGCTTTAGTGCCATTAAAAGACACAACTAGGTCAAGAGATTTATACGAAGCAATCAAATATACGTTAAAACGAGTTTCTTTGTCCATTGCAAACATATCTGGTATAGTTACTGATGGTGCCCCGGCAATGGTAGGTAAAAAGGAAGGACTTGTAAAATTAATAGAAGACGATGCAATTGCCGCCCAAAACTTACGTTTGATGAAGTATCATTGCATAGTACACCATAAAAATTTATATGCGAAAGCCCTAATGGATAACGTCATGCAAATTGTCATCAAAACTGCGAATTTCATAAGATCCAGAGGATTGAATCATCGCCAGTGTCAGGAATTCCTAAAAACTATGGATGTTGACTGTGGTGATATTGTTTACTTTTCGGAAGTAAGATGGTTAAGTCGAGGCAAAATGTTGAAAAGGTTTTATGAATTGCGACATGAAATCAAGTCGTTTATGATATCAAAAACAAAATCTGTTCCAGAAGTTGATGATGAAAATTGGCTTACAGATCTAGCATTTTTAGTGGATTCGACCTCACATTTAAATGAGTTAAACATGCGCCTTCAAGGTGAAAATCAACTTATCCATACAATGTTTCAAACTGTAACAGCGTTCCAAATGAAACTGAAATTATGGCAAATTCAAATTAAAGCAAACAACTATATGCATTTCGATACATTAGCTAAACATGATTCTGTGAACTGCGAAAAATATGCAACCCTGCTTTCCGATTTGATATAGGAATTTGAAGATGGGTTTCAGGATTTTCGGAAAAATAATGAATATTTCAGTATATTTGCAATACCATTTACAGTCGACATATATATGTTACCTGCGAATTATCAGATGGAATCTATAGAGTTGCAATCTGTTATACAACTCAAAGAAACTTTTTGTCGTGTCTCTTTACTTGACTTTTATAAGACCTATCTTCCCAGAGAGAAATATCCTTCGCTTCACAATCATGTCATTCGTCTTTTTTTGGCAGCACTTATATTTGCGAGTAACTATTTTCACGAATGAAGCATTCTAAGAGTAAAATTAGAATCAAAATATCTGATGAACATCTTGAGAACTCACTTAGAATTGCAACTACTTCCATCGAACCAGATATTGATGCATTAGTTTCTCAAAAGCAATGTCAAATATCGCATTAGTTTTGTCTTACCATCTTCTCTTTTACTTCTGTATTAAAGAACATAATAAAAATATTGAAGTTTTATTCCACAGAAATGTATATTTTCTATATCAGTAACCGCAAACAAACACGCTTAAAAATGGTGGCAGATATTATTTAAATTTAAAATATATATATAGTATTAGTGTACTTTATATGTATCCCGATACAATCCTTTCCTTCCAAAGTGGCCCAAGACATGCAAAAGGTTGGACACCCCTGCTCTAAATGTACACAATATACAGGGTTGTGCACGAAACTGGTCCGTTAGAACTTTTCGATGTCCCCGAAATCCAACAGTTGAAAACTTGTAGTATTTACGCTCTTGTCTCACTTCCGGTTTATCTACAGTTCACACTAATATATGTTTATGAGTTTTTTATATCGCGCATGTAATTCTACATCAAAATTTTTGCAATTTCTGAGTTATTCATTTTTTTTTCAAATAATCAGGCCGCTGCAATGTTATGTTAAAAATTTTATATTAATGTAAGCATTGTGGCTGAAGACCTCATATATGACCTGTTGTTAACTGAAATACGAAGCATCAAATTTATGCCTTCAAAATGATGTCTTTATATACACGATCAGCTAAAATTAACGTTCATTTCAACTCAATTGACGTCGATCAAAGTCACTTTTTTAAATGGAATGTCCTGTGTACTATTGGATTTTTGAATACACTTAATAATTCTGTATCATTAATTGTCGGACATATTAGGCTATATTTTTTACAGTTTTCGAGTTATAAGCTCTTTCTTCGTAAGAGTTCGAAAAATACACCTTTTTAATACATGTTAATATCCTAGTAGCCTTTGAGTGTCAAAATAATTGGTATTTTCTCTAGGTATACTATATACATAATATACTTTTACACAAATATTGAAAACCAATAAAACTATTACATAAGCAACCGTTTTAATTAAAAAAAAGAAAATATCGACAAATTTAAATGAACATTTAAAAATAAATAATTGCAACAGTTCATTTCGCACAATTCAAATTTTTTGAAAAGTGTAACAGTGTGCCAAATCCATGATTGAAAAATATTGTTTTCAAATACATGTGAAACAAAGAGAGGCAATTTTAAAATAGAACATATAATTCTTATTCATACTAACAGAATTGTCGCAATATCCCAGCATACTTACTACCTATATAATAGTGACTAATTCACTTCATTGACAAAATAGACAGTTGCTTTCATTGCTTAACATGATTTCAATGTGTAACAGTAATTACGGCGGATAATCACGTAACACCGGTCATTATCACCAAGTAGACAGGAAGCATGGTATAATCGCATTGATGATAATTCAAGTGTGTCCGTTTTATTGGAACTATTGACTTTACTAATTTTTACGGTTGAAATTGAAATGAAAGACGAATTACGTCATATTCTGTCACTATTAAACATAAAAAGTTTTATATTTTTATTGATTTCTATTATTAAAATAATTAATTAAATTAATATTCATGTTACTCCTCTTCGGACGTAATACATAAATTTTGCATAATATTTATTAAAACGACCCTCCATCGTCGTGGAGTAAAATAATATTTTACACGAGTGAACACATCCAAAATTTTAATCAGATGCGCGACCTATTTAGTCCTGTACGAAGCAGCGCCGACAAACCGGAAAGCAAAATATTACGTGATACAGGGCTACCGAATTTAATGTAAATTTTAACTTCTCCGTGCTAAAGGCTATAAGGCGCTTCACTTAGCATTGAGTTAAAGCGAGAAGCACGGCGTGGAACGTCACACAACGCTTAAGGCGATTTCTGAACGCGAGCTTTGCTTCATCCTCTTTTCCTGAACTGTGAACTTCTCGGTCAGTAGGTCATAAGGTCAGCAGGCAGCAGCTGCGTTAGTAATATTGGTTCACAATCTATTACATAAATAAAACGAATTTCATGTTTTGCATACAATGTTTGTTCTATTGTATAAAAAGTGAATTTTAAATAAATCCGGTAGTATTGATAAACTAGATCTATAGTTGTCTGCTATAATGACCAATTTTATGTTGCTTTATTCCTAAAGTATGCGTTTAAAATACATTTTTTTTTACAGAAAATTAACATTCTATGTCAGTAATGTTTTCTAGTTAAAAATTCTATATGTCAAAAAAATTTGGATAGCGTATGTTGTCGAAGGAAATGTGTAAACTCATTAAATAAAAAAACAATCAATTGTTCTCCTAATTGAGCTAAACAATTCATGTAGATCGTAGTGTATAAACAAGACGGCAATATTTATAAAATCTTTTCCCTCTTTTTTATGGAAGATACTGTATAATGTACGTATTTGACGTAATTTTATTTTCGAAATTCGAAATGTTGTTGTTACAGGTTGTTCAAGTTTTGTTTTCTAAATTATTTGGAGAGAAAACATTTTTTAGATCGTCCTTTCCCATATTTTCTCCTAAATTAGAATTTTTAACAATGGCTCAATTGTTTTAGGTTTGTTCTACATTACTCCAAAATTTCACCATTCTTGAAATAGTTAACATTTTTTGAACCTGGTCCCATCCACTTCTCTCCTTGAAAATAGGTTTCGGGTTGCACAATAGTAGAAAATGTTCTATTTTGAAAAGAAACCTGTAATTGCTAACATTACTTTTGAATGCAATTTCATTATTAAACTTTTAGATTGTTATTTATGTGTATAAACTAAAAACAGTCTTTTCTAATATTCAAATCAACACATATTATTCTTAGTCTATATGAAAACGTATTCTGCTTTGCTTCTGATTTATCTTTTATTTGTGCAGTATTGAAGGGATCTTCTTAGTTGTCAATTTCTTCTTAATTATTATCGGTTATTGTATTACATTAAGGATTTCATTCGAAGGTCTATCAAGTATTGTAAGTCCTCTTAGATTATCAAGTACATGTTCTTCTTCTACTTGCGTATTTTTCGGTCTCCACTTTTCCTATTCCATTGCTTGTTTTCGTAATATCTTAGATAGAATAGATTTCGGAATATAGTTTGATATTTCTTATATGTACATATATATGGTCTCTCATCGATCAGACAAACTTTTTGAACTCCTTCTCGTTATTCTGACATTCGGTTCTGTAAGTAAACATGTAACATTTCAATTTGTTCCTATTTAATGTCGATTGTTTATGCTATTGCACGATAAGCATGTTTTATCGTTCCATCATATTATTTTGTTAGTTTTTGTTTGCTCTCCTCATTTTTGTGTGTTGAAAACAGTGTTTGATACATCTTCTAAAGTATTCTACGATTGTTTTAACCTCTTCTTTGGTATGGCATATTTTTAATTTATGAATTTAGAATTCAGAAGTTCATAGAACAGGCTCCAGTCAATAATTCTAATGTTAACCTTATGCACATGTTTTGACAGTTTATAAAAAGGACTATAAACTCATGGCACAATCGACTTATAGGTAATTTAGGCAGCAAACCATAAATTTTTCGGCAGCAAAATAAAGAAGCTTAAACCTTTTTTTTGTAAATCCGTTATTTTGTCATCGTAATTGTGTGCTTGGATTATGGCTTGAGTCAAATATAAGTTGTTGTAGTTTAAAAGTGAAATAATTCTTTCATTATATAGACAACCTAATTCACGATAACAGTTTTGTTAACTTCGTCAGGTTTTAAACAGATAAAATTTATGGATTATTTTTGAAGAAATTTTATTACAAATCTTTGATCTAGTTTGCTTCTTTTTTGTTCTCGCTAAAAGGTGAAATAGCTGGTCTAATACTGGATATACATAATTAATTGGTATTTTATTGTTTTTTCCATATTTAAGGCCAAAATTTGGATTTCTTCTAGCCCATTAAGGAATTGTTCAGGATGGTTTCACTTGGGTGATCTGTGGTTTTTTAAGATCCTTCACCTTCCTCAATAGCCTTCCATGCTCAAGCCCGGCTGCAAGGCCAATATAGGCCAGGGTGCCGGAGTCCACAGCCCCCGTCAACTTTTGCGTCTTCTACATACAAGTTTTCATCATAGTAGTCTTTGGCAATGCTATATCAAACTTTAAACAAGACTTTACCACCACCTTACCCCCTACTTTATGCGACCTGTTTTAATTCTGCTCTTAATTCTACAATATTAGGTTCTTCTTATGGCCCTAAGCATAAAATACTTTCAAGCGACTATCTCTCTTTTATTTTCTCCCTTCTATCTGCATTCGTCTTTCTTTTTTCTATTTCGTGTTGCTCTGTATTTCCTTCTACCTCTTACTTCCTTTGGCAAACTGTTCCATATTCTCGGTGTCACAGCTTCATTTGTTTTTGTTCCGTATTTATTTACAACTCTTTTTTGTTTTAAAAAATTCCCCTTCCTGAGCATCGTTTTGTATCCCTGTTTCACCTTTTCGTAGTAAGAATGAATGTATACCCCTTCAAGTGTAGTTTAGTGATAACATGCCAAATTGTGAGGCGTCTGAGCTCTTAGCAACCTACTGCATGGATTCTCATTTCGTGTAAGGGTTCCAGTGATAAAAAATAACAAATGTTAAAGGATTTGAACCATATTTATATATGGCATTATAAAATGTCATATAAGAAAATTGTAGCTATTGTATATTGTGTCCAGAGCTAGGTAGATAAAAAAAGTAATTGACAGTTGTCTATGAAATTGGTAACAATATCGAATAGCATCAGGACATTTTAAGTTACAGAAATAAATCCTGCACTTTTTTCCACACGATCATGTATCTATTGCATTGACAGTCGCGATATAAAAGTAGTCGTATTTCACCGATAATCTCGTTATAACCTTAAATACGATCTTGAATATTAAATTCCTTATACGTTCAGGTGATACATATCCACGAAATCGGAATCCATACAAAGTGTGCAAGGACGAAACCAGTTGAGAACGTAAAAGGAGTCAATCGAGAATGTCGCTAAAAAAAACAGCCATTCGTCGAAGACAGACGAAGACTTACAAGGGGTAAACAGCTTTCCCTAGTTTGTAATAGACCGGAACGCTCACGTTGGGCGATGGAAAGGGATTGATAGTCACGCCACTACCGTTTTAGATAGGGGGTTGTTTGTATAGTTCTCCATCCCTCCCGAAAAACCAAGAGACGTCGACGTCTTCAGGACGTTGGCCCCTGCCTTTCTCCTCACAATACTATACCGTTCATACGCACGCAAGGCAAACTAGATGCAGATAAGTCTAGACCATGGGTATGCTATGTCGCGAACATATACGCTTTATTAAACGACGGCGCCAGTAATTATACCGGGCTTTTTACCCTGAGACCCAGGCATGGGGCAGACGACCGAGTAGCTCGCGATGCTTCTTTTTCATTTCTTTTTTCCACGCGAAAACGGTAGCTGTCTTTAATCTCTTGCTTTAAATATACATACGCGTATATGTATGCGTAAGATGCTCGTCTCATTATGGTTTATTGTGTGCGGTTTATTGGATGTTTGAACGGTGAAGGTTACGGCCTTTGTACGGCGTAAACGTCAAAAATGATGAATGGGGGAGGAGTCCAATGATCGCTAGGCGAGTTAAAGAGGATTGTTGTCTTGGGGGATCGCATCCATAGTGCAAACAAATGAATCTACAATGCATTATTCAATATAAATTCTCGGTATTATTCCTCAATCGAAAGGCAAAAAGAATGGCTAACAGCTTGTGTTTTATTTCTTTCTATAGAATATACTTCTTAATCAGTCAATCAATCAATATTACTCTAACATCTATCTAAGATTCTGTCGAATGTATTACCCTAAATAACTATTGGATAATACGTGCCAACGATTTCGTAACTCCCAATTGATTTCAAATCTAATCAGGCACGGAGAATGTTATTAACGCTTCGCGGGCTAATTAAGCACACTGGAATTCGTGCAAAATGATTTCAATCGTTTACAGGCCAATGATAGATGACGCGCTTCACTAATTGCTCGGGAAATTGTAACGTAATCTTTTTACAGGTCATAGTTGGATTTTTCCAATAGGGTTCCATTAAAAAGGTCATCAAACTCGTTAAAACCTATATTAGATATTTCGTTGCGTTTTAATTGGGTTTATACGTACACATAATACATTCAACATCTACAGTTAATTGTTAAATTGCAAGTATACACTGGACAAAAGGCCCTATTCCTAAAGAAGTCCTTGTAGGACAAACAGATAAGGGTTGAACTCTACAAGATTCCGTGCTGGCCTCTCTTTTTCAACTTGCTTTATGATGATTTACTGAAAACTAATTTGGTACAAAAACAAAACTATATTAAAGGGGATGATAAAGAACTTCTAGATATTTGGAACGAAACACTGATCACCATCACCAGAAATTCCGTAAAAATTGCTGGTGGCACCTGTACGAAAACGAAAGTTAACTGATGGACGAAGACGCAAAAAATCTATACATATTCTGAAAAATACAGCCTGAGTAAAATAGTGCCAAATTTAGGAGGACTTAGTTCCAAGTCTTAATAGTCTTCCAAGCATCTGGTGCTCAATTATGTTCTGAAAATTAAAAAATGTACGACTAGTTCGAAGTCTACCAAATGGAAAATGTTGATTTTCGTGGTGACCCATCTTCGCCATGAAGCTGATGGTTGGACTACCTCCAATTTTATTACTATTTAAGGAAACGGTTGAGTTGTACATCTAAATTCGACTAAATATGGAAATATCTAGAAAAAACCGTGGTAGAGTGGCAACTGATGTACAACCAACTCGTAGAAACGACACGGTGGACAAAATCGTTAATCCAGGATATTGCAACGAGGATGAAATGTAAATTCAGAAGAACAAAATATCATTTGATGCAATTTCTGTAGCCGTCAAAAAATGGACTTCCAATGAGAACGGGTACAAAAAAAAACAAGTACGTCACAAGTTCAGCACTGAACTCATATCCCATATTATCACCATAAATTGACGAGATATTGAAGGTATATGTTAGGTGAAAAATAGACTACGAGGGGGAGAAAATGAGATGGGTTTGGTGGGTAGGCAATAAAGTGGGAAATTAATTTGAGTTCGACATTATCTACAACAAAGAACTAGCGAAGAACGCTCCAGACAAAAAATAATGAGTCGAAACCTTAAAATGTTTAGGCTTCTTATATCTCTATCTCTCTTCTGCTGTTGCTTAGAGATAATTACCTTTCTTCGAAGCATCTAGATTTCTGATGAATGGAAATTATCATACTATTGGTTGCGCCTATCACAAAAAAATTTCCGTTAGATATATTAATTAACTCAACTTCGTTTTTCTAGACCTCAGTGGATTATAGTATGAAACCTGTCCAGTAATATCCAACGTAACTATATAACAGTATACTTTCATACTTTAGATTTAAGTTACGAAAGTTCTGATTCAGTGCAGTGGATATCGAAACTGTGGAAGACACGATGTAACAGAAGCCTTATGGAAGTAGGAAAAGCAAGAGGATTAACACAACTTTTTCTTTATAATAGAACACCCTTACATAAAAATTATAAAAAAAATATACAACACTACCTACCCGAAAATTCTTTAATTATCGAATAATTTTTGACTTTCTGAAAATTTTGACAGTTACATCGATGTATTTTAATTATATTTTAAAGCAAAAAAAAACATATTTAGTGTTCAATTCTAATACGCAAATTAAGACAATTCCAAAATGCATGTATCTTTGTTGTTTTTTTTTATATCTTAAATAGAATATAGTCTTTAAACACTTCAACCCACAAAACACCAAAAAACTTTTTACTGAAAACTGATGCGTTTAATAAATAATTGTAATTATTTAATAAAACTAAAAAAAAATTTTTTTTTGTTTTATTATCGCCTTAATAATGCTTTGCTGTCAAAACGCGTCGGTTTTTAGTAAAAAGGTTTTTGGTGTTTTGTGGGTTGAAGTGTTTAGTGTTCTACTTCTGCACCAAGAGATCCAGTGAAGAAGTTCTGAATATAGCCTATAGATAGAATAGCCTATATACGAGCCACAAAGTATTGAAATAAAAATTAAATCAGTTGAAATCACAAACATTTTATTAGATACATCTTAAAACTACAACTTTTCTCTACTTTTCGACATAACCTCAAAACAAATTCAAGCATTTGTCATATATTTTAACACTTTTTGAAATACCCTCTGTATAAAAATCTGCCGCCAACCTGTCACGGCGTTTTGAACTCTTTGCCAGATAAATCACCGAGATGCAAGCCACCAGTTCATGTATGGGAACAGGTGGAAATCATTGGGAGCCAAATCGCAGGGGTGATCAAAAACATCTCATTTGAACTTGGTCAGAAGTTCATATGTTCTTTGAGCTGGGTGAGGGCGAGCATTCTCGTGAACAAACACAACTCCAGCTGCCAGCACACCACGACGCTTGTTTTGGATTAGGCGTCATGGTCTTTTTAAAGTTAGTAAAAAGCAAGATATCCTTAGCGTCCCAAAACACCGTAACCATAATTCTCCTCGCAGAGAAAGTTTTACAGATTTTCTTTGGCTTTAAATAATCTGTATGACCCCATTGCATTGACTGCTGTTTTGTTTCAACATTCACGTGGGCTACTCAAGTTTCATCTCCAGTAACCGTCCTGTTCAAGAACTCTTCTCCTTCAACGTCATACCGTGAAAGAATGTCTATGGCAGAACTCATTTTTTTGATTTTGGGGTGGTCGGTAAGTAGTTTTGATATCCACCGAGCACAAAACTTGTGGTAGGCTAGCTTTTCAGTGACTAATTCGTGTAGAAGACTCCTAGAAATTTCAGGGAAATGCTCGGAAAGTTTCGAGATTGTGAAGCGACGGGCCACACGTAGTAGTATTTTCATTCCATTCAACCCCCTATGAAAAAGTACACGTCTTCATTGTCACTGATAAACACGTTTCCAAATCTATTTTTCATATTCTCCATAGTTGTAGGAGGCTAGCGGAGCCCTATCTTACTGCAGTACCATTTACTTCGTGTTTACAAGAGTTCAAATTAATTTCGAAGCAAATGTAAATGTAGAGCAGCTGTCATGGACGAAATTTGTTGCGATTAACAATTTTCCAAGAAATCAAGTTGTAACAACATCGCCCACGACTAAAAATTCATTTTTGTTTTGGTTGGCCAGAGTAGATTTTCTTTTGACCTTTGGGAACTTGTCTCGACAATTTCGAGGCGTCAAAAAGTATTCCTAACAAATTCTCCAGACACATCTTATTCACTAATTCTTCGCTCAAATCAATAGAATGCAAAATAAACAATAACTCATGACTCAATCTATCGAAGGCCTTGGAAAAATCGAGAATAATGAGAACATTTAGACACCCCTTATCAGAAGCAGCAATTACATCATCAGTAATTTTCGCCAGAGTAGAAACACAGCTGAAGTCAAACCTGAAACCAAACTGAAAGGAAGGCAAGACGCTGTGTCTAATAGAATGTTCACGCAATTGAAGCTCCACGTTACTTTCCAGAACCTTCAAAATTAGCGGCAAAATACTAATCGATCGGAGATCGGAAACAGCTGAAGGTTGTTCACACTTAGGCAGCGGGTGAACAAAAGCGGGTGGTTTTATAAAAAATGAAAATTTAGGAAGTGTTTTGTTTCTTTTTGGTTTAAAATCACCCTGTATACTATCAAAGATGATGCCAATTATTTTCGAAACAAAAGAAATTGGGAAGGGTTTAAAAAAATTTGGATAAATTTCAAATTTTTTGTGGAGGGCTTAATAAATATCTGCATAAAAGTGTAGAAAAAATAAAAGTATTTTCGGATATTAATAAATCATATTACACAATACTCTACAGATATTTTGGGATATTCATCGCATCAATATATTTTTGGCAACCGCCAGACTTAAATAAAAGTTTCGAATAAAAACCAGCATATAAGCTATAAATACATATCGAGAATGATTGCAGAAACCAACTAAAAATTTCGCTGAATTTCGAAGTGTATATATACAAGACTTACCACGAAACGTAGTCGGCAAGTAATGAGGAATTGAGACGTACCTGGAAACAAAATATAAGGTTACTTAAGACTTCTACGATTTAACAAGAATATTTTAGTATGCAACGGATTAGATACCCCATATTCAAATAATAATAGCATCATTATATTTCTTGGCCTTCATAATACCATACAGTTCTCAATTGAAAAGGATAGAAATATTTCCCATTAAAAACGAAAAGGTAATGGTATTTGTAAGACAATATGATGACATCAGCGGTACAAATTGTTACTTCTTTAAATAGTAACCGTTTCTAGGTCTCTACACATCCTTGTATAACTGTATTTCTTCGCGTCAAATTTTCATAATTATATATATGTATATATTCATTTAAATCAATACTAATTTGAAAAAAAGAGAACAAACAGAACTGGAAATATAACAGTAAAAAGTATAACTCCAAATCCGCACACAAACTGTCATTAAAAACTAATTAAAAAGAAGAGCCATAAAAATGACACCAGACGAAACTTATCTGTCATGAGAGAGCGTTTAGTTTTTTTTTTGTCATCTCGTAACTCCGGAATTAAATTTGATTTATCGCCGTAAGATTGCGAACGACTAAAAGCAGCTAGTCAGCAAAGCGATCACTAATGAATGCTAATGGCCTGAGAGAAGTAGAAAACTCGACTACTACGCATTAACGAAAATATTCTCGGTTTGTTCGTTTTTTCTTTTACGCTAAATAAGGTTAAGCGACTTGTAGAATGTCGTAGCTTTTGTTGTCGCGGAGGGCGCTGTACCGCTTCACTTCTAAATTGTTTCCAAACAGGCTCTCGTCGGAAGATTTTGTGAAACGATCTGAAATAACCGGGTCAGGGTCGGTGGGATTTAGCGAAACTATGTATTGTGTGATTCTAAATATCGTCGACAGCGGAAGTCGTTTAAGATTCATTTTAGAAATGGATATAATTTATTGTAATGATATTTTTAGCAGTTTCCTGTATCAACATATAATAATCATTTTTTTTAATTAATGACTAAAATATTTTTGTTTTAAATCAATGACTAGCATAAACGTGTGTGCGAAAAAATTCCATTACATATAATTAGAGAAGCCAAAGTGATACGCACGATTTATGTCAGTTTTATAATATTAAAAAAAACTCAGTCATACTTAAATATTTTTTATTTAAATTATCTCTGAAATGAATGAGAAAAAAAATTAAAGGAAGCGATATTTCTCAAGCGATTGAATTCCAAAATAGGCTGGAATTTAATTTAGTGTAATGAGAGAAAATTCTGATTTTTGTTAAACCTCCTGATGCCATTTTGCAGCCACCACCCAAAAGCTTTGAAGATCTTTTGGACTTGTTAAATCTACTAAAGAACAACTGGAGGTTGTGAAGAAGAAAACCATGTTTATAAAAATTTGTTCTGAAGCTGAAATTTTAATTAAAAAAGTCTTCAAGTGGGCAATCAAATCTAAATATTCACGGGGCAAGAATATGCCTCAATGTATGATAAAATAATAAATTCATTGCAAATAAAAACTATAATTTTTTAAGTTACAGACTTGATAAAATACCAACTATAGTTGGATAGTTCTAGCTGGCTCAAATAAATATATATCGCCTGTTTGATGTAGGTGAAAATGCTGGTATGGCCTCCCACTTTACTGGAAAAACTGCTGCATCCACTACATTTTTCTCTATAGGTCCCTAGGGTTGCTTCTGACAGGATGAACTGCAGCGGAGGACGCTCTAAGATCGTCTCCATCGAGGACAGGGCCCCCGTAATGTGCGAATCTTACTAAGTGTGTTAGTCGTATAGCCCAAACTAGCTTTGTGCCGGCAGACCAGCGACGCATAAATTACCGTAAAACTGGATTTCTTTGCGCAGGTTTAGTGCTATTTTTTCGTCCTATACGCGGTATTTATAATCGAATCGTCTTAAATACTGGAGGGGTGGCAATACAGGTCATACCAATAACCTGCCATATGATAGGTTTTTTTACGATAAATCGTTTTCGAGATAAAAAATAACGAAGTAAGTGTCAAAGTAGCCTCGTGTTTGGAGTTACATTGGCACCCAAACTAAAAGGTGAAGAAAAATAATGAAGACCCATCGTAGGATTACTTCGGCACCAGTTTAACACCTACCAACATTTGTACCTTGTTTTGTTATACGTTTTTCTACAATTTCTCTGGTGTCACTAACAGTAACGGGGAAACCCCAATTTGCTATCTGATTGATCTGTCTGGTCTCCGATATTAGCGTCTCCTCCTGTTGGGTAAGGACGGTGGAATGACCTACATGTCCCTCGTGCCTTGGACAACAACAGCAACACAACAGCTTGCACTGCATAAACTAAATCTTGTTCCGTGTAGTTTATATAGGGCCTTGATCCAGGAAGCTGCTTGTAATTTCGCCCTATATTTTACGCAGCAGTGTATGCTGAGCCATCTGAACAAGTCCCAGCGACTGAATATTGTAACTAGGCGAAAAAAACCTAATAAGAACAAAAGCCCGCGCACGCTGCCGAAGATATCCTGTGTGTTAAAGTAGACCTGTTTTACGCTATAGAAGGTACTATCTTGTATAACATTAAAGGTTTCAGCTTGCACATTTTACCATATTTTTCTCTACAGGGCCGAAAGGCTCCCATGGCTTTATTCGTCACACGTACCAGCCGTAGGTTGTACGTCAATTTAGCTGAAAATAGTTTGGAGAGCTTCCTTCTTCAAGTAAACGGAACTATAGTCGTTTTTCTAGAGTTAACGTTTAACCCTTCTCTGTTGCACCATTTTCCCATAGGTTTGAGTGCGACCCTCTCAGATACCACGCCCTCGAACTTGCCGCAGATCATGATGGTGATATCATCGGCATAGGCCTGTGCATGGAAACTCGCCGACCGAAGATTAGAAAGTAGGCCGTACAGCAAGGGTGCTAACATCCCACCCTCTGGGCAGCCAGCTGCCACGCTTGCTTTTATAATGCATAGATTCTACGAAGGGATTTAAGAGAAATTCTTTTTCAGCATTTATAGAAAAAAATAGAAAACGTTTCTTTTGATTTAATGATACAGATTTTCAGCTGGAACAAAACTAAAAATCCATTGTTACTAATGTGTTAGTTTCACTTTGCTGTAAGTTTCATAATTACACCTCATATATATATATAGTGGCTGAAGAAACCCCAGCGGGAGGGGAGAAGGGGACAACGCCGCTAGAAGCTCTCTAAATCCATTTTCTTCGGGATGGATCAATTCCCTTCCCTACTTCTATACCATCTCAAATATTTCCTTCCATGTTCTTCTATTGCTGGTCTTTCCTTTCCAATTCGTAACTCCTGCTCTGCTTAAATCTTCTAAGACTTCGTTTAACCATTTTGACCTTGGCCTGCCTCTTCTTCTTCCATTTGGGTCCCAAACCAACATTTCTTTGATCGTCGAGTCATTTGCTCTCCATATATGTCCAAGCCATCTTATCCTTTGTCGTTTGATCTTCTTGACTATATCTTCTCCAATTATTTGCTTTATTTCAGCATTTGTCCTCCTTCTATATTGATTTTCACCCACTTTAACTGGTTCCAATACTGTTCTTATTATTTTACTTTCTACCATTCTTAGGTCTTCTTCGCACTTCTTACTCATTGTCATTGTTTCTGCGGCATACATTAACACTGGACATATCACAGTTCTGTATATTTTTAGTTTAGTGGTTCTCGTGAAATATTTATGTTGTAGCAATGTTTTATTGCCTGCTTAAAGTCTATAAATAGCATATTCATTTCGATCATGTGTTCATGTCCTTATTCCAATATTTGCTTTATAATATGTATAGCATCAGTTGTTGCTCTACCTCGAGTAAAACCACATTGGTATTGACCTATCTCTCTTTGTGCTACTATTGCTATTCTTTCTTGTATTACCTTGGACATTATTTTATATGCTGTTGATAGTAACGTTAGTTCTCTATAATTCGAGCATTCCTGCTAATCCCCTTTCTCATGTATTGTCACCATTTTACAAGTTTTCCATTCTGTCGGCATCCTTCTTTCTTCCTTCCCCTTTATTAATGTTTCAGCCCATTCTCTTTTACTTTTTCTTATAAGTTTTTTACGCTGTCTCCTTAGTCTTTCATATTCTTCTCTATCTTCGACCTGCATTGACCTTATCCACTTAATTCGTGCTTCTTTCTTACTTAATACAATTTCATTACACCTCTCATTGTACCATTCTTTTATTACCTCTTTCGTTCTTCTACCAATGCATTTTCTTACCCCTTGTTCTATACTACTTTTTATATGTATCCAACTTGCATCCACATTGCCGTCACCAATGTTCTGTTTTATCATTTGCTTCTCTGTTTCTTCTATGTATTCCTTCCTTTCGTATTCGTCACCTAATATTTTCCAGTTATTTTGCTTTCTCTTCCTTTTTATGTTTTTCTCCACCTTCTGTTTTACTGTAGCAGTTACCATATAGTGATCTGTATCAGCACAGGCACCTCTGTAAGTTCGGACATCTAGTATTGATGATTGTCTTCTTTTAGTGACTAGCATGTGATCAATTACACCTCATAGTGAACCTTTATATTTTAATTATTTTAAACATACACAAATTATGACATTTTGACCGCTCCCTAATACAGAAAATAAGAATGTTTTATCAACATTTTTTAAGTGTGTTCTCTCAGAGATACGAGGGACAAGCTATAATTATTGAGAATTGTTACAAGTTTTTAGAATTTCTATTTTAAATGTGTTCAAAGTAATTGTCATTTAAAATAATGCACGTAACCATTCTCTCCTTTCATAATTTAAAAGCGTTCAACCAGCTGTCTTTAGAGATACTATAAAAAAAAGACTTAACGGTGATGTCAATCTCTTCTTCTGATTGAAACCTTTTCCCTCTAAAATGTTTTTTGAGCTCAAAAAATAATCAGAAGTCACACATCGCCAAATCCGGTGAGTAAGGAGGATATAATTTTGATTTTGTTTTCCGCTAAATACTGAACAGTTGTTGTCTGTATGGGACGATCCGTTATCATGACAGTAGGCAAACAATTTTCAACATACCATTTAGCGGTAACTGTCTTCTGATATTTTAATTTAATTTCGACCACCAAACCCGTACTTCTAAAAAATACTGCGTGCATAAATTTTTTCATTGCTTGTTTTTTCACCATCATGGGAGTTTCCTCGTCTTCCTATATCCAGATTCGGCTTTCTTGGCGAGTGGAAACATCAAAAAACGGTATGTACGTTTCATCGCCAGTTACAATTTTAGAAATAATTTGATGGCCCCCAGTATTCAACATATCTAAAGTTTCTTGGCAAATTCTAACAAGTTCTGCAATATTGATCTTACTTCCGAGGATCCAATCTTCAGACTGGGCTTTATCATTGCATAGGTAATCCGGTTGTCCTCTTCCACCATCTCCTTCACCGCAGCAATGTTTTCGGGGTTAACAGCAGTTATAGGAGGGCCAACTCCTTTTCTGTGTACCACCTACTTGCAACCTCGTTCAAATTCTTTATACCATCTATAAACAGTAGCCCATGATGGTGCAAGATTTTTTTAGATTTTTCAATTTTTTCTCTGAACCTCTTTTGAAAAGCGGTGTACAATCTAGCCTATCTCCAGAAGAAAAAAAAACATTGAAGCTGAGTCTCAATTAATTCTTTATAAATTTTCATTCTAAAAATGAAGATTTGGATTTTCCAAAGCTGAACATTGCTTGATTTGATTGGATTAAGCTGCAAGGAAAATTTTATTAATTTGAGGAAAATGTTAGGTTCGCTTGCTCGTAAATCGTTGATTATAGACTTCAATACATCGATGAAATTAGTTTCTGATTGTTTAACCATTCGCTTCATCCTACGAATGTATTGTCGTCTGATTATTTAATAAAAACCGTTTAAAAATAACAATTTCTGTTTTAAATATTGTGGGATTTTATATGGGTACTTATCGAAACCCCCTCGTTACATTATAATGTAAAGTAGTTCCTAACAACCGTTACACATTCATCAGTAATGTATTTATAGACAACAGTTAAATTACTGTATCATTGCATTAGATTATAGGGCAATAAATATTTATTTATCACAATTGCAACACGTCCATTCTAAATGAAAAAATATTGCTTTGAACTTTAAAACAAAGCGCTACGTCAACGAGGTCACAGCCTCGAACAGCATAAAACACTTTTGGCAAACCGACTAGAATTGATATGCTAAAACGAAATTTAAATTATCTATTGTCGTAATAGATTAACAGACAGGCTAATTGTCTATTGTAAAATGTATGTGCGAAAACAGTTACAATTTTTACGGTACTTATAATTCTCATTTTAAGTTTTAGAATAAAAATTGATATGTATAACTTCCGTCACAAAATCTAATAATCTTAAACGCTTAAAGTGTATTACCTCACGTCAACATGCTACGCTTATATAAGAACATAAAAAATTACGACACTTCACCTCTCATATTTCTTCCACATGATACCTAGCGGGACAACCTGCCATATTTCTACTCCATTTTCCCCGCTTTTCGTCTATTTTTACCTCGAGGAACGTAACCTTAAACCACCGCTACATTTTTTAATAATGCTTTCAAGCTAATTTGAAGAACAGTCACAACCCTCGGTTTGACGTAATCCACGTTGGGTAGTCCTTTTCAGCCACACCTATCCACGCTTATATTTATAGTTTATATACACTTGACATGTATATTCGAGCTTGTTAAGTGATGCTACCTGACGGAATAGTTGATTAGATTTGTTTTCGTACCCACGCCCTCTCATCTTTTACCTGTTGATCGATGAACAAAGGTCGAGAGTTCATTATCGTCTATTTTTAGGCACGACACCAAAATGAAATTGTAATACAATGGAAGAAATGATTTGGATAAAATATTGTGCAGCTCTTTTTGTCGGAAAAAAATAATAACATTGATATATTTTAAAACGAATTTTGAAGGTCCCTTGAAAAGTATTTACCTCAAAAGGCTCCAAATTCTTTAAACGGCACCTTGAGTTTCAGGAAATTTCTAAAGTTTGATGTCGAAAAAACCAAAAATGCTCAGAGGAGTGAAGAAAAGTTTATGACTGCTTCAGACACCTCAAATAAGAAAAATTCAAAAACGTGAAGAAGGAAAGCCAAGAACAAACAGAAAAAGGAGCAACAACAAAGAAAAAAATGCTAACACTATCTGGAAGATAAACTCATCATCAATGATCATACAGGCCTTCGTTAATGCTCTCGTTGGTATGAGTTATGCCCAATTTATTAGCGAAGCGTTTAAAAGAGTACTTGGACTTCATTGGGTAGTTCAAGTCATTAAGTGAAGATGAATCAGACCAGTACATTACAGGTCCATTTCGGGAAAAATAGTTTTCGTAATCGAGAGTGAGATATTCAAAAGAAGTTAAGGCGAATAGCCAGGAAATTGAGAGAAGAAGGAAAGATAGTCAAAGCAGGACGAGGAGGCAGAAACAATAGCAGAAAGGTCTTCAAAAAACTAAAGGGTAGAAGATCTGGGCGGATGAAAGGGGCGATGACACAGCAAAGAAACGGGCAAAAACTGGTAAATGTGGAAAACACAAAGAACAAAGATACAAATGACCAAAGTGAGAGGAAACACACAAAAAGTGCGAAGAAATAAGTCAAAAATGCAAAACTCAGAGTCAGCACATGGAACATACCGACCATGTTAGCGGTAGGGAAAATGCAGGAAATAGCTAAAGAATTGGAAAGATACAAAATAAATATAGCCGCACTACAAGAGGTTCGATGGGAAGGAAAAATTTACAATATTTTATTCAGGAGATAAAAAAACGAGGCTTTAAAGGAGTAGTTTTCATGATACTAGGAAAACTAAGGCAAAATGTGATGGAATTCACGCCAATTAATGAAAGACTAGCGTACATGAGGTTGGACACAAAACCACTTAAGCTATCGCTATTGAATATATACGCGCCGACTGAAGTTGCAGATGAGGATGTAAAGGATGAGTTTTACGAAAGTGTAGAAGAGCAGATCGAAAAAATACCTAAAGAAGACACAATTATTGTATTGGGCGATTTCAATGCACAGATAGGAAAGGAAGAGTATATCAAACAAGTAGCGGGAAGACATACAATACACAGTGAGACCAACGATAACGGGTCTCACTTGTGTAACCTAGCGGAAAGCTAATTATTAGTAGTACTAAGTACGAACACCAGAGATGGCATAAAGTAACATGGAACTCAGCAGATCAGAAAACGCAAACGCAAATCGATCACGTACTAGTCAACAAACGAAAGCAGTCGTTCATATTAGACGTAAGAACATATAGAGGAGCTTGTGCAGATTTCAGCAACAGCTGACAGCAACTGAAGATAAAAAGAATAATGCAAAGTAAAAAGAGAAAGGATAAATTGAACATAGAGAAATTGAGCAATGAGAATTTGAAAAAAGAATACAGAGAAGAAATAAAGAAACAGTTAAGAAAGCGAAGCAATGATGAGGACAATATAGAGCTAAGATGGAAGAATATTGAAGGATGTATTAATATAGCGGCAGAAAAATACATTGAAAGAAAGGGGAAGAAAAAACGCAATGAATGGTATAATGACGTATGTGACAACGAATTTGTAGCAAAGGTGGAAGCAAGGAAGAATTGGTTAAGATCAAGAAAAAGTAAAGGTAAGGAAGAATACGAAGAATTGAGGAAAGAATGTAAAAAAGCTTTACGAAAGCGGAAGAGAGAATGGATGGAGGACGTGATGAAAAGAATTGAAGAAGAAAATAAAAGACGAAATACTAAACGATATTACCAAAAAATCAATCAGCACAACAAAACATACAAACATAAAACGAGTGGTATAAAAGATAGCGGAGGCAAAATAATTGAAGATGAAGGAAGATATAAAGAAGTATGGGTAAACTATTTTAAAGACCTACTTAATGACAGGCAAGACAATGAAAAACCAGTTGAAGAAGATGACGACCAAATTGTTATACAAGAACCAACTCTAGAAGAAATAAAAGAAATCATAGAAGCTAGTAGAAATGGCAAAGCACCAGGAAGAGATGGTATAAATAACGAATTAATAAAGTATGGTGGAGAGGGTCTACACGAATACATATACACATTGATACTGAAAATATGGAATGAAGAATCGATGCCAAATGAATGGGAATCTGGTGAAATAGTGACTCTGTACAAGAAAGTGGACCAACAAAATTGCAAAAACTATAGAGGAATTACACTTTTGAGTACAACATATAAAATTCTATCATCAATGCAGTGCACAATATCAAACAAGTACTAGAGAAAGCACACGAATACAATATGAAGTTAGAATTTTTATTTATAGACTTCCAGCAAGCTTTTGATAGCATTAGAAGAGGTAAGCTGGTATCCGTAATGAGAGAGCTCGAAGTACCTGTGAAACTAAGAAGGCTTATAATAGTAATGACAATAAAATCAACAAGGGTTAATATTAGAACATCTAAAGAAGAAACAAACGAATTCGAAACAGATAAAGGTGTCCGGCAGGAGGACTCGTTATCTGCGACGTTATTTAATATAGCATTGGAATATGTAACAAGAAAAATAAACAAAGGAACGCTAAGAACACGAGGGAGCCAAATTGTAGCATATGCGCGGATGACGTAGTAGACATAGTAAAGAGAAGAGAAATAATGGTCAAGATATTAAAAGAAATAATAAAAGAAGGGGAGGCCTTAGGTCTAAAGATTAATGAAGCAAAAACTAAGATAATGAGTGTTGGAAAAAAGGACCAAGAAGACAGAAGTATTAAAATAGAAACTTTCACATTTGAAGAGGTCGATAAATTCAAATACTTTGGTGTTATGATAAAAAATTGTGGCAGCAAACAGAGCTTTTTACGCCAATAAGAAGTTGTTAAAAAATAAGAATATTTCTAAAAGAAGTAAAGTAAGAATATACAGCCGTGGCCATATGTTATAGTCCACCTCAAAAAATACATCGAGAAGAGAAGACAGAATGTTAGAGCGAATTGCATTTCGAGACAGAAGAAGAACTTCGAAACAACTCTCTGCAAACCTTCGAGACCACCATGGTGTTCAAATTTCAGAACGTACGATACGAAGGCGGTTGGTGTCAGCAAATTGACATGGACATAGACCGCGACGAAAACCGCTTCTCACAGAGAGGCAAAGGAAACTACGCTTTGCTTGGGCAAAAAATATAAAAATTGGACAGAAGACGATTGGCAAAAATGATATGGTTTAATGAATCTAGTAGAGAGGTAAGAAACTGCCATGCCTAAACTCACATTTAGTTACCACGAAAATAATAATTTCATAAGTTTCATTACAAAATAAGAAAACATTAAACTTAAACATTTTGTTTGAAATTTGCCGGAGAAAATACTATGAGATGGGGGTGTATGACAGCAGAGGGAGCCATCCATTGTAAAATTTTATGAATGGGAGTCAGGCCAATATTTCTTTCAGCAAGATAATGTGCGATGCCATAAATCTCAGGCAGTTATGAGATGGTTTAAAGAAAACAAGAAACCATTACTAGGATGGCCTCCCCAATCGCCTGACTTGTCACCAATTGAAAACTTGTGGCGTATTTTAAAAGAAAATACACGAAGACATAAAGTGTCATCACAAATTGACCTTAAAAAAAATAATTTTACAGGAATGGCAATTAATTTTGCCAGATATCTGTAAAAAATTAATATCTTGTATGCCAAAAAAAGTAAAAGCCGAAATAAAAGCTAAGGGGGGTGCAATTAAATATTAATTTTATTTATTACTATGTTATTTAAAATATAAATGAATTTTTTATTTGACTTTATTGCGTTTACTTTCTTCTTATAATTGAAAATCAGCTACCTGGACTATAACATATGGTCACGGCTGTATGATACCATAATAAGACCAATTCTAATGTATTCAGCGGAAACGATGACAATGATTAAAAAGGACGAAGAAAATTTAAGAGTATTCGAACGAAAGATACTAAGATCAATAATGGGCCCTATCAAAGAAGCGGACAACGAATTTAGAATAAGAACGAATGAACAATTGCAATAAGTACTAAAAAGAAAATATATAGCGGAAAAAATAAAACAACAAAGAATAAAATGGCTTGGCCATGTATGGAGGTCAGGAGAAGAATCCGTAATCAAATTATTAGTGGAATGGAAACCAGGTGGGAAAAAAGGAGAGGTAGGCCGAGATCAAAATGGCTAGAAGAGGTAGTAGAAGATGTAAGAAGAGCAGGCGTTAACAACTGGCAGGAAAAGATAGGAGGAAAGATAGGAAACGGTGGAAAGAAATCAGCCAGAAAGTATGAGAACCTAGGACGGGGACCGATCCCCCCCGAGAGAAAAGGATTTAGAAAGCTTCCTGAAGCGGCCATTGAATATATAATCGAGAGTGAAAGTCGCGTGCAAAGAATTCAGGTTCATTTATGTCGTCTTCATTCTACTACAACCAAAATAAAACATTGCACGTGTTCCTGAGCTTATTGAACGTGTACTAGATCAAATTTATCAATTCTTCCAAACCCACAAGAAAGGGACAGCCTTTTGTTTGGCATCCCTACCTATGGTTACAAACGGGTGCACAATTACATTCCTGAATTTGAGCGCACATATGGAGTGGAGAAAGAAACCCGAAGGAATCACTGTGAAGCCCTAGACTAACTATATTAAAACGTGAGGTGATGTTGAAGTTTAAAATAATTACAAAAATATTTGTTATCGTCCCAAATAATAAGTTACTAAATCAAATAAAAATATAAAGTTTCAAGGAGCAAGATAATTATACTTAAGTTGCTATTGAATTGAACGTTAATGTTTGCACGTCGACTTTAACCGTCGAAAAGGTGTACCCAACCGCAAATTATCATCCACATAATACCCCGTAAAATTGCGAAAGCTGCATTAATTACAGGCTTCCTGTTAATAATAACGCATGGAACGTATGTGCAATAACGGGTAAATAATGAAGGTCTATGGATATTTATGAAATTTTTTCAGTTGGTGTTAAATTATCTAATGAAGGTCGTCTGAAGTTCTTTTTTAATATATTACTCTCATATGTTGATAGTTAAAATATATAAATATAAATAAAATGTGACATTGACAACTTAAAATAGGTTTGTATCAAATAATTTAAAATAAATAGAAAACTTGTAGTTATCTATGATCCTTTCGTAACAACATTGTTAACTAAATCAAGTCGCATTGAATGCAAATTGAGTACTCCGCGCAAGTCTTTATGTAGAAGTCTATTTATTCAGCATTGATTTATTTGTTTGATTTAACGGCAAGATATATCACCTTATAACAGCGAAGGTCGTAAGTTTGCCGCCCCTAAAGAATATCGCTCTGGCAATAATATTTTACGACTTTACTTACATTTATGTAACACCTCTATTAATACAGGCACTAATAAAACAGTTATAAGGTTCAAACAGATCATTTTACGATCGTATTTCTGCTTGCGATCTTTAGTTTATTCACTAGCGGCAAACTGTGAAGTTAATAACCAATTAATAATGCTGCTTTGCTTGACATTAAGAGGAAGGATAAGGTCCCGTATTTCTTAACGACATCTCTGCTGTTTGTTACTGATGAGTTCGACTAACCCATATCATTGCAACGGTTAATGCTCTATCATTACTATTTTATTTCATAAATGAAAAGAGTAAATATTAAAATATCCCGAGGAAAATGAAAATGGTGTGGATGAACGGAATGGAGCGTGATTACGCAGAATACAGTACAAGTACAAGAATCCATTCTAGGAGCTTGTACGTGGAATCAATTTGTGGAAATCAGTTATGATGTCAATTAAACGTGCAGACATGCAATGTGCTCAAAATCAAGGTCAACGCCTGTCTGAATCAAGAAACTATAATTATACGGGCTGCAATGGGGAGAGGATGGGGCGTCAAGAAGATTCTCTCCCTTGTTGTGATGCCTAATGGTGGATAATCTACTAGAAGACCTTCATGAAATGAGCGATACGGATGTTGGCTATATGGATGACAGCAATTTTAGCAACAGGGAAATTTGAAACCACCATTTTCAAAAAGATGCAAGCATTCTTCAAATTTGTCGAATCTTGGTCCAAAAGGGAGGAGCTGAGACAAAGCAAACCAGAAACTCGACAAGCTAGCAAGAAAAAGTTTTGTGTTCTTTAGTTGTCAAATTAACATTGTCTAGACTGATCGACTTTGTTTGCAACTTTCAATGTAAGTAATAAGTTATAAGAGATAATCACCTATCAGTAGAAAAAGCTTTGATTAAAGAAATATATGTCAATCGAAAAGAAAACCTCTATCATTAATGAATTCCTCAGAAATCGTGAACATTAATCTTGTGAATACTCTATCATTAAAATTCCTTTGTTCCACTAAGAAACAACGATTTGATTAAATTTGTGAAGCATCAATAATTTGATTTACGGAGGTAGTTGCAATATTATCTTCATTTGACACTTAATTGCTACATCTTTCTTGGGAGGGCTTGGACTCCTGCTCCATAGAAAAATTAAATAAGAAACTTATTTTAGTGGCTTACCAATTTTTTACAAAATAATCTCTAGTCGGTCCAAAAGTGCCCATAAAAACTTTGATCAGAATACCATACTCTTAAACAATTAATATATGTATTTTTTGACCTTTATGTACTTATCTTTTAATTCCTGATTTATTTCCACTTAGAGGTCAATAAAACAATAAATAATTAAATACCAATTTATTCCATAACATATAATAATACGTTTTCGTTAAATAACTTCTTCAGTGGAAGAAATTGACATTTAATATGTGTCAAATTACTAATAATATAAATATAATTGCCATGCCTATCAACAAAATTATCTAAAAAACAAAGAATTCATTGATATATCGAATTTTAATTATATTCATAAGTAATAATGAAGGAATAATGATTTAATACAACATTAGAAATTGAAATGATTTGAATTATTCGTATATCAATCTATTTTTTGTCCAGCTCTAACAATTCTGTTCAAGGACTAGGGAAAAACATGGCAAAAAAACCTAGTCAAGAGCTTAAAATTAATAAAATTCATGCGTGAATTAAATTATTATAAATAACGCTTAAATTATCAATATCCGTTCTAAAATTTACCGCGTTTTCATCTTTCTTAATGTATATCATTTCGTAAATTAATCTTTTTTTATAATTATTTTCCTTTTTTAAAATTTTAGTGTTTTGAAAATCAAAATTATGTCGTCTATCTTTCGAGTGCTTAGATAAAGCGGTTTCAGCGGTGACGTTATGTGTAACAGTGTATTGATGGTTATAAATTCGTTTCTTTAAATATTGTTTGGTTTGTCCGATATAACATTTATTACAATCTTTGCAATCTAATTTATAAACGACATTACTTTGATTACCATGTTTAATGGGTGTTTTTAAATTTGTGAATAAATGTCTATTTGAATGTCTGATTTTTTTAATTCGTGTTTTATTGTGTCGCTTAAATTGTTTATATATGGTATAGTGTGGTATATGTTATTATTTGATTTTGTACCTGTGTTATATATTTTATTTATTCTTTTTGTGATTAATTTATTGTAAAACTCTTTAGGATAACAATTTTTTGCTAGTATTGTTTTTACTTTGCTTAAATTTTCTTTTCTAAAATCAGGGTGAGCTAATTTAATAGCCTGATCCAGTAAACTGTTAATTACGCTTTTTTTAAAATTTACCGAAGTGTTTGAAAAATAGTTTAAATGCCTACTACTACGAGTGTCTTTAATGTACCAGTTTGTTTTTATTTGTGAGTTATCATGTATTATCTTTACATTTAAAAAGTTTATAGAATTTTGATTTTCTCTTTCAAAAGTAAATTTTAACCTATCATGATATGTGTTAAATGTGTGCAGAACATATTCAATTTTATCATTTGGTATGCAGCATATACAATCATCTACATACTGCTTATAAAATTGCACATGACAGTTTAGTTTGTCAAGTGAGACCTGCTCTAAGTCCTCCATTACTAAATTTGCTATAACAGCAGATAATGGAGAACCCATTGCTGTACCGAATATTTGTTTATATATTGTGTCATTGTACTGAAAATATGTTGAATTTAAGCAAAGTTTTGCAGCCAACATGAATTCATTTTTTGGTAAATTTGTATAATTTTGAATTAAATTCCATTTTTTGTTTATAATGTTTAATGCCAAATCTGTAGGAACATTTGTGAATAAAGATACAACGTCTAAACTGATAATTTCATGATTACACGGTACGGATTTTTTGTTAATGAAATTAACAATTTCCCACGAATTTTTTACATGATACTCTGTATTTCCTACAACATTACTGAGAATATTGGATAAAAATTTTGATATTTATCAAATTTATCAAAATGTGCAATTTTATAAGCGGTATGTAGATGATTGTATATGCTGCATACCAAATGATAAAATTGAATATGTTCTGCACACATTTAACACATATCATGATAGGTTAAAATTTACTTTTGAAAGAGAAAATCAAAATTCTATAAACTTTTTAAATGTAAAGATAATACATGATAACACACAAATAAAAACAAACTGGTACATTAAAGACACTCGTAGTAGTAGGCATTTAAACTATTTTTCAAACACTTCGGTAAATTTTAAAAAAAGCGTAATTAACAGTTTACTGGATCAGGCTATTAAATTAGCTCACCCTGATTTTAGAAAAGAAAATTTAAGCAAAGTAAAAACAATACTAGCAAAAAATTGTTATCCTAAAGAGTTTTACAATAAATTAATCACAAAAAGAATAAATAAAATATATAACACAGGTACAAAATCAAATAATAACATATACCACACTATACCATATATAAACAATTTAAGCGACACAATAAAACACGAATTAAAAAAATCAGACATTCAAATAGACATTTATTCACAAATTTAAAAACACCCATTAAACATGGTAATCAAAGTAATGTCGTTTATAAATTAGATTGCAAAAATTGTAATAAATGTTATATCGGACAAACCAAACAATATTTAAAGAAACGAATTTATAACCATCAATACACTGTTACACATAACGTCACCGCTGAAACCGCTTTATCTAAGCACTCTAAAGATAGACGACATAATTTTGATTTTCAAAACACTAAAATTTTAAAAAAGGAAATTAATTATAAAAAAAGATTAATTTACGAAATGATATACATTAAGAAAGATGAAAACGCGGTAAATTTTAGAACGGATATTGATAATTTAAGCGTTATTTATAATAATTTAATTCACGCATGAATTTTATTAATTTTAAGCTCTTGACTAGGTTTTTTTGCCATGTTTTTCCCTAGTCCTTGAACAGAATTGTTAGAGCTTGACAAAAAATAGATTGATATACGAATAATTCAAATCATTTCAATTTCTAATGTTGTATTAAATCATTATTCCTTCATTATTACTTGTGAATATAATTAAAATTCGATATATCAATGAATTCTTTGTTTTTTAGATAATTTTGTTGATAGGCATGGCAATTTATATTTATATTATTAGTAATTTGACACATATTAAATGTCAATTTCTTCCACTGAAGAAGTTATTTAACGAAAACGTATTATTATATGTTATGGAATAAATTGGTATTTAATTATTTATTCTTTTATTGACCTCTAAGTGGAAATAAATCAGGAATTAAAAGATACTCTTAAACATATGAGTTTTTGAAAAACGTATAATCAGGCATTTTTATAACGTTCCACGGTAAAGAGGAGGCACCCCTCTTGCAAGTCTAATCCATATTGTTAAATAATTTGAAGAAACCTGATGATGCTAAGAACTAATTTTTACAATTTTAAGACTAGCCCAACACAGTTTCAACAATAATAGATCGAAATACAAGTATGTATTTTATTGTTGTGTATCATCTTCCATTTACAGAAATAGGTGTCTCACTTACACAAAGGTTATGTTGTCCCAGTCCTAGAGAACAATTCGAATTGAGTAAAGTTAATTTCATACACTTTGTGGTGGTCACTTGTATCTTGGTAACACTCGATTACTCGGTAAGAACCATTATTTACCGCACAAAAAACACAAAAAAAGTTTTTTAAACAAAACCTCGCAACATAAGAGTTGTGGTTTGGTAGAATAGGAAACTAAAGTCTAGAGTTAATACCAACAAGTTATGCAAGAAATAATAATAAGTAAACTTGACATTCTTGTTCTTCAATAATGCCTAAGAGAAGTGAATTTAACATCGGAAGAAAGTTAATATTCATATCTTACGTGAATAAAAAAAATCTCAAGATTATCAAGCTACCTACCAAGAAATTTTCGCGGTGCTACTATCAGATAATTTATACCCATGGCTCTCACGAAAATAACATAAGAATAGGCAGAAAACGCATAAATACAAAACACTAGGATAAAAGCTTATCCGTGAGTTTTTGAAGGACGTTAAAAAAGTTTTGATTCACCCCATAAATACAGCAGAATTTAAATCGCGTGTATGCAACATGTCCCAGGTGATCGCTGCTATCAAATCAAGGGATAGCCCAACAGTTTGTCCCAAAGTAAACAGGACTTTTTTAAAATAAGAACAAAAAATGGTTTTCTTCGGCAAAAATGATTTATTTTATTCGTAATTGTCCTCTTCCGCTTCCATTCATAGATTTGTATGACTTTATCAATGTGAGGATAAATAAATCAACTTGCAGATAAAATTTTATTCGGAGGATAATTACAATAAAACGTTTATTGAGTGTTAAATAGAAGTTATCTGCAAGATAAAGCATTGTAGTTGCTAAATTTTATCTGCCAGTTAGCAATATCTGTCAGTTACTTAATAGAGTTTCGAATGAGGATTTTAGATCTTTTGCTGCTATGGCTCTGAAAATGTTGGTCCACCCCTTTTGGATAGCTGGAACGTCACCATAATGCATGTTCTTCATTGGCAAATTAAGTTTTCTATACAGATAAAAGTCGCACGAAACCAGATTTTTGAATAAAACCTTCGTTGGGGTTAAGTTTCATTTCCTTTTAATTTTTTTGCCAGTTTTTCAAGTAACGTACTAACTCTTTATTCTAGTCATTTTCAATTTGCACTTGCTTTTATTTTAATCTTGATATTTATAAATTGCATACAATTTCATGGTTTTGATCTGTTAATTTTTTGATTTTATTGCCACATACATTTTTCGTCCGCTCTCTTGGTAATGGCGTGGGTCTTTTTTTGTAGGGTTTTATTAATAATAATAATAATAATAATAATAATAATAATAATAATAATAATAATAATAATAATAATAATACGCCTTTATTGTAGTTTACCAATATACAGAGAGCATAAAAAATCACACTACTATACCATATTATAAGGGAACTAGAACTACAAATAGTGCGGATTCAGACGATCCCGAAGGGAGTGTCTGATCTTCCATCCGAACTACAAAAATAAACAAACAAATCACAAAATTTTTAGAGAAAATTGATTAATTAAAAGCACGAATAACAAACACCAAGTACATATACAGAAGCAAATAACAGCAAAGCTCTATATTATGCAATACTGCGTGCCAGCCCATCCGAAAGCATAGATCTCAAGCATGCTCTAAACTGCGATACGCTTAGATCGACATTTCTCATTCTATCGGGAAGAC
Organism: Holotrichia oblita; assembly: GCA_023690525.1. Lineage (NCBI taxonomy): Eukaryota > Metazoa > Arthropoda > Insecta > Coleoptera > Scarabaeidae > Holotrichia > Holotrichia oblita. The sequence goes on along the minus strand of CM043019.1, from coordinate 28,741,631 downwards.
AGTTCCAAAAGGTTGCCATGCCATAGGAGTAACTTTTCTGAAAACCAGCAGTGGTATGTGGAAGTACAGTTAGAAGGTTCTTGTGCCTCAAATTTAAATTATGCACGTCGGTACGATATCGAATTTTGTTGTAAAGATAAGGAGGAGATTTGAACTTTAAGATCTTAAAGTACATCACACCTGCATGCAGCCGCCTGCGATTTGACATGTTCAGCCAACGGACATCATTGAGCCTATAAGATATTCTGTCATGCCTACGCCCTCCATAAATCAGCCTAAGACAAGCGTTCTGAACAACCTGTATTCGTCTCGATGTTTCATAATCCAGGCAACGATCATAAACCACATCAGCAAAATCGAATAGCGACAAAACTAGGTTATTGCACAAGAGTCTATGAAGTTCTATTGAAAGCATCGATCTAATACCGTAAATAGTCCTCAGTAGCCCGTAAGCAGTTCGAATTTTATTGTTAACGTGAGTCCTGAACTTCATATCAACATCAAATATCAGCCCGAGATTGCGTGCACTATGTTTGATATCCAGAGCACTCCCCCAACACAAAACAAACAAGAACCAGTCACATCCTGAGTTCTCTTACCACTACCAAAAATAAGTGCCACTGACTTACTTGGATTCAATATAAGACAGTGTTTTTGCGACACTTCGGCGAGAATAGCGAGATCTTTATTGATTAGAGAGCATGCAGTTCCAACCTCTGATGGCAAACAGGAGAGATATAGCTGACTGTCATCAGCATAAAAATGGCTTTTACAGTGATTTAAATGTTTAGCAAAGGTGGAAGTGTAGAGTATGAAGAGCAAAGGCCCACAGATGCTTCCTTGAGCCACACCTGTATTCACTTGAAGTTTAGTGGAAACGTTGTTGTTAATATTTACTACCTGATTGCGACCTGTTAAATAACTGGAGAAAAATGTAAGTGTGTTTTGACTAAAACCAAGATAATGTAAAATAGCTAATAGAAGATCACGGTTCAGGGTATCAAATGCCTTGGTGTAGTCGAGCAAGATGAGAAAAGTTAAGAAACCACTATTAGTCGCCCGGAGTATGTCATCGCTGACGTCCAACAGTGTGGTAGTACAACCATGACCAGGGCGAAACCCTGATTGGTTTTCTGGAAGCAATGCATTATCATCTAAAAACTGCCGAAGTTGTCTTTCAATTATTTTCTCAAGAATTTTAGAGAGGACCGGAAGGATGCTGATGGGTCTCAGATCTTTATATTCAGTTGGGTTACTAACCTTAGGGATTGGTATGACAATAGCCTCCTTCCAGGCATCGGGAAACACACATTCGGTTAAGCAAAAATTAATGATATGAGCGATAAAAGGTAATATGAATGGACAGCACAATTTGATAAAAGCAATACTTAAGCCGTCATTTCCAACGGCATTGGAGGTTATACCAGTAATTATGTTCTGAATTTCTTCCAGGGATACATCATGAAGTGATAAGAAAAACCATCAAATCTATTAGATGCATAATAAGATAAGTATTCTGGATCGGGCGAGTTTTTTGGTACACTTTGAACCAAGTGATTATTAATATCGTCAGGGTTAGATAAACACTCAGGAATGGAATTACGTTGTTTTGTATTTGGGAGTGAAACACTTCTTAACGATTTCCAAAGTTGTTTGTTGTTATTGTTAGAGAAAAGGCGATTAAAATAAGCTTTCTTTTCCCTTTTCACTGCCGAGTTAATGTAATTCCTAAGCGTTTTGTAATATTGCCAGTTGTGATCATTCCGAGTTTTATGGAATGTTTTTAAGGCTGCATTACGCAACTGAATCATCTGTTTTAAAGTATCAGTAAGCCATGGTGCCTTTGGACGGGTAATTTTAATACATTTTTCTGGTACTATCGAACAAATGTAAGAGATGAGAATTAAAAAAATCAAGCTTAACATTAATATTATTCATGTAAACCATATTTGTCCATGAAACTGCTCTGAGATCAATTAAGAATTTATTCGTTTAGCAATTGCGCCCAAATCTGGATTACACCAGCTTTAACCCATATACGAACGATTCCGAATACCTAATCATGCTGTTAGACCAGACGGTGCATTGCCAGTCAAAATAGATACCGACCGTGATGGCCAATTTTTTTTTTAAATCAACATTATGTCTGCAACTTTTTAAATATTACATTATGTGTTTGTAACTATTTAAAATCAACATTATATAATTGTAACTTTTTAATACCAACATCATGTCTTTGTACGGGAACCCTGGTACTGGGTGCACTCCTCTTTTTGTTTGTTTTTTGTTGAGTCTCTGCCTATTACCACGGCATGTATTTTTGAACCATATTTTTCACTCTTATGTTACCTCTGTTTTTTTTAAATTAAGTAGTCAAAGCACAACTATCAATTTTTTTTTTCTTGTCCAACCACGAATTTCTCTTGGTTCTTGGTTTGACTAGAGGAACGCGAAAATCAAACCAAGTAGCGTACAAAGTTTAGTATACCAGCTCCCTACCACGTTGCTCTCTAATGAAAGACTATGGCGTGTGGCACTGATCATTGTATGCCACAGCCGAATGCGAGAAATACAATGCAACAACCGCTTCAAAACACCAGGATAAGATGGCACGTTAACCTTTGTGTCCAGTGGAACGAACTCATGATGAACAATATCCTTTACATCATAAAAACAAATGTGCATTGTCTTCACTTTTGACTTCTCAAACCGAGATTTTTTTGGTTGCGAGCTCATTTTTTGACCTCCATTCGGAACTTCGACGCAATGTTTCCGGATCGTCTTGGAAACATCACGTTTCGTCACCAGTAACAATACTGTAAAAGAAGTGTTCGTCTGTTTTAGCCTCCTTAACGATGCCCTTATAATATTGGATTCTGAACAATTTTTGGCCGTCACTCAACTTGTGCGGCACAAAATTAGCACACACCTTGCGATAGCACAAATGGTCGGTCAAAATGCGATAGATCGAATCTTTGGACATTCCCAATTCCATTTCCATAAAACGCAACGATGATTTTGGCTGAATTTTGAGAAAATCACGCGCTTTTTCGATGCTGTCTGGCGTAATCACGAACTTCGACCATTTTTAAAGCGAGCATGAAATCTGTTACAGGATAAATAATCATCGCCATAAACTTGTAGCATCAATTGAAACGTTTTCCCGAGTTTGAAACAAGATGCTAGATGCTCATTTTTGTAATGAAATTTTTACTTGAAGTCGGCAAAGGATTCGAACATCTCTAGCCTAGTGTATGTTGTTTTCAACGGTACTCATATAATAGCAGTTACAAAAAAGGTGCCAAGATATTCAAGGAGCTTTCTTATCCTTATAAATGCATGTCAACCCTGAAATACGAATAGGTACCCAGCAATTATTCCTAAACAATTTCTGTTCCTACAATACAATTATAACTTGCCGCTAATAGCACCTCCCAAAATAACAAAAAAAATATCGTCAGGGTTAGATAAACACTCAGGAATGGAATTAAGTTGTTTTGTATTTGGGAGTGAAACACTTCTTAACGACTTCCAAAGTTGTTTGTTGTTATTGTTAGAGAAAAGGCGATTAAAATAAGCTTTCTTTTCCCTTTTCACTGTCGAGTTAATGTAATTCCTAAGCGTTTTGTAATATTGCCAGTTGTGATCATTCCGAGTTTTATGGAATGTTTTTAAGGCTGCATTACGCAACTGAATCATCTGTTTTAAAGTATCAGTAAGCCATGGTGCCTTTGGACGGGTAATTTTAATACATTTTTCTGGTACTATCGAACAAATGTAAGAGATGAGAATTAAAAAATCAAGCTTAACATTAATATTATTCATGTAAACCATATTTGTCCATGAAACTGCTCTGAGATCAATTAAGAATTTATTCGTTTAGCGATTGCGCCCAAATCTGGATTACACCAGCTTTAACCCATATACGAACGATTCCGAATACCTAATCATGCTGTTAGACCAGACGGTGCATTGCCAGTCAAAATAGATACCGACCGTGATGGCCAATTTTTTTTTTTAATCAACATTATGTCTGCAACTTTTTAAATATTACATTATGTGTTTGTAACTATTTAAAATCAACATTATATAATTGTAACTTTTTAATACCAACATCATGTCTTTGTACGGGAACCCTGGTACTGGGTGCACTCCTCTTTTTTGTTTGTTTTTTGTTGACTCTCTGCCTATTACCACGGCATGTATTTTTGAACCATATTTTTCACTCTTATGTTACCTCTGTTTTTTTAAATTAAGTAGTCAAAGCACAACTATCAATTTTTTTTTTTTTGTCCAACCACGAATTCCTCTTGGTTCTTGGTTTGACTAGAGGAACGCGAAAATCAAACCAAGTAGCGTACAAAGTTTAGTATACCAGCTCCCTACCACGTTGCTCTCTAATGAAAGACTATGGCGTGTGGCACTGATCATTGTATGCCACAGCCGAATGCGAGAAATACAATGCAACAACCGCTTCAAAACACCAGGATAAGATGGCACGTTAACCTTTGTGTCCAGTGGAACGAACTCATGATGAACAATATCCTTCCTATCCTACATCATAAAAACAAATGTGCATTATCTTCACTTTTGACTTCTCAAACCGAGATTTTTTTGGCTGCGAGCTCATTTTTTGACCTCCATTCGGAACTTCGACGCAATGTTTCCGGATCGTCTTGGAAACATCACGTTTCGTCACCAGTAACAATACTGTAAAAGAAGTGTTCGTCCGTTTTAGCCTCCTTAACGATGCTCTTATAATATTGGATTCTGAACAATTTTTGGCCGTCACTCAACTTGTGCGGCACAAAATGAGCACACACCTTGCGATAGCTCAAATGGTCGGTCAAAATGCGATAGATCGAATCTTTGCACATTCCCAACTCCATTTCCATAAAACGCAACGATGATTTTGGCTGAATTTTGAGAAAATCACGCGCTTTTTCGATGCTGTCTGGCGTAATCACGAATTTCGATCATTTTTAAACCGAGTATACCACTCATGAAATCTGTCACAGGATAAATAATAATCACCATAAACTTGTAGCATCAATTGAAACGTTTTTCCGAGTTTGAAACAAGATGCTAGATGCTCATTTTTGTAATGAAATTTTTACTTGAAGTCGGCAAAGGATTCGAACATCTCTAGCCACATTATAGATGGCGCCACCAGAAACGTCCCTATTGACAGAGTCCTATTTACTTTGAGACACACTGTGTATGTTGTTTTCAACGGTACTTATATAATTGAAGTTACAAAAAAGGTGCCAAGATATTCAAGGAGCTTTCTTATCCTTATAAATGCATGTCAACCCTGAAATACGAATAGGTACCCAGCAATTATTCCTAAACAATTTCTGTTCCTACAATACAATTATAACTTCCCGCTAATAGCACCTCCCAAAATGTGTGCGCACCCACCTGTATATTTAACCATTTCTTCTTATATTACATTATTCAAAAGAATCATTGAAAACCAATATACCGAGAACTGGTTAATATCTAATTTATTTCGGTATTGTACGCATTTTAATCCATCACGCGTCAAGGTCTTCGTCACGTATAAATATGGAAACGTCTCTGAAATTATGCGTTTCGTTTTGGAAATCAAAAGATTGCGCCTATTATTTAGCTAGTAAACAATCCGTCAACCTTTTCTTCTCTCGAGTACCATAATAACATGCATTTAGCGTTGGTTTAGTGGGCGAAATTATAGGATTCGTGTGACGGCTAGTTGCTTGTATATCGATGGAAAATGTATGTTCACCCGCCCATTTTTTTTTTATTTCATTGTCGTTATTCAATGGTGATGATATTACTAAAATAGGAAGAGAATTTATGATTTTTATTTACGTAAAAGAATTTTCGAAGGATGAAGAACACGTATACGAGTAAATCTGAATTTACACAAATTAAACTTGGGATATATATTGTTAATAGGCGTTGAAAGTACAATACAATAATTAGCCGCATTATATACAATGAACGAACTCATTTATTTCTCACAATCAGGCTATACGATTTTTAATTTGCACGGCTACTGAAATAATCAACGTTAATAATACTTCTTGTGTTTCTTTTATTAGGAAACTTATTCTTCTGTGACGTTTTTTTAATATCTGCATAACGATATAACTTTTCATCCGTTTGATTATATCTACAATGATTACTATCTGATTATCATTATTATTGTTGCTGCTGCAGTGAAAGCTTTACAAGTGAGTGAAAGTGTCAATCGACTAAGTTCCATTTTCATTGTTGTATGCAGGTATGTTGCATTTGTAGAATCCTTGAGTAGAAATCTCTGGCAATAAGCAAGCTAATATTTGATATTGACGTCGAATGCTAGACATGATGAAGAAATAATACACTTTTCAATAAACCTTTTTTTTCGGGATAAATTATGTTGTCATTATAATGCGGTTGTAATGAGATCTAATTGAAAAAGAAAGTTTAGTCGAAAGTAATATGATATTGGTTTTAATCCTACAAACATGTAAAAATAATGTAAACAAAAGTAATTTAAACAAATCAATAGTGAAGTAACGATGGAAGTTATTAAGATGTATACAAAACCAGTCTTTTTATTGGTTACAAACATCGCACACAAGAAGGAAGTATGTTCTTTTTTTGGTAACATATTTATTGTATAGATCTTTCTTCCAATTCATTTTTTACTTGTATTTTATGATTTTAAAAAGTCTTATTTTTGGGTATCATACTGCAGCATTGCATAAAAGATTTAAAGCCAACGGTGGTGAAAAAGAAAAAGGCATAAAGTTCCATCTGTTTTTCATCTATGAGCAGTAGATCTGGGCATCAAAAAGTAATAAAGAAACTTCAAAAAAAAATTAAAATCAACATTTTTGTTACAATGGATCATTCTGCCAAGTTTGACTACCAAATAATTATCCTGAAAATTCAACAAAAAGTCTAAGAAAATTTGGAGAAACCTAAAAGTTACACAATACAGAAGACTTTGGCAGGAGTTTGAAACGCTGAGAAGAAAGTCTTGTGTACTCGCAGTTTTATAGGCCAAGAAAACAGCGATAACAATCGTTTGACCATCCCTCAATTCATTTTTCCTTATTATTATTACTTCTCAGCTTATGAGAGGCGATCAAACGATAATTTTCAATTCTAACACTTTTAGTGTTTGATCAGAAATCTCACGGTGTATGCCTTCGAGATCGGATAGGAGTTGGAACTCTGGTTTGATTTAATTTTTCTTTAAATTTTTAGAAAATTTATTCGTTGGTCAAACATGAGCAAATGATGGTGAATCCTATCCAAAATTAAAACTTTGTTTGTATGGTCAAACGATAATGAAACTATCTTGCAATAAATGCTTAATCCTTTCCGTCATTTTTGAAGTTTTCTTACCATTTTGGATAGCTTATGAACAAAAAAAACACAACAAATTATTTGACAAAAGTCCGAGTATTCTATTTTGCTCAGAAGATTTTATAGCGTGATTAAAATTAACGTGACTCCACCAATGATAATTTTGAACATCTTTGAATTCTTTAATTTTTTATTTAATCTTTTTTTTATTTTCCATTGCTAAACATACCATCGCCATCGCAAGTTTTAATATACTAATTTTATTCTTAAAATTTGTTGACATCTTAATGAGCTATCGTTTGAACAAGAGGGGGAGGGGTGGGGATTCTTACATAAAATTAATGAAACATATTCAATTCAATTTCCTTAAAAAATGTTAGAACCCGAACATTTATTCGTCTGTAAACGTTTTTAACAAACTTATACGCGAGTATAGTTCGCTAGTAAGGTGACTTCTATGATTATACCATGACCCCCATTATAGGCAATTTTTTGGTTCACTGTGTTTAGTATTGCTCGACGTACTAAAAATTGCCTACTCAAAATTCGCAAAATTTTTAAAATCTGGAATTTTAGCTGATGTTTCAGATAATTTTGGGTATGTTTTTTGATATCATTAATTCAATTCAGATCATCACTTTTCGAAAATTGAAATTATAATGGATGTTCCAGGTTGTTCTTCACATTGGTCGAGACTCCTATTTTTCAAATTTTGGTAGTCCTATAATTCTTCGATCATTGTAATTTTAAAGGTTGTTATTATTTTGGAGCAATGTTCAAAACAAGTAAACCAAGATGGAATATCCATTATAATGCAAATTTTCGAAAAAATTGTGAACTAGAACGAAAAGTCATTTTTGTGGTTTTCTTTTCAGGTGAAGTGACTGGCGATATGTGTTGGGATGTAAGATAAACCTGGATGTAAGTAAATCGGTTCGGTTCACCACAGAAGATCGATTATTAGTAGCATAATGTCAGAGTACGAGGTGCGCACGTCTGTTGAGCAACGTATTATTAAATTTTTGGCACTGGGGAGGGGCAGGAGGAGGCAAATTTGCACAGTTTACTGGAAAACTGTTTTCAAACACCCAAGTCTACGACTGGCACAAAAAAAATTTCGATGGTCGAAAGTCGGTGGAAAACAAGAGCCATGCACGTCGACTGCGAACGAGTACCAGTGAGGAAAATATTCCGTGAGCGATCCATGAGCTAATTGAATGTGACCTTCATCCTTACAATTTGGAAAAATGCTGCACACGTTGGAATATCATATGGGAGTGCCAAATCAATCATTTCAGATAATTTGAGTTACCGAAAAATGTCGGCAATCCGGGTTTCTCGACTCTTGACGGAAGATTTGAAAGCAAACCGTCTTGGGGGATGCGAAAGACTTTTGGAAGGACATCGAACATAAAACTTGGAGAAGCCAAGCTCCGTCTTTCTACTGAAAAAGCTCTTTCAACAATTTTTTTGCGATTATAGAGGCATGGGGCTAATTAATTTTGTCCACAAACGGCGTATAATTAATCCTGTATACTACTGTCAATGAGACTTGCCTATTTGAAGTGTGATTCTGCTCCATGACAATGCTAGAGGCCACACACAGCTGCATTGACCCAATAAAAGTTGGACAAAATTCATTGGGAAACACTGGCACATCCCCCTCCCCGGATTTGTCGCCGTGTGGCTAGCAGATGTTTGGGCTACTCCAAGAAGAACTGGAATATTACCACGGCGACTGAATTAAAAAACTTCCGATTCAGTGGAAAAAACGTGTGAATATGAGAACCCAACGCAGTTTCATCCAAAAGTATTTCGCAAAGGATACTAGCTTGCACATATGAAATAAGATCTACACTTCTGAATAGCATTAACAAAGTAATAAAAAAATTGTCGAACAGTTTCCTTCTTTTTCTAACTTGCAAGAAGTCTTGACGACATAAGATTTTCTGCTCAAACAGCTGGTGATTGGTAACTACGAAACACACACCAGTTTGGAAACAACAAGTCCTGGACTAGCTCAAACCTAATAGTCATGACATCACCAAAAGAATATTCTGTACAAGCAAATGATTACCATGATCTGAATCTAATACAAAATAATAACAAAAAAAAACTTCATTGAATCAATACATCTCTATATTACTGCAAATATAACTGACTCCCATTCAATACCATTTACAGAAATGGAAACTGGATTTGTTATGCATTCTACATCAGAAAAAGATGTCTTTAAAGGGAAGTCCCGTTCTTCATAAATTTCCTAAGCAGACGGTGATGATGGAATATATGCGAGCTTCATTCTCAAATTGGTAAAACTCTTGCAAAAACTGCACATGCATTAAAAGCATGCACATAATTGGTTAGTAATTAAGGTAAATTAGATTTATTGCAAAATCAGATTCTTATCTTAACATTTCTCTTCTTTTTTTCCTTTTGCAAAAAAAAACTGGATTAAGTCCATCATATCAGTACATTGAGAAACATTATTAATGCTCACGGTTGGATACGTCCACTTACACCAATAACTGTTTCAATTAAAATATTCTACAAACCAGTTTGAATCTTGAATACATCGATTTATATACAACTATGCACCAATTATGATAAATAATCCCATAAAATAATCAATTGCTTCGTATGAATTTCGCCTAGTATGGTAAACGAAGAATAATGAATGGAAAATTGAACGGTACATATTTAAACTGGAATAGCAAAAACAGGAATATGTAGTATTGAATGGTGTTAAATTCATCTACAAGATATAAAATAAGGCATGCGGCGTCGTGAAGACTAGTTTTAAGAGATCAGAATAGAAAATCATTAAGTGGCGCACGCTAATAAAAAGATCTATTATGAATTATGGGATATCTATATTTTTAGTTAGATTTATAATCTATTAGAGAAACGTGCTTGAACTTATGTGAACTTGCTATTTACAGTTGGCAACCATCCAAACGATTTTACTTTAGCTATATAGTACAGCTTACTCTACTTGTGTACTAGATTTATATTAATTGTATTTTTTCTCGTTTTTATTAAAGTAAGAGCTAAATTTTTAGCAAACTCAATATTTTATTATTTAATATTTTTAACATCAGACATCATAATTTGAAATCTACTATTCAATCAAACTTTTGAAAGTAAGTGTAAAACGAGATGTTTGAAAAAAGACTTATAACGATCATATTTACATTTTGCAATAAATCTTATGTGTTGTTTATATTACCGAGCAACGGTAGTGCAATATTCAATTACGAATATAAATAAAGCTAAACGGGAAATGCAAACAATTATATAAATAGCTAGGTAAACGCCTTTATGCAATTTAATTTTACTACTGCTGTGTAATAGAATGTCAGTTTTATACGACACTAAATTACGCAACCTTTTTATCCTGTTTTAAGTTACTATTCCATGAAATTACAGAAATGAATAGTTTTAATTTTTTTATCTTTTTTAGCATTAATCGATCATGTAAAGGTAATAAAATGCGCAAGGACATGCATTATTCATTACTCACAATTCGTTGTTTTCGTGAAGCCAAGACTTCCATATAATACGTTTAGATCTCACAAACCGATAAAGTGAACAATATGAAAACATTACACTTTTGGGCAACGGCAGCAGAACGCTTATCTTTCTTGCGGAATCGAACCGTAACTCAGTAATTGGTTTGTTCGAGAGAATATTGAACTTTGATGTCCGTTTTGGATGAAAAAGAATGCTTCTGTTGTATATGGTTTTCCATTGTTACCAGTTTCAAAATGACAGTAAATTAGCGTAACATTTTTTTTTGTTTTTCTCTAAACGCCATCTAATGCTATGATATATGAATTAAGCTTGACGTCAATTCATACGTGCGCTTAGAGCGTAGCCACCGCCCTAATGGATGGTAGGCTGCACGAGACAGTTCCGCACCTAATCATAATTATGTTTCTTTTCTATCTCAAATTCTTTTTACGTTTCCTTCATCTTACAACGACATTGTTTATTTCCTCATTTTTATCGTAATTTGGCTTTTTTGCAGGATTTCCTTGTACAAGGCTCTATTGTTTATTACTTTATTTGGATCTTTTTGTGCAATAATCGAATATCCACCATTCACGTTCAAGAGAGGAAGAACTAGTGTTGAAGATGAATTTTACAGCGGATGTTTAAAAACGATAACAACTCCAAAGGAAGAGGTTTATTAGATTTTATTCAAAGAACATCATATGGGATCACATTATGATGTTATTTTTCATAAACATTGATGCAGAGCATTATCACACCCCATAAACCAAGGAATAATCTGAATAAATGCTACTGATGAATTGGCTTGAAAAAGAATACGGAAAGAGGTTCTAGAAGACAAAAACCGAAAACACAATTCCCAAAAAATTCAAATCCATCCCCCCACATTTCGAAATACAAAAGTTTAAACGTTGTTGCAGCTTCTAGTTGTTACAAACAAGTATTTCAACAATCAGGGAAAAAATTCTTGCATCAAATAAAATTGCTTTAATCCTAGAGAAATATTTTCTTCTTTCTAACATCAAAAAGTCTCTATCAACTTACCTTCTAAAATGCGCCATTTTTGAGATACAGGGTGTTGAAATTTAATTTTAAAAAATTCGTTTTTTCGAAATATCTCCGGAACGGTTTATCGTAAAGAAAACAGCTTTTGTAACCATTTTCTACTTATAATAAGCTAAGTTGTGTGCGAGAAAAAAAAATTTTTAAGTCATAATTGGTGAAGGGGGTAGTGGTTGTTTTTCTCCCCAACTTCTACGCCACTGGAAAAAGTACGATTTTGAGATGCCCATTTGCACCGCCAATGTTTTATACACAAAAAAGGTACTGTTGGTCATGAGCTCTAAAGTTGACCGTTTTCAAGAAAAATCAACTTTTATATTGTTAACGTTTGCTTTTCTTACTTGTTCTAATGTTTTAGTAAAATTAAAACTTTTGTTTCAAAAAATTTACCATGTTTTTCATGCAAGAATTACTTTCTTGCATAAAACCCGGGAAAATATATTGATACAAACTATGATCTTCTGAAAATATCTTATACTTTGTACAAGAAAACTGTTTTGTCTTGAAGTAAAATGATTATCAAGAAAAAAGAATTGTTATAGGAAACTCCAAAAATATATTGACACAAAACAATTTTCTTGAAACAAAAAAAATTGTTTTCGAAAATTTTTTTTTCTTGATGTAAGAAAACTGTTCCCTCAGTGAAGATTTCGTGTATCAAAACTCCCAGAGCTTTAACCATCTACAACGCATATTTCCTGCAACAATAGAGAAGACAAAATTTCCACTACCCCTAAAATCGAACGCAATTGCCAAGTATTTCCCAAAATATGAAAGTTAACTTAGCAAAACCTGGAACAATTGGAATTTCAATTTTTAAAGGATGTCAGTGATGGTGGCAGCAACATTCCATTTTTCTCAATTACGTGATGAACAACTACCAAAATTTCAAAATAGAGGGGAAAGGGGTGGCAATATTTGAATATCTTTCGACGTATACGTTTTAGAAAATAGAAAACGTAGTATTGGTGGAAAATTGGAATTTTGGAACTATATAGTAAAAATCTACAATAACCAATAACAATTTTGAGAGTTTAATTTTGAAAAAGAGAACGATGGCAGCAAAAATTAATTTTAAGTTTAGAACAATATGGAACAAAAATAGTACAATCAGAAGAAGCAAGGGAAGAGGTGGCAAAATTATATTTTTCGTAATATATTTTAAAGCACACAAGTTTTGATTTAAAAATACTGGAAAAACTATTGAAATCTCTAATTTGGAGAGATAAAGAGGGGCTGAGCTAGAAGAACCAGCTGATGATTATCCGGTACATTCTTTTTATAGATGCCTCTCAGGAAATGGCATGTTAAAAATCTGCTGTTCTAAAGCAGATTTCATGCTAGTTTTTGATTCGTTTATAATTAGTGGCCTTGTTAATACGATTTTATAAATTTTAAAACTTTAGAATGTCAAATCTTTTAAATAAAAAGAGTAATAAGTAATTTTAGTTTGAGTTTTAATATTTCCAAACGTCTTGCAACTTATTAAATCTTCTAGAATATGGTGTAAACCAAAAGTGGGTCAAAAATTAACCAAAAACCTAATGTAGAAAAAGTATTTTTACACGAGATGGAATTTCTACCATGCTATTTCCTATAAAACATTTGAATTTCACAAATATATTGCTCACACGTTAAACAAAGTATAGCTTGGATTTATTTATATCTTTTTGGAAATTTCTTCACCCAATAATGCTGCACATTTACAAGCCAATCTTAATAAAATAATTCTGTGCAAACAGGATAACAAACTAACTCTGAATGCGTCAAAATGTGCAGTGATATCCTACACTCGTAAAAGCTCGCCACTTGAAACCACATACTCAATTAACGATTACATTCTTGAAAAAAAGTCGACTATTAACGATTTGGGTATTATTTTCGATTGCAAACTTACATTTATCGATCATATTGACTCAGTATGTTCTTCTGCCAGCAGATCTTTAGGTTTTATTATGCGTGTTTCCAAGTACTTTAAAGATGTTCACCTGTTGAAAGTGCTATACTCTGCATACGTCTTGAGTAAGATGGAATATGCTTGCATAATATGGTATCCCATATACGCTTGTCACTGCATGTCTCTTGATAGAATACATAGAAGATTTTTTATTTATCGTTCAAACTCGACGGAGTCTATCCTGAAGTTGGTGTCTGTCAAGATGAATTGCTGCGACGTCATGAAATGCAATCGTTATCTGCCAGAAGGGATTATCATTGTTTGCAATTTATCCGAAAACTGGTTCACGGAGAGATTGACTGTACAAGTCTACTACGGGTCGGCGTTCACCCTATAGCGTCGACTCTAACAATATTGCACTACCCAATGTTACAGATTTCATAGTTACATCAGGGCAACGGGCGTGGCGGGAGAAACCAGCACCTTATTTCACGATATTTTACCGCAACATCAAAAGTGCTGAACCGTCGGAATATACGTTTATATGAAACCCTCTCGCTTACCGAAGAGAACTCTGCAGTTATCGTCCCTGGTGGCCAAGAAATCGGGAAACGTAAGTGGCGAGAGAATTTGGCGAAGATAGTAATAAAAATCGGTTCGCCGAGGAGTAGTCCCAGACCGCTGGTTGTCTGTTGGGGAAATCTTTGGTATCCTAAAACATTTCGTGAAATTGGGACCCTACGGTTTCACTGTAGCTGCCGCGGATCATGATCGCCGGGTTTGGTATAAAGAGTTACGCGGTTGGCATTTTTAGGGCTTTTATCCCCGTAGTTCAGGCTTAATTCACGGGCGGGCTTTCCGTTCAATCCGTTATTGGCCGATAGTAGCCATCCGCAAGGAGGCCTAATCGATGTGAAAGGACATTCGCTAAAGTCACCAACGGTGACCCGTCCAACGTTGACAAGAAAACTTGTCTAACATGGGTAGCACAAGAGCCCACCGGTTCGCCGGGCCTCTCTGAAGGTGTCGTCTTGTCTGCGGGCAACTGGTTTCGTGCCTCTTTGTCCTGAATTGTGCAATTCCCTGATAATACCTAACGGTCGGTCGGCAAAGCAAATTCGTGTACAAGTCTACTTTCTGGAAACTTTTGAATTCAGGCGATCGTCAAGGCACGAATCCACATTCACTAAAATCAAGAACAAATGTTTTACAACGTTCTCCACTGAATTAATGTTTATAATCGTCGTCTGAAATATTTTTAATTAATTTAATACATGATGTACATTCATTGTTCAACTTATAGAATATATTTGTCCACTAATTGGAAATTTCTTTGGGCAATAAAGAGCATATTATTATGATTATTATTATTATTAATTATTATTATTATTTTATTATTAATCGGACATCTCGCTAAAGAAAAAATCAAGTTTAGAAAATGATTCCAAGAGCAAAGTTTGCTTTGGTCTATTTGTTAATTGTCAATAATTAACAAAAACAAACAAAACAAAAATCAACAATGGGTCTTGCAAAATGATTAATTAATTAAATTTATAACTGTGAAAAGTTTATGTTTTAGAAAAAATGTTGCACTTTTGTTCTTTATAGAAATACCTACTTCTAATTCAAATCTTTTGCTTCATAACATGAAATATGACAAAATTGTGATTTTGGAAACGCCCTAAATCAAGGTGATGGAATATTCATGAATCATTTCTTTCAATAAATCAACTTACCAACCTACAAAATTCTGAACAAGTAAGTAAAAATTTATGACCACCTTACAGTTCAGATTTGAATCTTACAATTACGAATTTTGTTCAAATCCCCAACTTGAAATTACACTAGCATATTTTAGTAAAGAAATAATGATGTGTATCTCATATACATTATTTAAGAGGGTGGTCTAACAGGATTCTTTTCGACTAGCTGAAATAATCCGGAATAATAGAAACCAGCACGATCAGGATTACTAGAAAATCCGGATTACCAAGGCATGCTCCAACAATATTACATACATATTGTTAGAGCATACAGTTAGAGTTACATATGTATGTATACCAATTCTTATCATTATCATAGTGTATCGCTTTTTCCATCAGAATCTCTGAAGTTATAACCGAATGCCTTTGCCTTTGCGTTAAAAACCAATCATATAACTCTGATTCCATTTTAGGATATTCAGGCTTGCGTATTTTTTTTTTAATCGGTGCAGAGATACAACTGTTAACATAGCTGACAATAAAAAGGAAGGAAATTAATGATAAAGACAATTTCAAAATTGATTTATAGACACCTTTTTATTTGTTCGGAATTTCTTTTAACATCTGAAATTTTATTGTTGACGTACCAACATTATATTTGTTTGCTAAATCTTTTCCCAAATGTCCTCCTTTTAAGTTTTTCAAGTATATCATACCTTTGTTTAATTGTTAAAGCTATATGCTTTCGTGTTGGAGCCATTGAAACTTCTGAAGGTGTTGGTTTATAGAAGAATAAATGAATGCAACTGTGCATGTTGGAACTTGTTTGAGAGAAACTTCGTAATTTCTCGTACGCAATTCGAATGATATCGAATCCGGATTTCCGAGACAGCAAAAATCCGGATTACAGAATACGCAATGAACAAAAAAATAGGTGCGGAAAACCGAGGAATCCGGAAAAGCAAGATTCGGATTATCGCGTCACCACTGTATATACTGTTCTGTCACAAACGACAGAAATGAAAGATTGAAATTATTAACACAAATATAATAATAAAATTGTACAAAAGTCTTAAAATTATCCCACCCTCTTTGTTACCTTGCTAATTATGTGTGTGTGTGTGTGCGTGTTTATTTAGTTATTCTAATCCTCTTCAATCTTCCCTTTAAGTTCGCTCGTCCTGATAAATTTTTCTCTGTTCTTTCTTCTTTTTATACTCTGACACCCACTTATCACTTGTAGCGTTATTGCATAAATATCTAACCGTTTGTTAATTACTTTTATATGTTTTTTCTTTAAATTAAAATTTTTTGTTGACTGTTTTCTTTCTGTCAAAACAAATCTGTCTACATCCACCTGCTGCTGCTCCGAACTACCAAAACTGCCGTTACGTCATTCCCCACTAGATTTTCTAATTTATTAATTTAGAAATTGATGCCTAATCGGGTCGTGTTGTGTCATGTATGTGTTTGTATGTGTATGTTACATTAAATTTTGAATTTTTCTCTCAAATAAAAAATTACTATTATTATATTTGTGTTTTTCTTTTTCCACTCCCTCTATCGCTGTTCTATTTTTTTTTTTTAATAATTAACGTGAACAATAAGTTACAATAAGTTTAAATATCACATAACAATACAAATAAACATTTTGGTCCATGATACTTTCTATTAGATGGAGATTATCTATTCCTGCCGCAAAAACACATCCCTATACCATATACAGGGTGCCCGTTTTTCGAGCGCAAGCATCGGTAACTCGGTTATTATAAGAGATAGGAGATCGGTTAAATTAGGGCAAAGTTGCGCATTTGGGAGAGAAAAGATATGCTGCCGAGAAACTTAAAAAATTTTCATGGGTTGCTGAGATTTTTGGAAAAATGTGAAATTTTTAACTTTCGTTTTAACGTTGTATATCGAAAAGCGATCAACGTAGACGTTTCTAACTCAGACATTATTAAGGCACTTTTTTACATGGAATCCAAATGTGCCATCCATTTTTTCAAGACGTTCTAGATTCAAAAGTTACGGTAGTCAACTTTGTTTTTTCTTATGGGCACCATATTGGATTTTACATTTTTGAGTAAAGCTCTTGATTCTGATTACGATGATGTATCACACGATATGGTCCAGTTTCACAATTTTATCAAAATAACCAGAAACCCGATTTTGAGAAGAAGGCCTTGGAAACAATTTCCATACTTGTGTTTAACAAATGCATTTGTGTCAGTTCGGTTAAATTTAAAATTTTAACGTTCACAAAATTTATCCAGAAAATGATGATTTTAGTAAACAAATAAAACAAAATAACATTATAAGAGATACTCGAAGGTTTCACCATCTACTTCTAAACACAATTCTACGCGTCTCCTTAAATGTTGTACAGCTCTTGAAATATTCCTTCTTCTTATTTTAGTCCTTAAAGTGGTAATTATCTTTCTTCGCAGCTCATGAATATCAGCAGGCACTGTTTCATAAATAATATTTTTCATAGTGCCCCATAAATAATAATCCAACGGAGAAAGATCAGGTGAACGCGTTGGCCAACGAATGTCCCCTTTATTTGAAATTACTTTTCGAGGAAATAGTTCAGACAAATAATCGCTTACTCTCCTAGAGTTATGCGGCGGAGCACCGTCCTGTTGAAACCAAAGGTTATTCAATCGGTTGAGGCAAATGTTGTTGTCGATATAATCCGTAAGATATGTCCTTAAAAAATGTAAATAGCCATCTGTATTTAAAGTCTAACTCTTCATAAATGTATGGGCCAATGATTGTGTCGCCTGACAGACCGACCCATACATTTATCCCGAACCGTACTTGTGGTCGACGTCCTTCATGTACATGAGGATTTTCAATGGACCAGACATGTTCATTGTGTTGATTAAACATGCCTGAGTTTGAAAACTTACACTCATCCGTAAATATTACGTTAGCAAGGAAATTAGGATTTTGTTCCAACTGGTCCATAAAACTCCTACAAAACGCTACCCGTCTATCGCTATCTCCAGGATGCAGAACTTGGGTGACGTGCTTTTTAAAAGGATGATATTTATGTTTCTTTAGTACTCTCCATACCTTCTGACGCGTTATGTTTAGATCTGCTGCAATGGCTCGTGTGGAGGTAGAAGGATTTTCTTGTATAATACATACCTAAAGAAAAATTTATTTCATTGATATTTATTTTGTGCGAGATTCTTCAGAATTCTCTTACTCTTTGTAAAATATCCACTTCATTTTCATGCGGCGGTCTAGCATCATATTTTCTAGGCTTACAAAACGAACCAAAATCGCCTAAATTTCGGTGAAGTCGCAGAAAATAGGTCTGAGCTGGTTGTTGCCTTTCTGGATACCGCTGAAGATATGTTTCTGAAGTAACTTGTACATTTCGATGTGAAGCGTAATAAATCTCTAGCATATCTCGTTTCTCTTCACTTGAAAACGGCATTTTGTCGAAAAAGTTGGGCAAATTTAATAAATGTAAGTGACAACAAGCAAAACTTAATCGAACTGTCACAAATGCATTTGTTAAATACAAGTATGGATATTATTTCCAAGGCATGCTTCTTAAAATCGGTTTTTTTATTATTTTTATAAAATTGTGAAACTGGACCATATCGTGTGATACATCATCGTAATCAGAATCAAGAGCTTTACTCAAAAATGTAAAAATCCAATATGGTGCCCATAAGAAAAAACAATGTTGACTACCGTAACTTTTGAATCTAGAACGTCTTGAAAAAATGGATGGCACATTTGGATTCCTTGTAAAAAAGTGCCTTAATAATGTCTGAGTTAGAAACGTCTACGTTGATCGGTTTTCGATATACAACGTTAAAACGAAAGTTAAAAATTTCACATTTTTCCAAAAATCTCAGCAACCCATGAAAATTTTTTAAGTTTCTCGGCAGCATATTATTTCTCTCCCAAATGCGCAACTTTGCTCTAATTTAACCGATCTCCTATCTCTTATAATAACCGAGTTCTCCATGCATGCGCTCGAAAAACGGGCACCCGGTATAGTGGATTCTCCACCATATTTAATTTTCGCCCGTAAATTCTTAGCAATCAATTCTTCATTCGGCTTTTGCCAAACACCTATTATCCCATCTGACCCAAACAGATTAAATTTACTTTCATCCGCAAATACATTTTAGTCTTACTTTAAGATTTTTTTTCCACTGAGATAGGGCTTTTTCCTACCTATACAATATCTCGTGTCAATTGTTGGTGCACTTATCTCAGGGTTTTCTTTGACTTTTCGAACAATCCATCGTTCATCTTGCTGAGTAAATAATCTATTAGAACTCACATGCTTCTGATTTTCAATACAATTCAATACAAAACTTCTATTTACAATTTTTTTTATTTCTATATAGGATTTATTAAGTTTAAAATGATAAATTATTAATTTCCGTTCATCTACGGATGTTTGTTCTCTTTACGAGCCTATTTTAAATACGCAACCGTTTTAAGCAATTGTTTTTGAAGGTAAATCCACGTCGACGTATAATCAAATATGGACTTCATTTGTCTAAAGAAAATAATTCATGCACAGCATGCTTTGTTTTTTTATTTTTAACTCGTATGAGTTTCAATTTGATGTTAATTATACAGGAATAGCCTACTAGTTTTAGTATTATAAGCAATTTAAAAAGTTCAGTTAAATCATACATGTATTAATTTTCATTATAAAAATAATAGATGATAAAATTATATAATTAGTATCCATTAACCTAATACATACCTAGTGTCTGTTATGACTGTAATATTGTAAGCGTAATTTACTAACCAATTGCATTAATACCATTATATATACACTCAAGCCCTCATTTGCATATTTTATTACTTTAGATTAGTGGACCTGTTCAATTACGTACATAATAGCCTCACATTGTCATACTTATTGAACTCACGTTTATTTATTGAATGTAGCACTGACCAATTACTTAGATAATAAAGAAAAATATTTTACGCAGACATTTTCCTGTCTACTTCATTTTAAAATATCTTATCTGTTCTCTTAAAAGCTTTCACTGAAAAATGCATGTCTATATACACTAAATACTAGACTTGTTCCTTTTAAGGTATACAACAACAAAAAAATAAGAGGAACGATAAAAAGCGAATTATCTAAATTTAATTGCTTAAACATTACACAAGTGATAGAAAACCATATGTTGTATTACTTATACAGCATAAAATCTGCATAACACAACCTTAACAGAAAAGACGTAGGCTAAAGACAACATCAACTCTTAGGTAGGTTACGTCTAATTAACAATAAAGTGTGTTATACCGTATATACTTGCGTCTTTATCCTCTTCTTTCATTTCCTGGACGATGAAACTCAATTATTTACTGCTAGACGTACCGTTTAGATATTTCCTCGTTTGGTGTCGCGCAATTAACATAAAATAGCGATTAGGCGGCGGAAATCGACGACTACAGTCCAGCCATAAACCAGTAAATTAAAATTGTGAATATCTGTAGAAAGCTTATAACTAGTTATGGTGTCGTTCTCCTTTTTTTTTTGTGTAAAGATATCTACGGCTTATTTTTAGTTCTACTTTTTGGAATCCTGAACATGACGGAAAATAGAGGCTAGACAACTCGAATCCTTACCATAAGAAGCAAGTCGTAAAATTTAATGATAATGAGATTAAAGACCTGTAAAAAGACGGCTTCAAGTTTATAATTGCAGTGGAAAACAATGCTTGAGTTATAGTCGTTAAATATTCGAATGGCTGTTCAACATATTTACACGAAATTAAAAAATGAGAAAAGACCACCACGGCAGGGGAGGGTAGTCTGTGGTGAGCGTAGATGTAACTTCTTCATTTAAATTAGAAACCTATAAAAACTTCTCTTTTCAAAAAAAAATAGAGTATAAAAAAATACCATTTAACAACGTCGAGGAGATGTCATTTATGGAGATGAAAGTGATGTCATTACTTGACGTATAGGTAACGTCAACATGGGACGTATAAGCAACGTTAACATCTGACGTACAACTAACGTCATCATTTAACGTAGAAATCTATTCCCGTCGATTTATGATCATCAAGTAGCGCTTAAAGTATGTCAAAGATAAGTACGCTCTGTCCTATTTATCTCCAGAAAACTGTCTCTCTTTGCTGCAAGGAAATCATAATTTTTACCAAGGTCAATTATCGGTACCTATATTACATACGAAAGGAAGCAATAAATCGCATCGAGAATATTCTTATTTTGACAATACTTATTTGGATTGGTTATTTTTACGAAACGCATCCAGAAAGTAAATTTCCCTATTAAAAAAAATAAAATAAATCATAGTTACATGAAAAACTTTATTGACAAGAAGTATAACAATGTCTGCACTATATTTCAACATAGTCACCACAAGAATTAAGACACTTGTCATATCGTGGAGGTGCAAGAAAAGATGGAAATCGCTGAGAGCAAGCTGAACTCCTCTAGAACAGTCGAGTCGTATGTGTACTGGCATACCATAGAGAAAAGAAATAAGAGTTTCAACTTGTATTACCCAATTCAAAGCACGATGGTAGCGCACCATTAGTAGCTTTAAGATCTAATGCAACTTTCACGCATGCGTATCCTCATTGTCAGCTATTATATGGATTGCAGGTGTTGTGTGTGAGAATCTTTTGGTAAGTCTTTGCTCTAATTTTATTACGCTTAAATCAAGTTTATCGAGCTGTATTCTGTTCTGTGCGAGATAAAAATAGTTCGCAAAATATATGCTTTTTATATTTGATGCAAACACTTCAATAGGAAGGAGATGGGCAAATGTATTCAAAATACATTTTCCGGAATTGTCGGACACAATTGGAAAAGGGTACATATGCATGCATATAAGTACATTGAAACATAGGCTGATAAAATTTGCAGAACCAAATATATTCATCATCAACCGAATACCGAATCGGTATTCGGTATTATTGATTAAAACCCATGCGTTTTCGAAACACGTGTCCCGAATAATTAATCAAAGTTGTGGTGTGAGGTGATACCGATGTTTATTGTTATTGTTACAGGTATTAATAATGAATTATTTAAGAATTACAACATTATAAAACACAACCTTATAAAGAAACTGAATCCTCTCGATAGATATACTTGCTAGATGAATATCTTGCAATAATATAATGAACAGATTACTATAATCATTTTCTATCTTTTTTTTCATGTCAACGTTAACTGGCCTGATGACTGCATTGATTACCGAGGAACACGTCTTCACTGTGATATTTTTAATTGTTATAGAATTATATATTTTTTGTTAATATCTTTATAAGAGTTTACTTTCTGTTTGTGTATTATTATTATTATTACAAGAATCAACTTTTCGTTAATTTAGTTTGCATTTTATTTATTGTTGTTAAAAATTTAATATTTGTAAATGTCTTTATTGTTTTTATGGGAATTTTATTTATATTTTATATAATGTTATAATATGTTTAATTTTATTTATTAACTGTTTTCAAAAATAAAACTATGTATAACAATAAATTATTCTCTCTTTTTTTTTAAATAGTGTTTTGTGAAAGTAGATGAAAATGTGTACTTGATTATTAAGTTGATAAATATGTCACTCAAATGATCAATTACTGCATTTTTATCTTTGTTTAAAAATAATATTAAATTTTAATTTAGAAAGTATGGTATCTAAATATTCAAATATGGCGCTATTGAAAATTAGTACCATAAGCTACTAATGGTGCGCTGTAATTCTGCTTCGAATTTTAATACGTTGAGTTGGTACTCTTTTTACTGTTAATTTCTCTATAGGGCATACACACCAGCGACACATGATCTGTTTGCTCATGACGTTCGGCCTATAGGCCTGGCAGAACTGACCAGGGTCTGGGCACTCTACAGGCAGCGCCATCTACAGAGTGCCAGAGCGTATTGAACTAATCGTTGAAAACGCTATTTATTGTATCGACCGAGGCACCTGTCATATTTCCTATCAGCTGTTATACTTTCTATTTGTGTTTGTTTATGTTTGATCAGGTTCGTATTTTCACGTTTCGAACGCTTTGAACTGTACTTTTTTTGTCTGCAAAACTTAAGTTTTCATCTTATTTTAGCTTATATATTTTTAGTTTTATATTGTATAAATTTTTAGTTTTATTTATTTTGTTGTATATCTATTGCAGTTTTAAGTGTATATGATTACTGATTAATAGCACGTAGTTTTGTTCAGTCATTTATGGTCTTTTAGCTACAGCTACAAAGTGACACCATGAAGGTTTGTTGTGTTCCAAATTGTAGTGACACGACATCACCAAGGTAAGTTTCATTAACCATGTCACAATTTTACGTACTAGAATAATAACTTATAATACTCTCTTTCAGGTATTGCTTTTCTAGAACTGATGCAATTAGAAGAGTATGGCTGCAACGAATTAATAATTGTAAGTTGTCGGGCTCGTGGCCTAGTGGCTTGCACACTTGCCTCGTAGTCCGGCAGTACCGGGTTCGAATCCCGGTGCTTCCTTTCTGAGTTTGGTTTTCTGTAGTTTTCCAAATTCCACGGCAAATGCGGAAAGGTTACATCTTAAGTCGGTCTACAGTCGCAGGCGTAATAATAACTCGTGGCCAGCCGATGCCCCCTGTAATTGGCGCAAGCTGCTGGGGGATGCTAAGGCATGAATTATTATTATTATTATTAAGTTAACCTTTTTAAACAAATATAGAGTGTGCAGAGCTCATTTTGACGATAGCTGTATTGATGAAAAAATGTTGAGAAGGTATTCTTTGCCAACTCTATTACTACCAGGTAAGAGCTGTGTCATAATGCCAAAAACGATTTTGAAAGGTAAAGATAGTCAATTCATTAACCATGATTATTTTACGAAGTTGACAGACGAAAAATATAAGAAAAATTAAAAAGGCAACCGGCTACAAAATAAGCAATGTTCTCCTGCTATCGGTCAAATTTATTATATTTTATCTTGTTTTTTAACGTATAAATAAATACAAAAGATATAGACGTATTTGTTTCTGTAACAAACCTATAAAGCAGTATATTAACATGTATGCTATATTCAAGGAAATTTCTTCTTCTCAAGATGAATATCCTTAAATTTATGTACATGTTCCCAAAAAAAGTTAATAATGGGACCGCTTCTTACATTTTCAAATATGGCGCAATTTTTTCGATCCGCTGCAACTTATTGGTGGCATTCTCTACATGGCAGCACCAATATATTGTTGTTTTAAGAGTGGCCAGTCCATATCTTGGGACGTCTATGGAGCTGACGATGAATTTCGATCGTATTAACTACAGCCAATATGTAGAAAAAAATTATTTTAATCGTATAGCCATCTTTGGCGATACAACTGCACCTATTTAAAATTCAACAAGCCCAAACACAAAGCCAAACAAACATTTTGAAATTGTCGAAAATATGCCGAATGGATGAGGGTGTGGAGGAGGAACGTTTAGCGATGATACGTCGGAACATCTTTGAATGATTTTATAACCAAATCTTCAACCAAATGCGTTCTGTTCTTTATCTGTAGTGACATCATAAACTAATTTTAAAATTGTTAAAACACATCATCCTCTTTACACACCCACAATATTTCAGAGCGCATTAGTAGAATTTTTCGAAACCAAACATCAAAGTAGTCTCAAAATGTTATGTAAAAATATGCCAGAATCCACTGATTAACTCCGGCATCGATGGGGATCCAAAATACATCGATACCGAGGTTTAAAGCCTTCACATAATTTTTTATGTAGGGAACATTATCTATCTTGGAGACTCAGGTACGGATAACATAGCAGCACAAAAGCAATCATATCAACAGAGATAGATGATTCGGGAGATCAGTTGAGAGGTCCTGGCCTCTAGCATATTTGAAATGTCGAGTTATCATCTTAGGTATCTGTTAAGTACTTCTCATCGTAATAGTACAAAAGAGAGTAGGCTCTGATGGAACAGATAGTACTGTGTGTATGTAGTAAAAATTTTGTGTAGTCAATGTCAACTATTGTACAGTCTCACTTATCAACAAACTCACTAGCAGTATCCTTGCATCCAATGCAGTTTAAAAAGCCACTACAGCAGTATCCACCTTACTTGGACACCACACCCTTTGTTGTGTTGTGTTTGTTTATATCTTTTTCGCGACAAAATACAAAATAAACAAAAAAACACGCTTAGTTTTATGATGAACCTTCAGAGGCTTCTTAAACCAAAGGTCGCCAGAGAACTCCGAATTTAGAAATTTCAAAATTGGTTCAATATCTCAAAGATTTTGTCTTCTACCGAGCGTAATTCATAAAATAATTGACAAAGACAATCCAAGGTGTTCAATGTAAAACCACTCGATACAATTTAATTCAAAGTTCAAAAGTTAAATAGAAATAGCTTGCGCTTGTTTTGCTAAAAATGGCAAAGAAATCGTAAAATTATCTAATTAAAGTGCTTGTTATAAATAACAATCGTTAACTACATTGTAGATGTCAAATATTCTGTTCCACGAGTAAGAGTATCTTTTTTTGATTTCTACATACTTGTAAATATATGTACCTATACATACAACAATCAAATAATTTATTTATCATGCATTATATAAACGATAGTGAAAAAATTTATATGCATAGCAGGAAGTAAAAGTGGTCAATTATAATAACACCAGTCAATACAATATAACATAAATTACGTAGTACATAATCGTGTGTGAAATTCGTTTTTCTTTTCTTTTTAAACCCATCTCACGAACGCAGCAATATTCTACCTTATTCATTTCTAAAGCCTACCCAACAAATACTCACGTTGATTTTACAAATGACGTGTTTGTTGTATCCTCTAATGGTCGTGTTCTATTGCCACGAAAATGTGTTCACAGGTATATACCTACGGTTATATTTTCACGAACATGATACTAAAAGTGAAAGCTGTTATAAACAAAAGCAAGCTCCCTGCTGTGTTAGCAACGAAAACAAAAACGTTGTGTTTTTTTTTTTGTTTTTATCGACCATCCTGCTTTTAAAACTGTGCTTAAATATATCATATACATACGTGGCGAGTAAACAGAAGTAATGAACCAGAGAAGGATAGAAAAACATGACAAAAATTAACTGGTCTGAATCTAAACTGTGTTGGAAATAATGTATACCTGGATAACGTCGTAGTCAATTTCTGTTATCTACTGGTTTTGTTTTATCTCAAAACTTTATGAATGTATACATTTGTGGACATTATACCTGGTAAGGTAGTTGTTTACGTGTGAGTTTGATAAATTGGACAGTTCGAATTGTATTTTTTTAATTAACCTACATCAAAACGTTAGGGATTTATATCATCAAAAGTTATCAAATTAGTTTCATAGTTCGAACAAAAACTGTTTTAAAAAGGTTCTGTCAAACGAAACCTGTGGGTAACCAGACTTCGATCTCCAAAAACTTCCATGAGAGAATGTGCAGTGCAATTAAGGTTTTCTCTGCAAACTTTCCTTTTCAAATTTGAAAAACCAAAACGGATGCAACGTTTGGGTTTTCTAATTTTTCGAGGTGAAGTAGCAACTTTTGTAAATACAACCTATATATTTTCTGTGAGGATGCTTACAAAGTAAAGTCTATATTAATGGTCTACAAACTTTAGAAGCGCAAAAGGAAAATATTCCTAAAGAAATTGTTGCGCAAAAAAATTTGCCCTCTGCATGCTATTTCACAACAACTTCTTTGGATAGTTATCTGTTTTCTCCTTTTATGTTTAGTACCGCATTTAATCATATATTTACTCATAAACTTGAAAACCGCTAGCGCCATAGAAGTCAACCATTAGGAGACAGTAATAACCAACATTTGTTCCAAAGGATATTCCCCCCCATACTGATTTGATTACTCAATGGGTTGCTGTCCCATTTCAGTTTGGCAATCTTCTTTAAGGACTTTTCTAGTTCGCTATATCTTTGGTTTATACTTTCCATCTCGTATGATTTAGTAGGCTTTGATTCAAAGGGAATGGGATGATAAAGCAGAGGTGAACATCGTTAGTGCCATAAAATCAACCATGACCAACTGTTGTTCCAAAAGTTTATTGACATTTTACTGCAAATACATCCTCTTTTCCTGATCGCCAGGGGCCATGAAAGTAAGAGTATTCCACCGACACTAATTCTACAAATAAATCGGTTGCTGCCAATTTTCAATTTCGAAACTTGCCTATTATTTTTTGGCTTATATTTTCTAGATTGCACAGTCACATTGCTTCATTTTTAGTGGATTTCCATCTTTCTTTCTCACTGATTCGAAAGGACACGAGATCATAAAACATAAATTTGAAAACTGCTAACGCAGTAGAAGTCAGCCGCTAAGAAACAGTAATGACCCACTATGATTCCAAAATTTTGTTTAAATTTTGCTACAAGTACAAGGATTGTATCATCTGTTTTTTTTTTTCAGACTTTTTGTTTTCTATCTCGTTCGTGCTTCCTTTTCAATGGACATTCACCCTTCTTTCTCACTCATTTGATTGCTTTCGATGTTGTAGCTTAATTTAATAGTCATTACTTCGAAAATAGTTGATTGTCTCGTGTCTCTAGACCACAGAAAATGGAAAATTATCGTTTAACCACCCTCCGGGTAAATTTTATCCGATCTTAAAATTACATATAAGTTTCAACGAGTGATAAACTCTGAAACTCTTATATATAACTTTAAGATCGGATAAAATTTAACCGGAGGGTGGTCAAATGATAATTTTCAATTTTGCGTGGTCTAGAGACACGACACAGTAAGTCCTATTATTTTCAGCGTTTGACCACCTCTCAAAGCTTGCGAAAAGTGCGACGAACTTTAAAAACTCTATTGTATGAGACTTCGAGATCGGATAAAACTTAACCGGTGGGGGGTGAAACGATGATTTCCGATTTACTATGATTAAGTAGCCTGGGGGGTTATTCTCGAATCTGAGGGAATGGAAATTTCAAGAGAATTGTCAAAAAATTCCTACAATTTCAATAGTCCCTATTCTGGAGTTGACTTTCTCACTTTTTCGTAACGAGTAGTATCGAGGAGTGAGCGGTGAAAGTTACTCCCTGGGAGTGCTATTTTTCCACTGTTTCGAGAATAACCCCCCTGGAGCAAGAGGTTGTGACATTTTCTGCGTTTGATGTCATTTCATTGAAGATATGATTTTTTTTTATAATTTTTTCGACTATTGTTAAGTTTCCAAAAAAATTATTTGGTGGTCAATCATAGTCAAACGTTGGTCAATCCTATCTTGCAACAAAATTTTGTGTTTGTAGTAAAAAAAAATGTTTTTGAAAATTTTGAAGATGTTAAAGGTGGTCAAACATGGTCAAACGATGGTCAATCGTATCCGATGAACAAAATGTCTATATTGGCTAATTTTAGCATTTTCAACCATCGAAGCGAGCCTTAAGAAACAGTAATGGCCAGCTGTTGTTCTAAAATATTTTCCAATTAAGATTTTGCTGCAAGGATGCCCTTATCTATTTCATTTTGATCGCAGTGGAAAGTGTTGAAGAAGAATTAGTCGTAGACAACCGTGAAAAATTTTTAGATTCCAAAGTGCTATAACGAAAACAAAAAACAAAAATTATTTTTTCTTTCGATTTCAGGCAATTGCAAAATTAGAGGATACCAGAAGGCGGTAAGGAGGAATCAACTCTAAAATAATTTTTGTTTCATGATAAATACTGCGTTCAAGCATTTCCTTTTTTTTTAAATCTTTTAAGACTCCTCTAGAGCTACCAATGAATTAAAATAAATATTTCCACAAAAAAAAACGCTATCAATCATAATATTTATTTCGACGTTTATGTATGTAGATACCAATTCAAGAAAAATACATTGTCTGTTATGAATTACGACCACCACCGAGTTTAAAAAGAAATTTGGGCAGACGAAATTCACTGCTACAATACCCGTTATATTGCCTAAAAGAGACCCTCATAAATCAATCAAATCGGTTTTACTATGGTGGCTCGACCGTTGCGAGGAGTTAAAAGAGAAACAAAAGAAAAAATACGTTCAGACGCATTCAAGGATGAATGGTGGATTGTAAAAACATGCGTCCTAATCATTTGTCTGTTATGCCATTATAGGAAAGGTCAAATTGTTGAGAAAAACTACCTAGTAGTGGCTTCCAATCTCTTGTTCTGTTACCGGTTAATATGTGAAACGGGTTTCGACGACGTGATTGTAATGTTTAAAAGTGAATTTTAAACGAGTTCATTCTAAATTGAGTGGACAAAGGAATCGACAAAAAAATATATATCTAACACCGAATAAACAGTATACTACGTAATAGGTAGCTGTACAAATTACATGCGCCAACAAATTGCATCTTAATTAATAGTATTTCCATTTTCCCACGATTAATTAGAGCGGGTCTATTTAAATTACTCGCATATAACTTCACTGCCATATATATAACGCCTACTCCACGAACATCCGTTTTTACGTAAAATTCTTACATAAATCTGGCGTTAGATATTACACAAATCCTCTCTGGGACTTTCTCACGGATGTGCAACGTAATATTTTATAGGAAATTAATCAAATTGTTCGGGATATGTTTAAGTAACATTACGTGACCTTGAAGAGTATATATCGTCAATTAATTAATTGAATTAATGCAGTAATATCTGAGTTTCTTTTACAAATCCAAATTGCTTCGTTAAATCAAACTGTAATCGATGCTGTGTACATATTTACGTATTTTTAAACCTCGTTTTCTTTTATGAATATCTTCTAATATAGCATGTATTATTCATCAATACATACAAGGTTAGCTTCTTCATATATCCACGTCTACTAGCGTTAACAATGATTTCGTTTGCACAGGTAATGGCTTAGAGAAACCTGTTGTAATGATCTACGAACTTAAACTTCTCATACATTTGCGACGAATAGCTCGAGGCACTTCAAATATATTGAACATCAATAAAGTCCTGCACAGGTGTAAGATTTAACGATTTTATAAAACGACTAATATAATAATATATTGCTGTATACGAAAATAATACAAATACATAGTTCTGAATAGTGGCTATGAATCAGTAATAATTCTAAGTAAAATCCAGTGTGCGAAAACAGGTTTAATTCAGAAATTCGCAAATAGGTCAATGGTACTTCAAAGTCGTGCTAATGAAGTGTAGATGCGATGCTAATTAAATCGAAAATTGATTTTAGTACACAATAGAAACGTATATAATAAATTAGTAAGCCATAATCATACGGTTATGAATCCATCAAAGAATTAATTGGAAAAATTATAAACTTTAGCTCATTGATGTTAAGGTGAGATTAGTTTGTAATTTAAGTAATTGGATATAATTATAGTTTATATTTGACATTCATAATCATCAGTTATATAATAATATTTCTTAATATTTTTGTTGCTCTTACTTTGCTGTTATTCTTACTTATGTACTTTTTTGGCAAACATTTTTATTTGTGGGTCAGCACTGGATTTTTTTTTGTAATTTCAGGACGGAATCGGCGTTTATAGCCCACTTTATTGTACCTTCTGCTATTAAGAAGAGTTAAGTTTTATTACAAGTATTTCGTACCGAAGCTGGTTTGCAGTATAGAGATGAGCACCTACAAAAAAGGACTCAAAGATAGAGAGGGAAACCTCAGAGTATCTCTCTGAGAGAATCATCCTGGTTTGAGATATTCCTTGGAAATTACAACAAGCCTAGAACAAAGACCTTGCTAGACTACGCATCCTCACAGGTTTTCTTATAGAATAGTGCCACCTTTGGGAACACATGCTGCAGGTTCTTTGAGGCGAAGGATGACAATCTGGAACACCTGACATCTAACTGCACCTATATCATGGAAATCCGAGCCAATTATCTCGGTGAAGACGTCATAGACGAAGAAGGGATACCTTCTCTGAAACCATCACAGTTATTGCAGGTTATTAAAGCTCTCAGACTAGATAGGGAGCCCTGAGAGGCAAACCCCAACGCCTTACAGTTCATTACAGTTCAAGAGGACAAAATAAATCATTATGTCACAGTGTAATATCACTCTCAATTAAATCTAAATCCAAGAGAGTTCGAACATATTGGTTTGTACCATAAATGGTATTGTGAAAAAATGAAGGAAAAGAGGAATTGGAAGGAAAAGAAATAAAGTAATAAAAATAAATTGCAATAGATGACAAAATTTATTTAAAAAATTTCACAATGAAAACGCAAAAAACGCAAGGCAATGAGGCGATGAGTATCTATCATAGCAAAAAAGATTAAGGCTGATACGTGCTTCACTACTACAACAGGATGCCACAACACAAGCAAATTTGCAGAAAGTGATCGGCAAGAAATCAAGGCTTCTATACCGAGAAGAGACGTTGAGAACGCGTGTAAGTTCTGATAAGGAATATTTGAGTCCTTATTTAAACATGAGGTTATTTATAGTATTCTAGCAACTAGCTGAAGTTGAGTTAGAACTTCATGAGCAGAAAGCTTATAAAGCCAGAGATCTACTAAAACAGGACATATCTACGAATTTGCAATGCCTGCAACATTGAAATGAGCGTTTACCACATCACCCCATTACTAAATTTTGAACAAGGACAATTTTAAACTTCGGAGAAAACTGCTTGTCTGCATATTTTAAACATGGAACACCTCCAACAAGTTTCCCAAATATATCATCATGCCAATTAATTCGTTGATTTTTAGCGCAAATCTGTACATTAACAGAGTGCACCGAATTAATTAATCTTTAAGGCACAAGAGTTCACCACCCCCTCGAAAGTTTCATGCAACAGCATCTGCAGGGAGGATCATGATCATTTGATTTGATTCCATCAAAGAAAAAAGGAAGGGAAAACTCAGACGTGGTGGGCTGTTTCATCAGGATAACGCTCATGCCCACTGGAGCTATGCTTCAATGGCTGCAATTCATAATGCAGGTTTCGAAATTTTTCAAAAGTCGCTCTGTTCTCCAGATTTTGGCCCCTAGTGAGTTCAATGTATTCCCCAAACTTAAAAAATATCTTCGTGGGATTCACTTTCAAGACTATGAAGCACTGGCAATAGAGGTCAACGAGTGGTTTGCAATCCAAGACAAAACATTTCTTTCTGAAGGCGTTAAAGCTCTTTACCATCCTTGTACACTTCTCGCAAAAAAAATCGGGACACCAGAAATAGAGAATTAAAAAAAATTTTGGGTGTAAATAAAGCTATTTCAGGCAACGTATTTACACTTCAACAGGATGAATTGATTCAAAGCTTAAATTGAAACACAAATAGAGAGAAAAAAAGCTTTGTACATAAATAACTTATGTGTATCATTGTGTTCAAAGGTAAAGACACCATTTAAACAGGAATATAAGTATATAAAGACAAAAGGTTTATACACAGAATAAACACATTGTAATTTCATGCAAAATGTCAATATTTATCAAAATATTAAAAATAAGTAGTCGCGTTGAAGTGTTGACAGATCGTCAATTATACAGGGTGTCCCAGCTGACGCGGTTTTTTGATAATTTGTTTATTTTATAGTATAGATAAAAAAGTTTCAAACAAAAGTTGTTCCTATTTATACGATGCATAGCTAGAAAATATTTTCAAATATACAGGGTGTCCCAATTATAGAAAAAGCGTATGTAACTTTATTATTTTAAATGGATCACCCTATATATTATATTTTTTTTAGATTCTACATGATATTACCTTCCTAGACCTATGTGCTCTTGTTTTCGAGAAAATAAATATTTTATCAAAAATTTTGCAATTGCAGCGCTCGTTAATGAGCTGTAGGATCAAAACTAAAAAAGGTAGAAAATGTTGGTTTGTGCAAATTGATATGTCTTGAATTGGTTTACGATTTCCAATATTTACATGGGCGGATCCTTTTTTTGACATACAGTTACTGGCGCCAACATTTGGAAACATTTAAATGTCAATAACTCTGCTACTGTCGAAACAGACCACTTTAATTTGCACGAAGTAGACTACCTAACAATAATATTATGGCAGATATATGTAATAACCATTTGTACCATTTATAATTGTCCCGATTTTTCCTAAGAGAAGTGAGAACATCGTAATACTGTAAAATATATTATAATTTTTTTTTATAAAACACATGTAACATTACCCACAAATAACCCAATAATCCAATTTGCATCTTATATTGCAGATGTAGGTTTATTGTTTATTATATCTGTTTCAGAAATTTATGCTGGCTGTAATAAAACTTATAATTGCATTAACATTGATTGAATAATATTTCTAATTTCCAAAGCAGCCAGCCTCATTATACTTGTTAATCTCAAACTCTCAGAACTAAAAATTTTGACCTAGATTGACAGCCCTAATTGTAACAGAAACCTTGTTTGGAAAATAACTGAGTTATGTACTTTGTGTCTGTTTGCCTATCTTGCATTTGATAAGTTGATATTACATCGCTTTATTGATTTGGGAAGTTTGTTCGAAACTAATCTGCATATCCAATATATGCATAACTTTGATACTAACTAGTTTGACCTAATTAATGTTTATTTTACAGAACTAATGCTAAAGGAACATCAACTGTAAATTGACTAAATAAGATGAAACTGTCTAATTAGTCATCCTTGGATAAAAATCTAACATAGTCATATTCAAATAACATTGTTACTTTAAATGTTATCAAATCATCTTGAAGAAAAGCATAAAATTAAATCCATAATGTTCGACCTCGAGCATCATTATGAACCGCAAACTTATTCAACGCAAAGGTTGAATAACATCTTAATGTGCGGTAGAAATATACACCTCCCAGTAGCATTTTCCCACAATTGAACGAGATTAGGTAACTAGATAGCATTGTTCACGTGTAAATTAGGTCAGAAACTAGAAGTTTGTGGTCGGGGACCTAGTTTTTTCGTATTTAATCCTTAATTAATAACAATGATACCGTGCAAAGGATACGTCAAACATACATAAGACGAATAATATGTCAAGATTCCGCAGAGATACGCGCAGCTGCGCTTATCTAGAGAGTTCATTGTCATGTAATTGGTATATATGACCTGCGACGACAGTCGTTTCGCAGTAAAATAAAGAAGGAATAATTTCTACGGTAAATAGTCAGGATAGAGATCTTTGTTTGAGATATTAAATGAAAAAGACTGTTATCAGGATAGCGATGGTATATACCGTTCGTAATATTTATATTGTTTCGCTTTGAGTGAATGCCGGGTTTAATAATAATTAACGGTTACATTTCCGATGGCATATCTTCAAGTAATTTATTAAGTACTGTTAAATATGCGTGTATAAATGATACGAAGAGATGTTTTTCCTTTATTAGTTACAGTAATGTGAATTTCTGTTATGCGTCCTGTTATGTGACGAGGTTAGGTTTTTGCTTGACTGAATTCGAGGTTATAAATTGTTTTAATATCTTCGACTTCCTTAAGGCGAGATTTCGACCGACCGCATGTTCAGATTCGAAAGGAGAATAGGGGAGTACAGATGCATCACGTGTTTCCCCTTCCAAACCAGAACACTGTCAACGAGCGAATATGTAAAACGAGATTTGTTTTACGAATATATTTCTATTGTCGATTTGAATAATTTAGATGTTTTCTATGTACATTTAAGAAAAACGCAGGAAAAACGTTTTAAAATAAATTTAGAGAGAGATTAATTTCTTGCACCTAAGAGTTAGTTATATTGAGAGGTTTCATTTTTAGTTTTTGTTTATGTCTTCAAAAGGCTGAGTGATAAATCTGTACTTTTTTTGTTAAAAGTTTTCCTAACAATGCAAGTTAAAACATATGTCACACTGTGTAGAGTATTATTTCTATGGTGATTATGAATGGATTCAAAATTCAGGAAAAATAAATAATAAGTTATTTATACTTCGTTCCAGAATAAGGAGTGATTCAAATACCGCGCCAAAACTCAGTTTACGCAGTTTAAAATAATTTAGGTGCATAAATAATTATGTATATAATTAAACGCTAATTGAGATGAACGTACCCCCTAACTATGTATATAATAATTTTGTTCCTCATATAATTATATCATAATATTTTAAGTATAACGGGAAAATGTTATAATAATGGAACAAAAATACAAAACGTTGAGAGGTTATACTTGCATACTAAAAAGTAAACAAATATGACCGATATCGCATACATTATTTTCAATATTGAACTTGCCAGCGC
This sequence comes from Holotrichia oblita, assembly GCA_023690525.1. NCBI lineage: Eukaryota > Metazoa > Arthropoda > Insecta > Coleoptera > Scarabaeidae > Holotrichia > Holotrichia oblita. The sequence goes on along the minus strand of CM043019.1, from coordinate 28,705,938 downwards.
AAGAGCTCAAAAATAAGTAGCTTTTCGGCGCGGTATTTGAATCACTCGTTCTTATTCTGGAACGTAGATAGTACAGTTAGGTCCTACAAAAATAATAATAAATTTATTCTTGAAAATGAAACAAATATATTTAATTACGGTATGAGTAAAACAGAGAATGTTTAGGATGAAGCATACTTTTTTCTTTTTTGATTCTTTTGTAAAAGAACATATTTGGCAGAAGTCGGCCGCTTGAACGTCACCAGGTTCGTATAATCTTTTGTATCGTTCCGTTTTGTTTTTTTTTCTTTTCAATGAAAGTGAGTAAGTAATATGGTGATATAAGTAAATAAAACAGACATGTATATTTTCCGTTAAATAAAAAGTATACAAAGCCAAAAACAAATTCTCTATAAATATGGTAACAAAACAAAACAAAACATTAATCTCTAATAAGCATATAAATTTTAAAAAAATAACAGTATTTTCTAATTCACAAGAAACAAAAATTAGCTCTCTCTAAGAAAAAATGGATATTGGAAATTAAAATAAAACAAAAAAAAAAGATTATCGAATGTCTTTGTTTCTGTTGTAAAATTATCCATTGTCTAGAAAAATTATTCCAAAAAACGATAAACAAACCACACAATAATTGTCACAAACATCGTATAATATTCAATACTAGACAGACTATATAAAAAACCGCACTATTCACCGCGCAAGCACCGTGTTTTCCAGCCGCGAAAGAGACGCAATTGGCCTAATCCAATGAGAAGGACCTAAGTGGGAGCGTATTCCCCTCACAAGTCTAGGCGGCGATCCTTGCAAATTTTTCGGTACAAGGTGTTTTCTTAGACGTATTACTCAATTACAGAATTTTTTAGAGCTATGGGTATTTTTTATAAAATAAATGAAAGTCAGTTCTAGAACTGTACAGAAATATTTTGCTTTATTTTTTACCACAGACTGAATAATAATATGTTGAAATTGTCTAATTTCAACAATTGCAATTTTTTATAAAAATCCCCTAATGAAAAACATAGAAAAGGAGTCTGTAGAGTTCAATAATAATTGTTTCTTTGTGACTACAAAAAATATCAGATTAATATATCTATCAATAAAGGAGAAATTTGTCTACGAAGCAACGTCGTTTACTGCTTGCATTTGCCAGCCGAAATCTCGCCTTAAATCCAATTGTCCTTACCAGAATTTAACTGTTCAAGATTCTATGAAAATCTAAAAGAGAACGATGGAAATTACCATTCAAGTTTGAGAGATTATCGATGATAGATGGTTAATTGCGCTGTTGTTTGAGCTGTTTCCATTGTTTCGGTCTAATTGTGATTACTGATCCAACCTTTCGCAATAAACATTCTTGTAACTACAATATACCCTCGTATTGTAAGTCTGGTCTACTGTTAAAATTGCAAACAAACCTGACAAAATAATTAAGGAAACCCAACAAAAATTCCATAAATATTATCGCAAATGTGCTCCATCCCATGGAACAATTTTTAAGAAGTCATGGTCACAATTTTTTTGGGATTCCAAAAGTGTTTATTGATTATTGATTTATTGATTGTTTAAAAGAAAAGAAGCAACGGTAATAGGCCAATATTGTGCTGATTTATGTACTTATAGGTTTTGATACCAAATTGAAGAAACAGTGACCACATTTATTGAAGCAAAAAGAGAGTGTCGTTCCATCACGATAATGCGGTCTCTTATTTATCCCCCATTGATGCAACGAAACATGAGTTCGGACAAATGAACAGGTGAAATCTGGGACGAATGGATATTTAGCAGAGTTGCCGAAAAATTACTTTTCGGATGATTTGAAAAATTGCTCCACAAATCGGGCATTTCCTTAGTATCAATTGTCAACTCAGAGAACTCACCTTGTTACCCTTTAGCAAAACTTCTCCTGGAAATAATTATCTCCATAGCAGAAAAAACGCAATCCACAATTAGCAACACCAAATGCTTCATAGAAAAATTAAAAAAACCTGAATATTGAAGAACAGGACGAATTGGTTGATGTTCCAGTCCGTTTACAAATGTGCCAACACCTTGTGAAATTAATGAAAAATAGACTCTCCGCGGACGCCATATTGTATGAAAATACAGTATTAAGTATATATAGAAGCCATTATGGATCTTCTATCCATCTGTGTATACACAAGGTACACCCAGGTGGAGTATGCGTTCTATTAGCAAGAATTTGGCTTGGAAATGAGATCACTCTGTCTACAATACTGAGCAGCATATTCATAAACGAATTCCTGGATGCCGTAATACAAAAGAATATGGGTGGCACACTATGGACCAAAAATGTATACAGAAATACCTAGATTTCGACGGCAATCACTCTATTAATCTAAAAATTGGAGTACAGTGGTGCCCATGTAATTAAGAACGATATGCAAAACAACAAACACTTGTTTGATTTCATTTTATGTACATGTAATTCTTTCAGCTGATGCAAGAATTGTACGCTTGTCAAAAAAGAATACACTCTTGGAATCTAATGAAATACAACACGAAATATTCGGAGAATCTAACGCTGGCGTATTCTCTACAACAATTAGACGCCACCTTAATGGAGTGCAGTTATTTGGAAGAGTTGCACGTAAGAAACCATTAGTCAATCTACGTAAGAGAAAACGTAGAACACAATTCGCAAGAAATGGACGAAACCAAGATAAACAGTCTAGGATCTGATGGTCGATACTACGTTTTTCGGCCGCCAGGCAAAGAATTTGATCCAAAATTCACAAAAATTACATTGAAATATGGAGGTGGCTCAATTATAATTTGGAGATGTTTCTCCTGGCATGGAGTTGGTCCAATTCACCGTGTTAAAGGAATTATGGACCAGCAGATGTATACATTAATATTTTAGAAACAATTATGCTACCTTATGCAGACGAGACCCTACCGGTCATTTGGAAATGTCGGCATGACAATGACCCAAAGCCCGGTCAGTAAAAGATTGGCTTGCTCGTAACGCGATCACAGTTCTGGACTGGCCTTCATGCAGCCCCGATCTAAACCCTATTAAACATCTGTGGAATGATGTAAAGCGAAATATAAGGCAAAACAGAATAGCCAATATGGATCAACTTTTTGAAGAAGTCGTGGCAAGCTGTTCCTCAAGAACGCTGTGCAGCTCTTGTTTAATCAATGTGTAGAAGACATGAGGCAGTCTTAAAAAATAAAGGATATCCCACTAAATATTAATACAAAATTAAATAATTATGTTAATTACCTTTTTACTTGAACATTATTTTTGTTTTTGTTACTGTGTTCTGCCGTTTCTAACTATACGTCCAGCGTTAATTCTTTTTTTTATCCAAGATGTCAATTCTATCTAATTTATTTCAGTATACATTACACACACTTTTCAAAAACTCCCAGAAAACCTAACAAATCTGTATAAAATGTATCGTTCTTAATTTTATGGACCCCACTGTAGCTAGATGTCTAGATGTTAAAACCAATAAAATTTGCTCTGTAAAAGGATTGAGAAGAGTAAACACGATATATAACCTCTATAACGCTTAAATCTAATAGTCACAAAAGAAAGGAGGAACCAGGCAATAATATAGAATCTCGAATTCTGTTTTACATTAGGTAAATATGGTGCCGAAACATACAAAATGCTAAAAAAATGTGTACGGCGATGAATGTACGAATGTTACGTGCACAGGTTTTCCGTTGATTTAGCCGATTTCCTGACGGTCGTGAAGACAATTACCGAGTAGCGATGGTAAAAACCGCTCACAATAAAGAAAACATCAGGAAAGTCAAAGAAATTCTTCGAAGCGACCGCTGTGTGTCTGTGAGACTCATCCAAGAGGAAACTGGGATACCGAAAAACACAGTCTATCTTTGACCGAAGATTTGGGTCAACAGAAGGTCTGCGCGAGCTTCGCGCCACACACTCTGACAGACGACCAAAAAGATTGGATAGTTCAGAATTGCAAAAACATGTAAAAAATGTCCCATAGAAATCCGGCAAGCATGTCAGCCATTGTAACTGGTGATGAAACGTGGTGTTTTCAATACCAGCCAAAAACAAAACGTCAGAGTGCGGCAAGTCATCAAAAAAGCCAAAAGAGAAGAGCAAAATCGAAACAATGCTGACAGGCTGTGAACGCAGAATATTATGTGGGTGTTCTACGTACAACGATTGTGGGTCAGAATTCGAAAGAATTCAACCGGAATATAGAGAGCCAGGCAGTTGGTTTTTGTTGCACAACAATGCACCATCACAAACAAAGCTAACGTCATCTCAATGAAGACTTTTCAGCGCTTATTATTTACTCGAAAGTGTGTTTTCACTCATTTTTTGAAAATATTACTTAAGTGTACTAGAACAGACCTCACCTGCAAGATGAAAGTAATTATCCGTTATTAAGTACAACGGAAGCCCATTCCTACATTTTACACCTGGAGAAAAATGAAATAAGCAAGAAAAGACATAGTTAATAATGCTGTTCGTTTCCGATGTATGTCATTATATTAATTAGTTCGTTTGCTAGTAATTGCTTTCCAACCATGCACTTTAGCTCGTCTGGTAATCTGGGATACATGATTTAGAACAGATGATATTAGCTAATTATTTCTTAAAAGATAAAGTGAATGAATACCGATAGTGAAGCAACTATACCGACAGAAGCAATTTAGAGAAACGCTAAACGCCATGGGAAAATACACGATAGAAATCCAGTATAAATAAATATGCAATTAGTGACTAAATCTACTTGGAAATTATCGTAGCAATCTAAAAGTAAAATTGAATGATGTGGATATACCTACATATAATAGTAAATGGGTGTCAAATCAATTCTTAATATACAATCACTTATATGAGCATTTTTCCAACTAATACAGGTCCATTACCTTGCATAAAGAACAGTTTATACATCGCAAATACTGGGACGATCGTGCTCATGCATAAATGAAGACGCAAATGCTAATTCTCCATTTGTATTCACGTGCAATGTTTGATGAAGTAACTACGCGCAATTTTATTTCATATTTCTACATGACGTTTCATGTTATGTCAGATAAAATTTGCATTTTATGATATATATTCTTCTACCTATTAACTAAGAAAACTATTAAATATTAACGCTGGATATAAACAAATTTAATTGTATGAAAAAAAATCTGTTTAAACATTTGTGAATCGTGCCTGATGAATGAGTTTCTTTTTTTTTGATAATAATATTTAACTAATTAACAATATCCTTATTACCATAAGTCAATGTTAAATCGGAAATAATCAAATAAAATAGTGGCTGCGTTTGGAGCATTACACTCCAAACGACAATTTCGTCATCTTTGGTCTCCTAGTTAATAATTACATCGTATGAGAATTTATACTATACAGGGTCGAAACGACCAACTTCTTGAAAATTTGTAAAATGTTGTTGCTAGAGTTTTCCATAAATATCCTTTCAGACAAAATATTGTCAATTTTGTGCAACTTCCGTTTGTAACGGAAGGAATAAATCCAAAATTCGTTTTTCTATCGGAATATTAAGCAGATGTAGCTCGCCACAAAAAAAATATGCTTTTCAAGAACCAACTAGGCCAGGCTCAATATTTTCAGAATTTGCACACATAACACCTACAGATTTCCAAATCTGTAAAAACGTTGAGATTTATTTATACAGGGTACTCAGAAAATAGCATTGATTGTAGTGTAATCTCTAAAATTTGAAAAGTATTTTTTTTTCAAATGGAAATCCCCTTTGATTTGAACAAGCAGATATTTTCGAGTACTTATATGTTCCAAGTGGTTGCCTTGAACATTTATGGATTCTTCTAATCCTAATTCGTTCGGACTTTCCAACAAACTGACTATAGTTCTTCACTGGATCTCTTGGTGCAGAAGTAGAACACTAAGCATTTCAACCCACTAAACACCAAAAACTTCGAACTAAACTATCAAGGCCTTGATAATGACAGCTTTGCTGTCGAAACGCGTCAATGTTTAGTTAAAAGTTTTTGGTGTTTAATGTTACTATAGACTATAGGCTTAACAATTTTGAATAAATTGAACCAAGTTGTCATGTCAGATAGACTTCCCAAGCTCTTTTAATTACATTGTTAGCCGCTCATTTTAAAGACAGACTTGGATTTTGAAATATATTTTTTGCTGAAGACTGCTTCTGCCAATTTTTTCAAAACTGAAGTTTCCATCTATTTCCGAAATTTGCAGAAAACTGAAAATATTTTACCTGTAACTTTAACTTTTCGGAAAACTACCGCCCAGTTTGTCCCAAACGAACCTGCATGTATCGTGAAAATTTATTGATTTCTTGAATTTTGGTTGATACAGTATATTCAGAAAATTCACAATAAACAATTCGAAAATATCATAGAACCCCAACAATTTCACCACAATACAGTGTTACCAATAAAGTCCACATCATACGGGGAAAAATTGTTAAACAATGTAAGTAATTTTTTATTATTATATACAGTATGTCCACGGATCGAGGTCCAAATAGGAAAAACTTATGCTAGGATTGTTGTTGAATGGTTAAATCAGCAATTGGACAGAATTGGATAGGTCGAAATGGTCTAGTGATATGGCCACCAAGAAGCCCTGATTTAACAATGGCTCCGAAGGTAGAAGATTGAAAGCAGAGGATTATGGACGCTGTGACGTCTTTAACTCTCGTAGAAATTCGAAGAAGTTATAGAGAATTGCGCCGACGGCTAGAATTGTGCGTTAAAAAGGGTGGTGAATGGATTGAGTAAAATAGTTATTAGTTATATCATTTTTGTTTTTGAGTTTATGAAATTAAAATCTACTGATTTGTCCGTTTCGAGACATGCAAAAACTTTTATCAAGAATACATTTTTCTTGTAAAATGCAAAATAAAAAAGTTTTCCTCGATCCGTGGACATACTGTATACAGTGTCCTTCATTAATTTTGAGAAATATTTTAACTGGGGATACTACGTGTCAAATAATTGACCAAAAATAGCCTTATTCAAAATCGCACCGTTTTCGAGATGAAGGTCTTCAAAGTTCCAGAAAAAAAAAGATATGTTGTTTACAATTCGTAGGAAGTATTGAAGAATAATCGAAAAATTGTCCTAAAATGACAATCCCGTCAGTGACGTAGAATTTGAGTGTTGGCCTACCGGGATTTTTGTTGTTTAAACTATTTTTTAGCATAATGCGAAGTTTAGAAATAAGGTCCTCTTGTAACCTTATTTTTGGGATTTTAACTGGTCTAGATCTTAGATGATGCTAATTTCGTGCTTGTAAATCAAAAAACAAAAAAGTTCTATTGAACTTAACACAAGGGGATATTTGTTGTCTTTACTGTAATTTTGCTCATTTCGGAAAATTCCACCATATGAAGCATCTAATAATAAATCGCCATGCCAAATTTTGTTTTCATCGTACAAGTAGATTAGCTTAAAGATGGAAAAAACGATTTTTTTCTGTGCGATTTTGAATAAGGCTATTTTTTGGTCAATGGTCATTATTTGACACGTAGTATCTCCAGTTAAAATATTTCCCATAAATAATTAAGCATCCTGTATATACAGGGTGAGTCATAACTGGCGACCAAAAATGTACCAGCGTATATGGATCACCCTTCTGAATAAATAACTTCCTATAAACCGATGTCCTAGTATGTATACTTCAGGACCTACAAGAATTGAAAGTTTTATAATTCATTAATGTAAATATTTATGATACAACAAATGACATTTTACTTAAATGCTTTACTACAAAAATTGTTCCCCCATTTTAGAAATAGTAGTACCTAACAATTTTATTCGTTTAAACGGTAATATGAACTGTCAAAGTGACATAACATTATGAACAATTGCCTTGAAAACATTTTGATTGATTTTTAACTCAGATGTAATATGATTTAGATACATATTGATAGAGCTTATCACAATTTGAACAATTTTTGTAATAATGCATTTAAGTAAAATGTCATTTAAATGTCACTTTTAAATAAATTTTGTTCATTGTACGCGATTTTTAATCAGTTTTTATGGTTGTATCATAAATACTTACTTTAATGAATGATAAAACTTTCACTTTAAAAAGTATCATAAATACTTACTTTAATGAATGATAAAACTTTCACTTCTTGTAGTTCCTTAAGTATACATACTAAGACATAGGTTCATAGGAAGTTATTTATTCAGAAGGGTGATCCATACACGCTCGTACATTTTTGGTCGCCAGTTATGACTCACCTTGTATATTATGCAATTATTTTCCAAAGCTTCTCTCTTCCTAAGGCTAGACAAATAAAATTGGGTGTATCTTCCGATTAATTCAATATTAAGCCGATGAGCCATCGATGACAAGAGCCCTTCTTACAATGACTGTAGAAAAAGGACAATCGACGTCCACTAAGCGGCTTACTAGGGGGTTGCCCGATCTTTAGACTCTTTGTAACAAGTGTTCGTTGGCAAACGTATTGCAACTTACAAATTTGTAGCATTTCTAGACGTTTGATGTATGAATTCGCCATACATAGTAAATAAGAAACTTAATATGGGCAGACTTCAATTAGTTTACGTTGAGCAAATTTAAGATTACAATGCACACAACATCAGGATTAATTGCGACTGATATCCCTCAAGTTTTAGGCAAGTTAGCCATAAAAATCAGAAATAAAGTGAGAGCCAAAATCGAGCCTCTTGTTACACTTGCTACTACTGGTCTTTTCGGAGAGATTTCGCCCTCCTGCCTCATGGAAAATGATCTGTTGCTCCGGTAGAAAGACCATCAAGCCAAACAGTATCTAAAACACTGTCTATATCTAGACAAACTGTATTCAAAGACTCCCAGATCTCCAATGCATAGCGAATCAATTGTGTGATATCTATGCACTATAACAGAGCTATGAAAACACATTTAGAGACACTGAATTGGACAAGAGCTGTAGCGGTAGACTTAACAAGTAATACAGCTACATCCACAACAACATTTATTTATTTGGTAAAGATTCCATGAATTATTTATGATAATTATGGATTATTATTGACATGAACGAGATGACTGGCAAACCCAAAACGGTACCAGGCATAAGCCTAATGTGCACAAATCAAAACTAAATCTTAATTTGTCGAAAAGGTTCTTCACACAGTTGCTTTAATTGCAATTCTTTTTTGGTTCCCTTCCTTCATTTCTTCCTGTGTTCATCTAACTCCTGAAATTTATTTCACTAAATTATTCTTGAGTGCTTTATTGACTTTTTAAGTTTGATAACTTTAAATAATTTTGTTTTAAAATTGGAGTGCGTTTCCTCAGAAACAAAAACTATGTCTTATTAGCAACATTACCCATAAACAATTCCCATTGTTACAACAATACCTTGTATGTGTATATTTACGACGATTTATAGAATCTAATACAAGAACTTTTATTTTCCCTACACAATTCGCTATCTAATTTCTCTCTAACAACAACGTTGGGGCACGGCGATGCCATTAGTGGCATATGTCAAATTACAATGCAACCCGTATACTGCATAGATCGTGGAACAATGGAATCACTTTCTAAGTGGCCTTAAATTGCAATCACGCTTCTCTTGACATTCTGTAGTGGCAGATGTCGCGATAATCTGTCTTTCATTACCGTCTGGGTTCTTAAAGTGCAACGGCTTCACTTTCGATAGGTTAAAGATGCTATTATGAATAGAGTGTTAAATAGTACGTCATTTTTACCTGTGTAGTCTTTAGTTAGAACTCTACCTTATAAGGTTGGGTAAATTTGTCTAAAAGGTAAAAGGTGAAACATTTTTTCTTGGTAATTATAAAGCACGATTACACGTTCTTTTAAATTTTCTAATTGCTAATGCAATTATTGTATATTTTGTCCATATAAGAACCAGTAATGGCTGGCTTTACTTAAAATTTTTTTTTCGATAGCGAAGAGAAAAAATGATTGGAATTGATAAGGTTATACAACTCATATAATAAGCTGCATTCACTTATGTAACTCCCTTCTATAAGATATCGTGTTTTAGGTTGGGCTCTAAAGTTATTTTTGCTTTCACTTGCCTATTAAAGTAGTTTCATTTTTTTTTTCTCCTTACATGAACTATTATGGTTATTGTTACAGCCGTTACCTCGCCCAAAATTTTTATATGTACTTTGTCAATTACCGCCTTAGCTTGCATCACGTGTTTACAACAGCATTCTATTTCGGGTATCTCCCGTTTTGGGAGATTTGTTTACTTGTTTTAATGCGCCTGTATCTGGTGCATGCACGTTTCAGGGTCAACTTATATTTTACAGAGAAGATGCACACGCGAGATGCTTTTATTTACGAAATTTATAACACAGGAAATCCGAAAACTTATTTGTTTACGGTGTTGCTGTTTACAAAAAGGCAAGTCAATGGGTTGTATCCGATGCGTCGCTTTTCCTTTAATGCTGAATTTGTTTATAATTATATGAAAATTTGGTTTATCTCTTTCATCGTTACGAAATATTTTCTTACGTAACATGAATTCTGCTTTGTATAAGATTGCGACAAATTTTGATTAATAATTCATTGTAGTACTCACCGGAAGTATGAGAAAAAAGTTACACAAAGTTTATCTTTTTTAAGTTACTACATTACTTCGCAGGTTGTTATAATAAAGCAGCCGAGTAGTCACCTCGCTAATCTTATATTTGATTTATAATTTAGTGTAATAGTTTGATATCATCGATCTTGGCGTTTTGTTGCAAGAATTAGTCTTGTTGTTTGGACAATTGAATGAGCAGTTAATCAACATCTAGTACTGCAGGGATCATATCTTGGACCTATCATGTTTACCCTTTTCATCACATTCAATGACAATGACATATCAGTGGTTTTTCTCGTATACACAAACGACTTTAAAACTTACTATTAACTAACTAACTATACAGCTTTTTCTACAAAAGCACCAATCCTTCGTATAGGTTATGCAACATATTATACAACATACCTTGCTTAATTGAAAGAATTTTTTTCCTTAATATTGTGTTTTAATTCATCTGGCGTATTAAATCTACCTTTAAACACAAAATTAATAAAAAATTATGTTTTCCTGAATGATTGCATGTGAATTTTCTGTTGATCATATTCGAGAGTCTTGAGTATTGACTGCACCGTTATAAGAAAAAACAGTTTCAATTTAAACAATCAGTGAAGTTTATAAAGGTATAATTTCAGTATTTTGGGTACAAGTTTGCAAATTGTCCAGTGTGACGCATTTTCGTGTGTTTTCGAGAATTCCAGGGAACCTGTGGGAGTTAGAAAAAAAGTGAGATACGATTCCAGGCCTCTTGTTTCCTAAAAATAAGAGATAACCGAGTTTGGTTTACGCCATTATTATTTTTAGGAAAAAATAGCTCTGGAGGAACCTTACCTCTGTTTTTCCCTCAGGTTCCCTAAAACCCCCAAAATCATACGAAAATGGGACACCGTGTACATTTAACTTCACAGATATTTCCATGGGAATTGGTGTCCCACAAGATTCTGTCTTGGTACCGGAACTATTTATATTGTATACCTGTAATACTCCGCGCTCAACACATACCACGCTGATAATCTACGCATCCAGTAAAGATGCTCTGATTTATAGGCAAATGTATCACTCCGTTGATGAAGACGTAGCGGCGTTTTCGAAAAACTAAAATGTATTCCAACTGAAAAATTATCACGACAATTGAAGGTGTCTGAAGCTAACGCGCAATGCATAAAGAAGAAAGTTGAATCATACAAAGGATTGAGCTTGAAAAGAAAGAAAAAATGCGGTAGAAAGGCAATTTTCACCACAATGCCAGAAATATGTTTGATGACAATTTGGTTAGAAAAGAGATTTGCAAGATATAGACTTAAAAAACTTGCCAACCCCCTAGGAAGCCAAAATTAACAGATACAATGAAAGATGAACGTTTGAAATGGGTCAAATAGTTGTGTAATAAAAATGTGAACGCCTAAACATTGATAATTAACTTAGTATTAAATTTATTATTTACGATGAAATAAAGAAAATTGAGTATAGACCGTTAAGCACACCCTACGAAAATGATGAATTGGTCCATCGTCCACCCAATAGAAAGAGATGTTTTAAAATCGGTTGTTGCCACAGGTCAGAGAATGGTTCCCAAATGAGAGACCATTTCGTCTTATGCAAAATGATGGCCAGTCAATGAAACCTATCTGCCTATTTGGCCGGGTAATAACCTAGACATGAACCCAGTTGAAAATATGTGGCAACTGTTAAAAAAAAATCCTAAAAAGGTGATCACAAGCAAAACTAATCTAATAGAAACCACTATTCATGTGTGCAATCATCCACTAATGAAGGAGACTCTACGGTCCACGGATCTCATATCAACGAAAGGTTGCTCGACAAAATATTATAAATTTTAGAAGCAATACAATCGACTAGTTCCCTGGTGACTCTCCTTCTAAGAAATCTCCATTTCGGAATCAAATACTCTACTTCTAAGGCCACTTTATTCACTTATTCTCCGCGACAAAATGCAAAATAAACGCAAATAAACCTACGCTTACTTGTTTACACAGTTAGTTGTTGTTGAACTTAGCATTTTTATCTGTGTACTGACTATGTTTTGATTTTCAGGAAGAACTTTTGCAGCTTGGATATTATTAATGCTTGAATGCCAATTATAAACACTGTTCTTTCAAATTTCCTAATTAATTTAGAAAATCTGGACTTAGTATTACATGCAATCTCGTACATACAGGGTGGGGCATTAGTGCGATGAAGTCCAAGTATTATAAGAGAAATGAGAAAATGTTGTTAAGATAAAAGATGAAGCGCATGGGGGGCTATAAGCTAAAAATATTTTCAACTATACAGGGTGTCAAATAAAGACAGGGTAAAATAAACTTTATTTTAAATGGAACACCCTGTATATTTTTACTGTTTACGGTTTTTCTAGGTCTTACCTTTATTATAATATAGGGTTTTGCTATGTTATTCAGTTTACCTTAGAAGATATGGGAAGTTTTGCATTAATTTAATAACAAAGTTGGCGCCTTCTACTACGGTTTCCACAGAAAATAATTCATTTGCGCTAGAAACATTTCTAATGTGATCTCCTTTCATCAGAAATTATCTATTTATCGCCGTATTTAATATTTATATACAGGGCGAGTCATAACTAGCAATGTTTATGTTCTCACCTATTTCAAATGGAACACCCTGTATTTTAGTATTGGAGTAAACTGCTCCCTTCACAAACTTTATTATTTATTAAACATTCTCTATAGCGAAATGCGATAGTTTTGGAGTTATTTGCGTTTCTATAAGTCGAAAACATGGTTTTGAGTAAAAACGGGTTTGATTTTGATTAGTTGAATAGCAATATTAGACGAAAACTGCCGCTTAGCCGGGAAAATACAATTCTATAACTAAATCGCTAAAATTATCATTTTCTGAGGTAAAGTTGAGTGAAGAAAACAGTATTAGCTATGATTGATCTGTATGCCTATGATTGAACTGTGTGAAATTAGTTTTAGAATTACAAGTTGTTTAAATGGGAAAATGAAATAAAATAGTAAACACAAAGTGTTAATAAGATAACATTTAATTATGAAACTTGAAAAAAACAAAAAAAAGTAAAGTAGGAACGAATTACAGAATTTAAAATTAATAATACCTTACTTTGCTAAACCACTTTATTTAAAATTGTTTACTGCAGTTTCAACCTTCTTGGGTCAACTAAAGACTTTAGTTTTGAGAATGATGCGAGAAGGTTGAAACTGCAGTAAACAATATTAAATAAAGCGGTTTAACAAAGTGAAGTATTATTTATTTTATATTACAAAATGTACCACAAAGCAACTAACTAAAACCATCGATTAATTACAGAGTTATTTATTTTTGTGGTCTCTCTATGGTCGTCATCAGTCAACTCTTGGTGCCGTTGCGCATAATATAGATGCATTTCTTCTTCTGTTTTAACGGTATTAGTTCATTTAGATTTTTCATAATTCATAGTTTCAGTCTGACAAAACCGTTGCAAAAAATTTTCAAAAGACTCCGTTCTTGGTTGTCGTCTACTAGAGAATTGCTGATGATAAAGTCGTCTTTCGAGCAAAACATTCTTATTACTTCCTTCCAACACAAAAACCATATCAATCTATACTTGTAAACCGCAATAAGTTATTATGTTATATCAAAACTTCAAGCTCGTTAATAGCATCAATATCAATATTCTCATTCAATTCTGTCTCTAATAATACTTAGGAATCACTATTAATTGGTTTGCTACTATTTCCATTATAAACAAACTGCAACCGTAGTACTATAGGTACTTTATTATTTCTTAGCTCAGCACTACGGTGAAGCAATTGAAATCAAGTCCGTTTTTTTTCAAATCATGTTTTCAACTGATAGAAACGCAAATAACTCAAAAAGTAGTGCATTTAGCTATAGGGAACGTTTAACAAATAATAAAGTTCGTGAATAGAGAAGTTTACTCCAATAATAAAATACAGGGTGTTCCATTTGAAATAGGTGAGAAAATAAACATTCCGAGTTATGACTCGCCCTGTATATAAATATTGAATACGCCGATAAATAAATAATTTCTAATGAAAGGAGATGATATTAGAAATGTTTCTAACGCAAATGAATTATTTTATGTGGAAGCCGTAGTACGGTAGGAGGCACATAGCAAACCCTATATTATAATAAAGGTAAGACCTAGAAGAACCGTAAACAGTAAAAATATACAGGGTGTCCAATTTAAAATTAAGTAAGTTTAGTTTACCCTGTCTTTATTTGACACCCTGTATAGTTAAAAATATTTTTAGGTTATAGCCCCTCATGCACTTCAACTTTTATCTCAATAACATTTTCCCATTTCTCTTATAATACGGGAGTAATTGGACTTCCTCGCACTAATGCCCCATATGTAGTTTTGTTAAACCAACACTGTAATTTGTACCACATTCATAATAACATTGTACCAAACTTATTCCTGTTTATACGTCCATTTTTTTTAGATTCAGCTCATAGTTTTACTCTGAAAATAAATTAAATTGTTATAGCGAAACTTTTGTATTTATAACAATTTAATTCACGCGTGAATTTTATTAATTTTAGCTCGTGCACTAGGTTTTTTTGCCATATTTTCCCTAGTCCTTGAACAGAGTTGTCAGAGCTTGACAAGAAATACATGGATATATAAATCATTGTTTTCAAATAATAATAAATAATAAAACATAATAATTTAAGTTCTAGAATAAATTGATTTTTAATTAACAGCTGTTTTATTTCACCTACAAGTGGAAATGCAATTATTGCAATTATTTGCATGCAAAAGCATATTTTACTCGAGTAAATAAAACAAAAGTGAAAACATAACTATCAGTTTTGAAAACACGCAACTTCTGATTCATACACAAACAGTCGATCTACCTTTACCAATTTATCGGAAATAAAGTAAATCGCCGAATACATTACACGGTAACATATATGTGTACCTTTTAAACCATAAAGAGCACTTTCTATTTCATCATCATCTCCAAACGCAAGTTCTTACCACGAACAAATAAATAAACGTTGCACAAGCGTAACGCTTAACGTAACATTTTTTACTGTAACAAATTCTGCACGCCGTTTGACTTTTAGAATCGAGTGCTGAAATGACAAAACAACAAGCATATATCCAGGCTATATAGTTGACAATCATTTAATTAGGAAATTCAAGCACGGTCATGCTTCGCCAATTATCAGTATTGTGATAAGGTCGCGCTTTACTTTTAATTTTTTTTTTTTTGGTTTAATGGATTAAGTGGTGTGCAGTCACATACTTAAACAATGTTTACCCAATACATCTACTCGGTGATGTGTACAGGATTGAAAGTTTAAAAACGCATCAAAAATTATTTCGTCCGTTTGTAAATACGACTTTAAATGCAATTTAGTATTTGGGTTATCCGGTTGTTTGCGCATTGAATAATGCATACATTCAAGATACATTCCCAACAACACATGAAGCCTTCGTATCGTATATGAATGTATACACTGTACACATTATACGAGAGTATATTATGTACATGTAGATATGGCCTACATGTATGTATGTATTCGTGTGTGTACGTTGGTAACATTGCGCGGATTTGTTGTGTAATTATGACATATGGCGGTAAAATATAACAGTTAACTTTCTATGTGTGTAGATATATAATATACTTACATTTATCTTTTGTATGTCTGCGTATTCAGTGTTCTCGCTGTGTAGACAATGGATGAGTCGCAACCGCAAGTTTACATTTATTATGTTTAATTATCGCTCAAAATAAAACACAAAACTAGTTTATGTTATTATCTTATGAACAGGTGGAATTAAAATTTTGTTGTTTTGTTTACTTTTATTTACTTCCTGGTTTTACTTTCCCTGCCCAAATGAACTAAAACAACGCATCAGTATAACGCACATAATATAAACTGTAGAATAATCTTCAGAATATGACTAGAAAAGTTCAATTGCTCATAGTATAATAATAGAAAAAGTAACTGCATGCGTCCTGAGAAGAAAACCCATTCGTTCTCGGATCTTAAATTATTGTTTTATTTCGTTAACAAAACCTCGCTTGCTGTCTTTTAGAACAAGTATTTAATCCGTAGTATCGTTTGAAGGATAAGTTGGCGACCGGATATCAGAGAGTGATGACATATAAAGCAGAAATTTTCATAGCAGAAACCATAAAGAAACTAGAAAAGGTAACAACAAGACACTTCTCATACGAGCTGGAATTAATCCAAACAAAGTGCAAAAATATGAGAATAAACCCAAAATATATTAATAATTAATCAAATTTAAGTTTAGACTTTGTGAAATAGGATTAAATTGAAGTTAGCTGTAGTAAACGGTGGTAGATTGGAAAGCTTTCGAAAATGAAAAATTGTAACCAAAGAATAGAATGATTTCGGAAACGGATTGAATTGATGATAGTGGCTCCAAATAATTTCACTACTTCGTAGCATCATCTGACAGACAAAATTACAAAGAATTCAAATAAATTTTACCTCAAAGTAGCCCTTGGAAATTATAATTATGTCTTAGCTTGTTACTTAAATTTTAATAGGAATTTTGTTGGTTATGAGATGAGATATTTGAATGAAATGACAAATGTCAAAATAATAAAATGAACATTTTAACTGAATGAAATATTTTTATTTCCAACAAACAAGCAACATTTTATAAAAATTGTTCAGTGTCCACCACCTTGTTCGAAACATTTCTCACATCTTCTTCTAATGGAAGAAAAAACGTTTTGTAGTATCGCATTGTCAATTCCTTTAATTCTTTCAGCAATTCTGATTTGAAGGTCTGCAAAATCAGGAATCTGTACTCAATAAATTGAGTTCTTCAAGAATGGCCATAAAAATAAATCACATGGGGTAATGTCACAAGATCTTGGTGGAAATTCATGTTCAGTGTTTAAACTTATCAACCGATTTTGAAAAAATTGCTGCAGCATATTAGCTTGTTGAAAGTAACCCTGTGTTATTTCTTCATCGTCAAGCTGTTCGATAAATGGCATAATAATTTCTTGTCGATACCTTTCTCCTGTTAAGGTTCCGTTAAAAAAAAAATAGGGCCGATAATTCTCCTTCCAATCTTGAAGAGAATACTGCCATTGTCCGTCAATCTTACGTCCGTTTCGAAAATAAGATTCTACCATGAAAGATTTGTGTTGTATAGTAAAAACCATGTTAAATCAATTTTAAATTACAAGGCAATTTTTGTCAACTAAGCATCTGTCAAATTGACAACTAATGCAAATTTAAATGATTAATAATCATATGTTTTTAAAGGAATGGCCTACTAGAGGCAAAGCATATTTGAACGCTTTATATTTATTAATTCAATATAAAGATCACCAACTCACAATCGGAATCTCGATGAAGAGCAGATATAAAAAAAATGTTAAGCAAAGTTTATTTCTTGCTTGTCTGCCGTCGCCCCCCTTCCCTCCTATCCCCCTTCCGCCATCTCCACACCCCATCAGTTTCGAAAAAAATCAAAATGTAGTAAATGCTGTTAAAAAAATGCTGTTAAAAAACTATTTCTTATGTCATCCTCCTCCTTTTAAAAATTCGAATGTTTGAAACTTATTTCTAATTGTCATCCTCCTCCTTTTAAAAATTCGAATGTTTGAAACTTATTTCTAATTGTTCTAATACTAAACACTGATCCAAAAAGTTTAGTCTTCTAGTTAGAAGACTAAAATTTCTTATAGTTGATCATATAGTTGAGTAAGTTGATCAAAGAAGTTTCCAAAATTAAAGCACAAGTTGTTCCATGTTAGTTTATTGTTCCAAAATGTCCAAGTCTAAGTACAGACATTTTCCTTTTTCCATCTCTTTGTCCTAATTCGTTTCCGGATTGTCAACCATGTTTCCAAACTGCCGAGGCTATGCATGGCTCTGTGAGCGCCTGGTTCTTTTTGCAATGCGTAAATTGTTAATTTGATTCACCAACTCTTTTCCTTTATCCGGGCTTGGAACTAGCAGTGACATCTGTTGGACTACTCGATTCACACCACATCAGCTCCAGGCGGATTGTGGAATTGACAACGTTGTCAGATTCCTCCGAGGAAGAAGAACATGGAACGAACACGTACAAAGAGCCAAAGATTGGGAGGACGCAAGGGTCCTACAAAGATCATTAAGAAGGTACAACTGAAACACCATAGCCAAAGCGTGAAGAAGAACAAGTTGCTATCGAAATAGAAGAAGAAATTTGCAGATCTTTGGAAACAAGCACTAACAGTACTCTTTATCGAAAAAGTCACCTCCACAATTGCCTTCGGATTCGTTAAATCATTGACAAAACCGAAATCTCTGTGGTACCACCACTCCATGCCCCATTTATTTTGAAAATCAAACTTTTAATAATAATTACAGGTTTTTTTTAAATTTCTTCTGTGTTGTTCAAAAAGTTTAGCTTTCAATCATCTTCATGAAACTATCGAGAAAATTTATCCAAATTGTTCTATGTTTGTTGTACCTCTGAAATAATTTGGTAAGAAAACTCAAATTCCACATGTTAATGAGTCACTGCAACTAAGCACCCACCACACATTTAAAAAAAACAAAACATGAAGTTGGGCCTCGCTTTTCTAAAATTAGAAATTTTAAGTTATTCCAAGTTCATCTATTTCTCCAGAATTTCTTGTATCTTTTCGAAGCCTGATCATCATATTTCAAAATGAGTTTGCTGATCTTGGAAAGCAAGCTTTAATAATCCTCGTTACCGGAACACTGACCTCTACAATCACTTTCAGATCATAGTTTCAATCATCTTTGAAATTCTGCATATATGAAGTTGGCCCCCATTTTTTCAAAATTCAAAATTTTGTTCCTAGTTGTTCTAGAGGGGTAACGGACTTTTTTCCATTTTCCACAATTATTTTGCAAAAAAGCGACTAAAGTTCGTTCATTCACTTCTTTTGTTTCATTTTTTTTTTGTATTATGTAATTATTATAATTCATTACCTGAATTTATGAATTAATATTAAATCTTTCTGGACGATAGATCATCATCATCATTAAAGCTAACCAGCGTTGTAACTGCATGAATTTAATTGCATTCGGGTGTGCCTCAAAGTTGTTGCTTATTTTAGTGGAGAATTATGTTTGAAGACATTCGAAAAATACGAAAAATAAAACTTATTATTAAAGTACTTAAAATTAACAGTAACAGACGCTGATCGAGGTGAGAGTATCTACAAATCATAAAGATTCTTGAATCCTACAAATTTACCATTTATACTACAATTTAAGAAAGAAATAAGCCAATTATATGCCATACTACGGCTAGATCGAAATTTCTTCTTTACAAGAATAAGTACATTACATTTTCCAAAATTCATTAGCTTTTATTATGGAAGATAATTGAATTTAGGCAAAACATCGGAATGAAAACTTTCTAATACGTATTATTATCGAACTAATTGCATTACCAACGTATTATATCCAGGATTTTAATCTTATATCAATATTTAATTTATATAAAGCGCTTAATCACGAACCATACGCTTATTTACAGAAATACTCGCCCGTAACAATCTGATTAATTGAGTGTGTGAAACTAAAAATAAGATTTCTCTGAACGTTACCGATGATATTATATTATAGACATATCTTTCCATCATTTTCTAATTTACAATTAGGTAGTATTTATCAGATAAAGACGAATCAAGCATGGTTGTGTGATCTCCGATTATATTGCTTCGATTGCTTTGAAAGAAAGTGCCATGCGTTGCGAGCACAATGCGACAAGCCGCGTATCACTAATCAAAATTGTTGAATAGAAAATCAAGCGAGCCATGATGCATATATAATTCTGCGTATAAGAAAACTTTCGTTTTCATCTATGCGTAGTCGTTTTCGTTACTTCTTTTGGTTCTTTAATTTAAATTTATAATAGTTTATAATCGGAAGTAGACAATGTTTAAAATCAAACAAAATAAAACGTAATCGAAATCTTTTAATAGACTAACAAAACCTAAATAATCCCGCTAATCTAATCCAAAATAATCGGCGAACGTGATAAAAAGTATTTATTATTCAACCTGCACGGTAATGTCGAAATCTGAACTAATCTCGCTGATGCTTCGCCGTGTATGTGCCCATATGTCGCGTAGCTTTCTCTAATTAACCGTTACGTCATCGCAAATAAACAGTTAATAAAAACTAATCACAAACTCTCCGGCGATAACGCATTTATCTCTGACTAACCCGGCGTTTTACAATTATCTCCTCATATCTTCGCATTGTGGAGAGAAATGTAGAGTTTGATGGGAAGTGTGTATAGCTCTTAGATTTAACGGTAAAGTGAACTGGTAGTCGGAGATTTTATCTAACAGTTTTGTATTTATCGATTTACGTTCACATAAAACATTATGGACATTACCTTTTACAACTTCTTCCCGTATCAACCTCATCTCCGGAAACACCGAGTGAGGAATCCTGAAACAATAAAATAGAATGTGAGAACTGTTTAGCGTTGTACAGAGATGTAATATCACACAGTTTTTATTGTTGTAAATAAAATATACAGCTCGTAATGTTGTTCATTATCATCAACTCACATTTAACTTGTGCAATTTTGTAGCTTGCATTCCAACACAAAATAATCGAAAATGCTTTTTCAAACCTGCAAAAAAAAACTGATGCACCAAAGTATTGAAGCCGTTACTGAAAAGTGTAGGATGAGATATCTAATCTCAGAATTGGGACTTTGAAAATTGTTATCGGTTTTAAAGTATAAAAAGTTGGCTCATTAGATTACCGGGAAGACTCAGCTATCCTGTAAATTAGTATTTAAAAGTATTGATCGCAAATGCCAAGAAGCCGGTTGAAATTAATTGGACTAAACGACTAAACAATGAACATTGAATAATAAAATGAAAATTGCGATTAATGGGATTTTTTTTATTGTACACTAGCGTTCAAATTTAAATTATTACAAATTAATACTCTTCAAGTGGATACAAGGATATATAAAACTTTATTTAAGCTTCTAATGCACAAATAAATAATAATAAAATGTTCAAGTTCATCAAGCAATTGCTCAACTCCTATAGCAGTTTCGATATATTACTTTCAATAAAATCCTCTGTGAAATATCTTATTATTATCACACGTTATGAATAAATGTGAGATTGTATTTAAAAATTCTGACAATATTATAAGCCTAGGAAAACATTATGTATATAAAAAAAATGGATACTATTACACGATCTTAAACAAAACCATATTAGCGTTTAATACGAAATACAAATGCCATCAGAAGCACTGCCACCTTGATTTTTTTTTTCGATGTGTACTCAAAAATAAGATGACGAAACCACGTAGAATCGAGTTGTGTGTGTTATTATAATACAACTAAATAAAAAATAGCATGTAGGCTATAGAACGTTAACAATATGTTGGTAATGTCGAAGTTCAAATAAGTATTAAGTTGAAACTTCAAATTTCCAAAACGCATTTGGTATGGTATAACAGCATAAGCCGCTGGAAGTGCCGCCTTGTCGACTTTTTTATTTCAGCAGAGTATGTTCTCAGTAATGCAAGTACATACAGGATTGGAAAAAAAATCAAATTTTACATTTTCAAACGAAATAACAACCTTGAAACCTTGATAGGTCTCATTAGACGCCATTGGAAGTGCCGCCATCTTTATTTTTATTCAGTGACGGGGTTGATGGTGTCTGCAGTTTAAAATATCGTGTTTTTTATTCAAAAAAATATAGATGCAGACATCATTTTGAATGAATGAATGAATTGCATAAAAGTATATTACAGTTGATTTTATCCATTCTGAATTGTTTCAATTTTTTAGAATAATGCTTATATTTAAGATTAATAAAAGACAATATTCAAATATTGCATCTCCAATCAAATTGGACTTTAAAAGTGCTTTGGTACTGACTCACCTCTCGAGGGTAGTCGGCTATATATCATCGTACATAAGGGTTATACAGAATCATTCACGGAACTGGTTCGTTAAAACTTTTTGATGTTTTTGAAATTCAACATTTCTGAAAACTTGTACCTAATTATAACTGATATCATCTGGACTCATCAGCAAAATTATTTGAGCCACTGTGGAAATGTAGATATCTGTCGCCATATACTCGACATGTGCCATTCGAAATTCTACTACAATCTTCATGAATGGAAAATAAATCTAAATATCTAAAAAGGTGACTTTTATCGACGTAAAGTTGGTTAAAATCAACGTTAAATTTGATGTATGCTATTCGGCTAATAACATGCCCAATATGAGGTCTTTAGCGGCAATGCCTTCAGAAATACAGAATTTTGAACATACGGTTGAAACTGGTCCTATATTTGAAAAAAAATTGAATAACTCATAAACTCAAACTGATTTTTGACATAGAGTATCTTAGTAAGTTTAGATGCAGAATTGTAAGCCCGATACAGAAAACTAATAAAAAAATATACCATGCTATTTAAATTAAGGAAGTTGACGTCAACTTCCGGTAAACCGGAAATGGTACAATGGCGCAAATAAGTTTGCTGACGAGTCCGGATGATATCAGTTATAACTACAAGTTTTCAGAAATGTTGAATTACAAGAACATCAAAAAATTCTAACGAACAAGTTCCGTAAATGACCCTGTATTTATAAAGTTTAATGGCACTTACTTTTGTACTACAGCACATCACTGTACATTGTACATACATATATGTACGTATCTATGTCTATATAGTTAAAATGAGGGGGTGGCGTTTGTATTGCATAGCAGACCGCATCTGGAGCGCGGCCATCTTGATTTTTTTAAATTTCGCGTTAGGTTTTCTATTCAAATATCTGGATCCATTGTTCTAACGATTGTTTTATGGTTTGTTCCACATTGTTACAGAATACTAGAAAAAAAAAGGACACAAACAAAACCACCGAAAACTTGTAGAAATATTAAACAGCTGTTATTTTGCATTTATGTAAAATTGTCAAGGGAGAAGAGGCAAATGTTATACATATTTCTAATCGAGCTAGAACCTTGAAACTTATAGATTACTTGCATAGACAGTTTATATGACGTGGTGGTGTTCGCATTGTGTATCGGAAACGCGGCCACCTTGATTTTCATCTAATCCATAAGTATTTACTTACATGCCTACAAGCCTTGTAGCGTCAACACATTTACTCAAGCCAAAAACTATTTTTTAAAAACCAGAACATAACTTCTAAACTTATTTTATTGTTCAAACACTCACTTCCAAATTGTGAACGTATATAACAATAATTTTACTATCTTCAAATCAGTGAATGCATTAGAACTTCAAGTATGTATCTGCAACAGTAGCTCCGTAAAACAATACATTCCACCTTAATCTTCATGTTCGAATAAATCGACATAACTTAACAATTATTTGACAGATAAAAAAATCATACCACGATGTTTTGCATGTTTTCATACATCCTAACATCGCACTTTCTAATAAAATAACACGCTTATTTAATTTTAACTACAAAGATAATTATAAATATATATGTTATTACACTTGAATTGCGTTATTTATAACTTGTTCTTCAAAGCTATCTATTAAATTATGTATACATATACGCGTAGATAAATTCAAGTACTGTCAATCCGTTCTAACCAATCATGTAGTTTGATGAAATCGACGTATCAAATTGTGTATACGTACAGTATGTGTGCTGGATGGCCATATAAGGTAAGCAAAATGAATTCATTTGCAAAGATATCGCTTGGAGAAAGCGCTAGGAGCTCCACAGAATATTTTGTTTGCTTTCTGTCAGATCTAATATATTTTCATTTCTTTATGAACAAGTATAATAAACATAAACAAACTTAAAGACATTAGATACATATGTAAACATAAAAATTGGAAAGTGAATATTTAGGAAAACGACAATAGCTTAAGAAAATATACCATTATTACAAAACGCTCCAGCTACTTTATAACGTTGCATAATTTTCTCGACACTAACAATGTTTATAAGCAAAACATGTACAACTATGTAAATTACAGTATGTAAATGAATATGCTAAAAGGTAATATTACAAAAAATCAAAGATGTGGAATGTGCTTTGCGAAGTTGTCTCAACTTCATTATCATACCTGATAAGGCGAGGGTATTAATTATAAACAAATAAAAATTTATATATGACGATATAACTATTACAAATTGACATTAGGAAAAACATTAAATTCAATGACAGTGAAATAATTATCATAAATATACACGTCGAGCCGAAGAAAAATTACGTAAAATAGATGAAGTTTAAAGATTGAAAAATATATGCGTATCTTTTTTTTGTTTGGTAATCGGAGGAGGAGGATTGAAATGAAGCTCAAATACCACGAGTCAAGTCATCCGTAACATTGACCTTGGTGAAGAAAAAACAATGTGTACATGTGATACCGTATACCGTCTATAGGGGAGCCTGTAATATTGCCAAGTCATGTATGAAGCCAACGATGTTGAATAGATTATTTATTGATTAGGGCCAATGAATTTCAATTGGAGTTCTGGTTATTCGGAGACATGATCGCAATACCCATCACAAGTGCTATGTATATATACTACGTATACAGAGCGATAAATTTTTAATATATTTCGCTCAAATTATGTACGCGCTGCCAAAATTGTTGAAGATAATCTTGAGCAATTTTAAGTGGCTCACT
The DNA here is from genome assembly GCA_023690525.1 of Holotrichia oblita. Lineage (NCBI taxonomy): Eukaryota > Metazoa > Arthropoda > Insecta > Coleoptera > Scarabaeidae > Holotrichia > Holotrichia oblita. Next base: position 28,680,742 of record CM043019.1, on the reverse strand, counting down.
ATTATATGATTTTATTATCACTGATATCAATCCAAACAAGTATTTCAAAGGAAACAAAATTAATTTGCTAGGTTTCTTATTTATTATTCATATTCTCTGTCTTGCGACATCTCATATGCGCGAGATCGAAGATCGTTTTACCCATTGACCGGATTCGTTCGATTGTTTGATGGCAGGTTCCCCTTAAAAATGAACACGTGTCTTGTAAATACATAGCACACGGAACTTGTATATAATTGGAAGACAGTAACGGAGTACTGGTAACTACAATAGTATTAACGCTTGATACTCCAAATAATCTTAGGCAAGATGAAAAGGCCCAGTTATCGATAAAGTCCTTTATTGAAAATGTTGAATTTTCGTTCTTATGTTCTATTGTTGTTTAACAGTTGTCCTGACGTAGTTCGTATTCACGAACGAAAATTCGACATTTTCCATAAAGAACTTTATCGATAACTGGGGCTTTTCATCTTGCCTAAGATTATTTGGAGTATTAAGCGTTAATACTATTGTACTTGTCTATAATTTCCATAGTTCTGGTTAAGTTTTTGGAATTCGGTGTACGAACTATTAATACCGAAAATTCAGACATTTTTACCAGCCAGAATCTGAGCTAGATACCATTTTGTATAATTTATGAATGTCACAATTACTTAAAATTATTTCCTTTGCCTTGTAGAACTAATTTCGTTCATGTATTAAACTTAAATCTGATATTCATTTCGTAAATTTTGAAGTAACCGCCTAAAGACTTAAATTCAATTTTTATAGTACATTTTATATTCAATTAAAATAAACTTTTTCAGGTGCAAAATCCGAGATTTCATCGGAATCTCTTAGTTTTAGAATAGATGTGTATATTGCTTCCTCTTCTTCATCTTTTACCGTCCCGTCAATTCTGATTTTATTTTTTAAATCTCCTCAAACCACTCCCTCCCCTTCCCTCTCCCCACCATTAAACTGACTGTTTCCGAATGTCTCCCACCATACAGTAACCAGGTAGCACAAGAAATTGGAAATTCTATCTATTTTCTGTGTTATACTCGCAACACTAACAAGCCACTCTGGAATTAGAAGCAACGAAATAGCTAACAAGTTAGCAAGGGGTACCAGCGAACGATCATTCGTAGGTCCAGAACTGACTTGTTGGAACTCTTACGGCATCAAAACTTTTTCAGATCTGAAATCGCTGCTAGGCATTGCTCCTGTATTGGAATGCACTTGCTGGCGTGAGACTCTGTAAAACCTTCGGGTTACGTCCAAAGGAGAAAAGATTTCTCAAGATGTAGTCTTTATGAGCAGAGACAGGCTGGGGTCACTACGTATTGAACAAACACATGCATCACACGGGCATAGTAAACCCTCTCCTATATAGAAGAGGAGTGAGAAGGAAACTCCAGTCCATCTCCTTGCTGACTGCCTTTCCTTGGCTCTGTTAGATACTTCTGTCTCCTCTTTGTCCCTTATTTTTTATTTTCCCTTCCTTTTTATACCCTATCTCTCTTATTATTGCTCCTCCTACCATCTCTTTCTGACCATTTGTTTCCTTTTTATCTTTGTTTATGCCCTCCTCTAGCACTTGGATTTTGATTTTTTTCATCTCTTTTTCTCTTCATTATCATTTTTGTTTATTTTGCCTTCTTCTATCTTTAATACCACTTTGGGATATCGAAACTTTTCGTCATTTATTTCCTTATTCATTTCTTCTAACCGTACCAATACCAATGCCAGTCCCTTTATTTCTTCTAAAATTTTATTTTTTACTATTTTATTTTTTTCATGCTATTTATTGCGGTCTTCATACTTTTATCCATATAACTTCTTATTACTATAGTTTCTCTGCGGCTATTCCTCTCATCTGCCTACATTAAACAAAAAACTGTTTAATCGAAAGAAATATACAATAGAGTCTCGATGCTCAATATAGCTTTAGACGGAGTGATGAGAGACTCCAACATAAATGGGACAATAATTACTAAGTGAGTTCAAGTAATAGCATATGCTGACGATCTAGCTATTACTGCGAGAGACAAACGTAGCTTAATACAAGCATTAGCTAACATAACACATCAAGCAGAAAAAGGGGGACTCAAAATAAATCAAGACAAAACGAAATACATGATAATAGACAGAGAAGGAAGTAATAAAGAAAATGAAATTCAAATTGCAAACTTTAATTTTGAGGTTGTGAGTAGTTTTAAGTATCTGGGCACTACGATTAATAACAAAAACGAGCGACAAGCAGAAGTGCTACAAAGGATACAGTCTGGATATAGAGCCTACTACAAATATAGCAATATAATGCAAAACTAGAGAATAACTAAAGTTAAAGTCTATGGAACAGCCATAACACCAATATGATGAATTTTGAAGTGAATGACATTTAGACGTAAACCAATACCATTAGATGATTTAGAAGGCCGAATTAAAAATGTGACAGCAAATATTGCCGCAGAACACCTGTATCATTCATTAGACGCTTTTGTAAGACGACTTTATTTGTGTCAAGAAGTGAACGGGCAGCATTTTGAACATTTATTATGAGTTTATTTATCTATATTTCTATTTCATTATTAATTTTTCACGATTTTTTTAAAATTAATTCTCAATAAACAACTTTATAATGTATGCCTTTGTATTTTGGGAGTAAGTAGCTCTCAAATGCTCTAAAGTTAATCCCTTGTTACTATTTTAAAAAAACAAGATGGCCTCGTCCTTCCCACATCAATTGCACAAAACAAGTGAAATTTATGTCAAATTCTTGGCTATAATATACAGTTTAACGCTACCAAATCTCATATCTAAATTTCTAAGCGTTTGCCTGTTATTCCACTTGGTGCGATAGTTTAGCCGCACCCTGTATAGAGTCTCGATGTAATGAACAACCCAGTGCAGTAAACGCAAAAATAAATATGTTAAACTCTAAATAGTGAACAGAGTTGTGCATCAGTAGAGTGACTAGAATCTAAGTTCTGTGGTTTTGCAATGAGAGTCACTCTACACTCTCAACACTCTCACACACACTACTCTATTTAGTAAATTGGCTCGGAAATTTTATCGACTTTTAACGTACAAAGTCTGGCTTTACATCTGAAATATAATATTTCGTAAATGACCTCTAGAACTGCGTTGGTAGGTATCAACTTTTCTAATAAACTTTTTCAACACATTTTGACGTAAAGTCGCCCGTATTTCAATGATGGAATTGTTTAGGAATTCAAAGGAATCATGTTGCACAATCTTGCCAGCCAATTGTCGTCTCCAAAGTGAGAAATTATTCAATACAAAAGTTTGTTTTGTAATTATTACTATCGCCCTGTGTGATAATTGTGCCGTCATCAATATTTTTCAAATGGTACTGACAAAGTTGGGACGAAACTACATACCAAGATACAACTTTTGGAGGATGTGTGGAAACGAGCTTCATCAGCGAAGACTTTTGTGATAAGAATCGGTGTCACATCGTTTCATTTCCAACATTCCTTCAACAAATTGTTTTCACGCATAATCAATCGGCTTCAATTCTTACGTTAATTGAATCTTGTTAGCCTTGAGATGACGATCTTTATGCAAACGTCGGTGAAGATTTGTTGGTGGTACAGCTAATTCTTGATAACACTCTTATACAGAGATGTTGGAGTCCTACGACACATCTTCCCTAACTACGACTACGTTAAAACTAACACCAAAATACGTTAACAACTAAATCATTTATTTGAAGAAATGCAAACTTATTAATTCCCAAAAAATCTTCTGTTCACCATTAATGTTTTTAGTAATGTTATGGCTTCGTTGAATATTTGAAGAATAATTGTTATGTTAATTTTTTTTTATTTAATCAACATTAGAAATACATAAATTCCAAACCTAAATTCATATCATAATTAAAATACATCCTCTAATCCCTCACATCGATCCTCATTTCTAAGATCGAGAGAACCGCGTCAAGAAAATATCATTAACATCCATCAGGACAAGCTATTTCACAATCTTAAGAAGCGTTTTACATCACCGCAATAAGTTAATGGTACATGGCATTAAATCCTAAATTGTACTGACACATGTTCTTCGCTCAACGACAAATCTGGTTCTGCTGGAAGGTACCGTGATGGTCACCTGCTTTGCAACCTCTCAGGTGAATCATTGCATTCGTATAATAAAAGGAAATTGGACGTAATTATGTGCCAGCGATGTCTTGCTACGATGCTCTTGAACGAACGATGATTAAACGCCGGAAGGAGCTTAACAAACTCGAGTGACTACTGTGTCCAATCCTTGCAGATTCATTAGGGAATATTTTATATTATATTTCTTTAAATGATATAATCCAAATATTTTAAAAACCATAATTACGTAATTAATATTAGATTTAGTAATGTATAGGTCTGCACGAGACAATAAATACATTTTTTTTAAGATTGTAACTAATTTAGGAGGAAAAAATGTTAATACATACGTGTACTAAGCATAGAAAGTCAGATATGACCTTCACATAGTTTTCTGTTTGTATAATGGAGTCATTAGGAGATAATTTATATTCAAACATACCGTGAACTTATCACAATAACCTAATCTAGCAGGTGCATTAGACAACAAAACTCCCAGAATGTTATTGAGATACGTAAGATTTAACACGAATTGCTGAAGAATGTATCATGACATTTTTTTCTGAACCAACATATTATGAAATGTACAAAAATAATTGCCAACAATGCTGGTTCTGTTTTGAAAGGTCATAATATACCAAATAGGGGGAAAAAACAGTACTTGTGACTCGAGAAAGGTATTCATTAGATGTAATTTATTCTGACGTTTTTTCCAACCTTCCTCATAAAACTAAATTACTTCTGCCTTACCACTTTTTCTCATATTTATCGTAGTTGAAGCCGTTTCCTTATATCTCGTGTTCTTACAGCGCATTATACATCTAGATACTGGCTCGTGTGCAAGTGACAATGAACTATGAGCGTAGCAAAAACAAAATAAGAGCTGACCGCAGGAAAGCCAAGACGTCCGTTCACTTCAGTGGTAATATTAAAATAAATAAGAGCGATGATGATTAAATTACTAGTCTATTACCTTGTCCGCGTATGTGTATCCATTATTAATTTTTTCGTAGTGTGTCACGGTTTACGGAGCAAACGAACCTAATACTTATTCACTGTATGTATACATTCTTGACTACCGCTTTTGAGTACGTTTCACTAGCGAGAGAGGTTCCCACAATATCGAATATGCAGTTATAGGAGTAATAATATGATACCTAAATAAATAATTATACTGTATAATATATAAAAGTTTATTTTAATGGATAATAGATTCAATCGAAGTGAACTGATCATAGAAGAATTATTACACAGATCAATAATGGAAAAAATGTTTCAAAATACCCCTCCCCTCTCCTCCTCCCTCCCCCCAAAACGAACTCTTTCAAATATCAATTAATTCTCCATTAATCTATAAATTTAATCTTTAACACACAAATTCATTGCAACTTTAGTAACGTGATAATGAATTAATTAATTTGATATCTTACAGTATCTCAATAAATATCGATATCACATCTGTTTCACAAGAAAGGAAGCGAGGTTTTTGCTAGCAAAAGGAAAGATATTTCTATTTTTTTCTTTCGGCACGATCATACCATCGATGGGCTACGACGCCATTGCGAATTCATGTCAGTATTGCTCGAAACGTTCAAGAAAGTCGATTGGCAAAATGCTTTGAGGCTGTCCTCTTGTGCACGCATAGAAAAGGGCCAAAATTATCGTATGCTGCTGCAGCCAAAGTTATTAAAAAATCAAAGAAGTTCGTTGAGATGTGGATGAAGCGCTATAAAGAGTTAAAAAATGTTGATGATTTACCTGAACGCGGTCAAACGAGAGCAACGTTTAGAAAAAACGACAAAGTGATTGTCCAGTTGTTCAGGGATCATCCCACTATGCACCTGAGTGAAGCCAAGGTTAAACTTGCGAAGAAGGGAATTCGTTTTAGCCTCAACACGACCAGGCGACGTTTGAACGAAGAAAAACTATTATATCGCCCTACGAGCTCGAAACCTCTACTAAGCGTAACCCACATCGAGAAACTCTTTAGCTGGACTAGCGACAAGAAAGACTACAATTGCATGAAGATGATGTTTTCGGATGAAGCGAAGTAAGTAAATGGGGATGCTTCTTAGAGCACGTCTTAGGTTGTTTGGAGCTCTATACGTAAAATTTGGATTCGATCAAAATGCTCAATATTTACAAATGTGGCCTTTTAAAGTCGGCTAAGAAGATGTTCGGGCCGAAGCATTGGAGCCGCCTGGAAAGAGAAAAATGGCATTGTCATCATTGATTGACCCTTCCAGTCTCCAGACGCAAACCCCATTGAGAACATGTGAGCCATTATGAAGCGTTAGCTTGCAGGCAAGCCTGTTCACAATTTGAAGCAGCTTTCAAGGGTGATCCGGAAGATATGGCGTGCTCTTCCGACAAGTTAGACTGAAAATATGCCTCGGTGGTGCCAGGCCCTTCTTAATGGTGGAGGAGATTGTACTGTATATTAGTCAATTGCGCCCTTGCATTTTACTTGTATATTCATGTAAAAAAAAAGTTGGAATAAATATCTTGATAACTGTCGAAGAAACCTCGCCTCCTTTCTTGTGAAACAGACTGTATAATGTCTATCTTAACATGAGAAGATATATATATGTGGTCTTTTATATTTAGACTAACGATGATATCAAAATTATGAATGACATTAAGAACTCTTTTTATTTAGAAAGTTAATTTTATGACAAAATTGAAAGATCGAAGCAAATTCAAAACGATTATAATAATAATGACATTTGTACCAGCATTTGTGAAGATTCAACAGCACTGTTAGATGTTAGATTAAAAGGAAAAGTAAAACTTGAAAACCTCTTCATTGATTGTGTGATTTCGAGGACTGTGAGCTCATAAGATACAAATAAAACATCGATAACACCAACTCCACAATGTTCGATTAATTACTCGGGACGCGTGTTTCGAGAGCGCATGGGCTCTCATCATCAATCGAATACCGAACCATTCGAATATCGTGTAGCATTTACTTGCAGTTTTGGGCAGATTTGTAATCCAATCATGATTCATTTGTTCTTTTAAATTTTAAATGTACATAATTGCAATTTCAATTTTAATTTCAGATTGCGTTTATCATTAGCATATGCGCCAGCTGGTGCCTGACAAAGATACTTTAAATCGAATTTTTGTTTAACTTAGACTTGTTCAACATTAATTTTATAATACCTCCGACAATGAATTAATTCCAACCCCATGCCCTCTAGTGGATAAGTTCCGAAGTAGCCCACCGTAGGCCACTACAAAGCACAGCTGGGTACAGCAGATACCGATCTAGCTCGGACAATTCGTGGATTCTCATTCCCACTAGATATCTCGATCTGCTAAGCAGTCTAATGGTGATTCCACATACAGCTTACAATGACGGAACATATAAAAACACAAAAAATATAAAAAACCCAGAAAATGACTAATAGGTTTTTATGTTGTGGCATCTCACAACGTTTTCATTTGTAGTCACACCCTCCACGCTCCCCTCTTTCACTAAAATCGAAATTTTGAAAGTTGTTTCAAATTATTCCGAATAACATTCCAAAATTTTAGCTTTGTATGGTTCACGAAATAATTAAGAATATCAAAATTTATCTAAACCACCCTCCATTCTTCTTCTTCTGATAATCAATTTTTTATTGTTCCAGATTGTTTTAAATTTGGTCTATATTGCTCCAAAGTTTTAGGCTTTTATTATGTATACTACTATTTTACTAGGGAGCTAGCAAAATCTTTTGTCAGGTAATGTTACGATGGTAGAAAGCTAAAATTTTGAAACAACAAATTGGATTTTCTATGGAGGGGTTCAAGAGAAAATTCGTCTTTGTCAATTTTTTTATGAAAAGTAAAGGGTGATCCAGATTGAACTTTACGATTTGTTCTTTGAGTAAAACACAAGATTATCGTCCAAATGTGCTCCACGACTCTATTGACATGCTACCGCTCTTAGTATGGCCCAATAATTCTTGCAGCCCACAATGCACACCAAACAGTGCATTTTTCTGGATGCATTCGTTTTTCCTGTTTAGGGGGTTGAGGATTTTCACTACCCCAGATGCGACAATTTTTGCGATTCACATACCCATTTAAATGACTCATCGCTCCATATGATTTTTTTGTAAAAATCATCATCCACTTCTTTATTTCGTGAAACCCAGTTCACAAATATACGGCGTTTCTGGTGGTCCGCTTGTTTAAGTTCATGGTTCAGTTGAATTTTGTACGCCTTTAAATGCAGGTCTTTTTTTAAATTCGTTGAGTAGTGCCATGTGAAAGGTTCAATTGGACACTATCAGGTATAAGAGCAATATTTTCATCTGAAAGACCTCTTCGTCGATAGCGAAGTCTTGAAGTATTAATAACCATATCATTTGTTTCTAATTTTTGCAGTAGATAAGGAATTGCACGATCACATGGAACATTATTATGTCCAAAGAGTGGTTGCTGATCGCCTGTTTTCATAATAAACTTGCACAATAGTTACGCATTGCTGCACTGTATAGCATGCCATGATGAATTTGCTATGTGTTTAGATACCAATTGTAAAAATGCAAACTTCCAACATTCATAGAACAAAAATGGCGTGCAATTCAAATCCTAAAGTCCAATCTGGATCACCCTTTACATGATAGTGGGCTGAAACTTTGGAACAATAGAGAACAAACCTAACACAACTGTTACAGAATTAAAAAAGAAACAATGTTCAGAACAATCTGAAACAACCAGAAACAATCTAAAAAGTGTCCTTTCCATTCATGTGTCCGTACGAATTTTTTAGAATTGAAATAAATCTAGAGTATTTAGGAATTTGTTGGTATTTCTTAATCAAAATGCAAATAAAATATTTTTCTGAGATGAGTCTAATGGTGACTCTATTTTGACTCATTTTAGTTGAGATCTTCAAAGGCAAAACTCTTAATTAAAAAGTCTTCAGAAAGATATGAATTAATTAAGTCAGTAGTAAAATAAATCATAATCCTTCCTAATCACGTAGCACAAATCACTAAAGTGTGGTTTGGTTGTTCTCGTCGAGAAAAATAATATTTGCAACAGACCAATTGTTCAAAAACGATGGTCTCGCATAAGGGAGAAAACCACCTAAATCAAATTAGACCTACCAAACGAATAACTAACTTATTTATCAGTCTTGTGCTACATTTCACCTCTTCTGATTGTAATTTTATACGATAAAGAGATACACAATAGAATGCATTGCGTGAAGTTCAACGAATGCACTATCACGCTGCAGCAACTTAACCAGCAAGACAAAAGACCTTCGTATATACGTTAAAATTGTAAACTTTCACGTCACGCTATCAATAAATAACGATATCTTTCTTGCGAGTAGCCGAACCGCTAAAGGTCAGCCAATCATTATCGCAGACTAGAATTCACTACACCTGCCAGGCCTTGGCTTCGGGTACATTCAACGCGACACAAAAAAAAATGTAATGGTAAATCGTATCGATCCGATCGCCGAATCATCTACAGAAATATTGCACCTTTCGGTGATTCAGGGAGACTGGTTGGCGGCAAATCGTGCCCCAATATGAGCGAGGTCGATCTTGTCGCTTTCGCACAACCAGCTTCATAAATTTATCAAACGATCATGGAACTAAAACTCGATGCTGTGATCTTCACGAGCGAATCCCTGGTTTGTTAAATTAACGATATACAGACGAAGAATGACTTCGTGATGAATAAATGATTGGCGATGCATTGTGTTCTGCAATAGATCTGACATTTAACGTTAGAGAGAAAGGCTAGGCATTTAATGGTAATGATGATGGCACGGTGGTAATGATAATTTAAGACCTTTCGTGCAATTGCAAAATAATTGAATTTTACGTTAGATGTTCTACTAAATTATACTGTTTATTATTACGTTATTTTTGTCACCATATTAAGCTTATTATATTTCTAAGAAGATACATTTTAAAAAACATATATCCTTATTCTAAAGCATTAAATAGGCAGTACAATACAGGAAGACATTATTATCTGCTTGTAAAATAAAAAGTAAAAACATAAACAATACAAATTTCATGCGGAACATATAAATAGAAGAGGAAAGTTCCAACTACGTATAACCACTACACTACATCATCCGCTGTAAATCGTTCTCTTGTGGTAATTCCTGCATCGTCTCGGTAATTAATGTATCGGTTATGACATTACCTGGGCTTAATGGCCCGCAATAAACTCTTAATACGTTTTTGTGCTTAATAAATACATTTTCCGGCTGTTTGTTTTCTTAAAGTTAAAAGTTAACTCAAACCATTATAAACATGTCGATGTGGTAACATAACTTTTTCTTATTATGCTCCGAAATCAAATACAATCTCCCTTATTCCAAATATGTATTTATAAACAAGTCGAAAACTAACAGGAAGTACCTACTATTTCCCATCCCCACCCCACACTTGACTTGATGAAAACGAAATTTCGCCCCCCTTCCTCTTCTTATTCCAAAATTTTGAAATCGAAACACGAATAGCTCAAGAAGTATGACAAAAAATTCAATTTTGGCCACCCCATTCCCGCTAACTTTAAATTTAATCTTTCAAGGTTATTGCAGATTGCTCTAGTTCTAACCATTATCTAGATAGCACACAAAGCAGTTGATAAAACCGAAATGTTGTCGTTCTCCTCTAAATTGTTGTACTTGTTCCAAGATTTCGAAATCAAAACTTAAATAGTTCAAGAGATGTGGCCAAAAATAAAAGTTTCCTCGCTTTACCTAAGCCACCCTCTTGTCAAAAAATTAAAATTTGTAAGGTTGTTCTAGTTCAGCAAATTACCTAAATAGTACTTGAAGCAATTGATAAAAACGAAATTTCGATGTCCCACCCTCCTTAAAATTCAAATGTTTTGAAAATTGTTTTAGGTTTTTCTACCTGTTCCAAAATTTCGAAATTACAGCATGAATAATTCAAGTAATATGACGAAAAATTAAATTTTGCCCACTCCACCTACGCTCCTCCCCCCCCCCCCTCATTTGTTTGGAAATCTTTAAAGGTCATTGTTCTAGTTCTGAACACTGTCTGACAGTATACAAAACAGTCGAGGAAACTTAAATTTGGTTATCCTTCTTCCTCCTATTCCCAACGAAATTCCAAGAGAAAATTTTAAAAATTGTTAGTTCCAGATTGGTCTATTTGCTCCAAGATTTCGAAATCAAAACATGAATAGTTCATGGCACACCTGCGCCTCCACCTTTTTTTTAAATTATAATTTTTAAGGTTATTTACTTAGTATATCAAACATTGGATAAAATCGATGTTTCGCTGCTCCATCTAAAGCAGTAAATGGTGCGATAGTTAGATCTACTTTGTGATTACTTATGATACCTTGCATGATAATTATATTAATTTAAAACATATCAATTTAGGTATTACCATAGAGATTAGTTTCAAAATACAACAAATATTGTGTGCATACCTCAAATGATACACGCCAAATCCAATTCTGTCAATCAGAATGTTTGCTCACGTGAATCAGTGACACATCCTTGTTATAAAAACATTATTATCAGAATTCTATACAGTAACTTCAATCCATTTTAGATATCACAAAATATATGTTTAATATTGGTTTTTGCCGAATTGTAGGTACTTTCAATTTTTTTTTAAATAAGATTTCACACATTTCACGAACTAAATGAAAACAACGCTCATCGAGGGATGCAATTTGGTGGAGAAATGATGATCTGTTGATCTTGTTTTTAGAGTAGGGTTTGGACTAAGATTTTAAGAGAATTATGATTCAGAGATGATACATTGATAATGAAGATCCTATTTCTAAATGAATCTTTGTAGCTCCAATACGATAGAGCTCCACCAATTTATGCGCTAATTGTGTGGGAGTATATGAAATCCAAATAGACAGCTTGTATGAGGAAATTTATTGTATGGCCAGAACGATGATTGTATTTTTAATAGGATTATCTCAAAAGCAAAGTTGACTTCAATCATACAGTTTAATGATATTCCTCAAGAACGAAATGAGTATAAAACGTTTTTTTCTGCATTAAGACTCTAAAAATGATGCGTTGTAATCCCAACAACAATGATAGCATCTTTAAATCGAAAAACTTTAAACAAATTCAGTCTCAATTGAAAATTGACTGGAAAAATGACTCATTTCATAAGATATTCAAACAAGAAGGTAATTATGTAGGAAAATAAATAAACATGTAGAAACAGGAGAAAGGCTATTTTTTTTTTCGAAAGCTGTGATATCTACGAGGGTGGTCGAACAAGTTGCCGCCCTAATAAAGATACAAGACATTTTTCCCAAAATTTATTTTTATTTTTCTACATAGCCTTCCCATAGCATTCCCTAAGCGATCCTCCCACCTCTCCAACCCGTCCAAAAACTATTCGGCATCTTTCTCTGCAAAGTAACTGTTTACCAAGGTGATGGCCTCCTCATTTGAGGAAAATCTCCGCTCTCCGAGTGCAATTTTTAGATTAGGGAACAAAAAGAAGTCGTTTGGGGCTAGATCTAGTAAATAAGGAGGGTGGTTAAGCAGTTCCAACGGTGTTTAGTGAGTTTTTGCCATGGCCACCGCTGAGGTGTGAGACGGCGAATTGTCTTAGTGAAACAATTGTTTTTGCATTTCTTGTATTCGATTGCCGCCTTTGCAGTCTACTGTTTTGACTGTATTTTTTGTTTCGGGCGTTTAATGGTGCATCCAAGTTTCATCTACAGTAATTAATCGGAGCCTAAACTACGCTAGCAGAGCATTGGAACTGTTAATTCCAACATGTATTTGGTTTAACGTGAGCAAATGCGGCATCCAACACGCGGACAGCTTCCTCATGCTTAAATCTTGATTCAATATGTGACAAAGACGTTCTCTGGACATGTTCATAACCTCTGCTGTGTTTTTCACTTTAATTTGGCGCTCTATTTGGCGAACTTCAGCGATGTTATCATCAGTGCTTACAGTTTTTGGACGTACCAAACGATCATTATCTCCCCAAATTTGTACGACCGCGTTTAAATTCTGCTGCCCAAAATTTCACTGTGGTAAACGATGCCGATGGCGTTCACCCTATAGCGTCGACCCTTAAAACTCTGCGGCTGCACTACCCCATCCCTGGTCTCATAGTTCCAGGGTAACGGGCGTGGCGGGAGTAGACTTCGTATCTTGGGCGTAAGCATCGAGCATCGACTCGGAATATACAAAGGCACCCTACGATTACTGCCATTTTCACGCTGAAGTCGTTTGGCGAAGATAGTAGGGGAGGACAAAAGTCGGTTCGCCGAGGATATCTGAAAAACAACTCGAGACTCCACCCTCTTTTTCTGGCTGCCGCTGAATTCGATCGCTTTTTGGCATTTTGGGGTAATTCAGGCCACGGGCGGGCTGGTTGTATCAGGCCAGATTCCGTTTCCCATTGGATTGTCCAATAACGCTATAACGGTGAAACAAGAAAACTTGTCTAACATGGGTAAAAAGCCCACCGGTTCGCCGAGCCTCTCCGTGAGGTGCCGGTCTCGTGCGAACTGGTTTCGTGCTCTTTGTCGTTGGAGGTCGGTCGGCAGCTGGTGCTCCTTTGGGGTCCAAAAACGATGGTACAGAGCCCCCGTATACAGCATCCAACTCGAGCATCGACTCACTCAAACGATTACTGGCATTTTCACGCTAAAGTCGTCTGTCAAAACGAATATGAACATTCCATCTTTTTCTGGAATGATTTTTTCTTAATCCCATAGTATGGATTGTCCAATAACTAAAATATAAAAAATTGTGGATCTGTCGTTGGAGCCTTGGGGAAAAAAGCCACCAACTCATACATTTGTTTCCAAATCGAAACCACAAACGTAAATTATTCCATAAACATCCTGCAGAATACAACAAAGATATTGACAGTAACTATAGAAAGAAAACGCAAAACATTATTCGGTAAAATATTTGGCAGTAGTAGCTGATTCATGGTCCTTTATAGCTTAACAAACTAATCAAACCGCAAATATTTTGCTCACCAATTATTCGGAGAGGTCAATTAAAACTTCTAGATAGACAACATGTTATTAAAGTAGTTTACAAAAAATTCATACACACACAACCACAATACCACAATAATTATCCTTGACTAGACTAACCTTCGTACATTTCAAAATGAGCAATAATTCTATTTAGGAAGTGTGAACTATTAGGAATATCAAAAAAAAACTTACAATGTTCAAACAAAATCCAGACATTTCATTGAAAATAATATCCATCATCGCATCGACAATAACAAAATACACACCAAACGCGTTGCACACACGGACTGACTGACTCTTAAGAAAGCAAATCTTCCCAATCTAGTACGCAGTAAATATCATATTTAGTAAAATTGATAAGGATAAGTAAATTTATCACCGCTGAAACGTTACCATAATCCAACGAACTTAAATATTTGCACAAAAATTAATTACATCTAGAGTTTTTTTTTATGCAACAAGTACAAAGCTGTATTTTGTAGAATTTATCAACGAAGATAGTGTTACTCATTCACAGAAAATATCAGAAGTACATACTTCAAATAGATCTTACTTAAATATTTAACTTGATATTAGAGAGAGATGATAAATTATAGTTATATACTTGGATAATGCGTTTAAAATTTGAAATTTCCGGTCATTTTCATTCCATTCTAAAGCTTGTTATTACTAAGAATTGTAATTATATATCTAAATATGTATGTTGTTAATTATACATTAACACCAAAACGTTATATTTACACAATTAGATCGAAATTACAAAACGAATACCGCAAAAAAAATACTGATATAGATATATATACATGCCAGGTTATGCTTTATGATTAACGGCTATAAGGTCTTAAAGTAAACATTAATTTACATACCACAGCGCAGAGATAAACTGAAATGAAAGTAAAACCAATTAAGGATACAATCATGGGAACTTGTGTTTGTGTCAACCTCATGTGGACGTACAATAACCATATTTTACACAACCCATGTGCGTATGGTAATGGTATAATGCCAGATAAAATCTTTTAATTAGATAACTTGTAATAACAAGCAGTTAAAACGTTATAAAGTTTCAAGTGCTAACGAATTAAAAATATATATTATGAGTGTAGATTAAGAGGAACGATAAAGTTTTTATCTTCGAATTGTAAATTATAATCGTACTGACTTATTATATTAAATTTTTACGTAATACGTAATATTACAAATAAAATATTTTATGGACGTATAACTTTGAATAGGTTATATAAACTTCTCAAAAAGACCGGATTTAAATTATTAAAAAATATCCACCAATTACTAATGAGTTAATGAGCAAGTTAGAGTTAATGCATACGATGATTTATATACCTGTATCATGCCTACGAGCAGTGGCGGCTCGTGGTAAAAATTTTAAGGTGTTCTGCAATTTTTGAAAAAAATTATCTTGTAAGGGAGTTGTCTCCCATCGATTTTATCGTCCTTTCTCTGCCTTCCGTATTGAAATATTGGATTTCTAGAACGATTGTCAATTGCCACACAAGAAAAATAAGAGTCACGCACTAAGCACTACTTCGCTAACAACTCTATAGGCACTATTTATCTAACAAAGTACGAGGGAGCGTTTTTATATTCGCGGAATGGGGGATAAGGGGTGGAAATAAAAAAACCAAATTATTTTTCTTTTTCAATATATTCACCTCCAAGATGGATACATTTTTCACATCTTTCAATTAATTTATTTATACCCTCATAAAAAAATTATTTCTCTTTATCTGCAAAATACGCCGAAACTGCCTCCTTGACTTCATCATCGGCAGTAAATTTTTTACCCCGCAGCTCTTTTTTCATTTTCGGAAACAGGTAATAATCACTCGGGGCCAGGTCTGGGCTGTAGGGTGGGTGATTCACAATTTCGAAGCCCACCTTATGCAGCGCAGCTAACGCAACGCGGCTCTTGTGGACGGGCGCGTTGTCGTGCAAAAGCAGCACACCTTTCGTCAATTTTCCCCGTCTTTTCTCTTTAATGGCTTCTTTTAGTCGCTCTAATATTGAAGCGTAATATTCTCCGGTTATAGAAACACCTTTATCTTTATAATCAATCAACAATATTCCTTCCGAGTCCCAAAATACCGTTGCCATGAGTTTCCCAACTGATTGTGACAGTTTACATTTCTTGGGAGGTGCTGTGCCCTTTTTATGCCACTGCATGGAGTCTTGTTTGGACTCAGGTTCATAATGATGAACCCAAGTTTCGTCTCCAGTAAAAATTCGACTCAATACACCATCCTTGTCTTCATTACAGAGGTCCAAAAATGCACGCGAACACTCTACGCGCTGTTGTTTTTGCGGCAGGTTCTCGGCACCCATCTTGCGTTGACCTTAGACATGCCGAGATGATCGTTTTTTAAAAATTGTTGTATCGGATACTCCAACCATTTCTGCGAGTTGTTTCTTCTTTAGTCGAGCATCTTCGAACAATTTTTTCAACTTTTTGGATAAGTGCTGGCGTGGTCACCATCCCTGTCTTCGGGTCGTCTTCAGATTCCCTTCCTTGTTTAAATAAACTATCCACTCGTAAATGGTTTTTCCTGGACAAGAGTCGCCGTAAACCAATGACATCTCATTCATTATGGTCGCGACTGATTTTCCTTGCTGGTAAGGAACTTTATACCGTATTCGATTTTTTCCATATTTCACTTTTCACTCCTGATTATGTTACTTGACGATAGCTCAAAGACTAACTGTCTAATAACAATGAAACTTCGTATTTATACTAATTATGAGTCGCTGCACAAGCCACGCCCCCAATGCGCCTAATCACCCCCCTACAACCCGCTCATTCCGCGAATATAAAAACGCTCCCTCGTATTTCTTATAAATTAAGTCTATTCTACGTTCTTTTCGGTTCACAAATGTTATAATCACTGTATCATTAAAATTGTCTATTTCGGAGATTTTTTTTTTCAATAGATAGCATAGAGCTGTTAAAAAATAAATTCTTAAATCTCCCGCATTTTCTCACTGCACATTCGTTACAATTCGTCTGCTTGTCGGTGACAATCGACATGCACCTGCCGCCATTATTCTGCTTATATTTTAGAGCTGTTTTAAAGTTCTTCATTGCATTGTAGTTTTTAGCAGTTCTGTTTGGATTTTAAGTCTTTCTAATGAATGAATTCTATATATCGCCTAAATTGAGTTCTCTGTTTTCGCATAAGAGAATTGTCAATTTTTGGTGATATGTAGAATTACAGGTATACGGAATTCCACAGATTCATTATAGAAGTATAGAAATTTATATTTAAACTACCCGCGCACCCGAGATCATTTTAATGAAACCTGTATTATAGAATTCTTTGCATGGGTTACTTTTTCTACATGGGGCTTTAGAATGTTCCTTTTCTGTTCAATGTAGTGTCGTTTTTATCTATCTTTTGCCTGTGCGCTGGAGAAAATGCAGCGAACTATCCTATTAAAATCACGGCATAGTTTTAGACCGTCAAGGGGGGAAGAAGTGTGCAGCGCGGGTGTTTGAAAGAACTCGCAGAGCACGTTCGTGTGGCCCAGCTATATAAAATATCAACGATCGGGCGAAATAGGTTCGTTATTCCACTGGTGGACTTTATTTACGCTTTACGCTTAGCCGGCAATTGGTTTATTTCAAGCTGTGGCTTGTGTTCGCAGTTTTTTTTATCATTATGACAATGCGAATGCCTCACAAAATATATTATAAATTTTATATTTGATAAAAGAAAGGAAACATTTTAGTTAAATAGAAGATTTTTTGGGAGCTCTGCAGCACTGCAGCGCTTATGTACTAGCCGCCACTGCCTACGAGGGAGATTTTTTATGTTATCTAACCGAAAGTTCTGGAACGCTTCTTTTGGAAAGGCTTTCAGCTGCTCTTTCGTGACTATCACAATGTCGGGAATGGTATTGAAACGTTTTCCTTTTAGCACAGTTTTAATTTTTGGGAAGAGCGAGGGAAATCGCATGGTGCCAAATCTGGTGAGTAAGGCGGATGTGGACACACAGAAAGATTTTTCTTGTCCAAAAACTCGCGAACCAGAAGCGACGTGTGACACGGCGCATTATCGTGGCGCAGAAGGAAGCCATTGGCCCATTTGTCTGGTCTCTTTCTTCGAATACTGATTCTTTTGTTTGCACGAACAACTTGTGCCACATTTTGCATATTTTCGTGTGTTTTTGACGTTGATAGACGTCCTGATCGTTACTTGTCTTCAACCGACTCATGTCCGTTTTTAAATCGCTCATACCATTTGTAAACAGTCTTCAGAGTCACCAGATTATCTCCGTACACCGACTTTAACATTTCATGAGACTCTTTGGCAGGTTTTTTCAACTTAAAGCAAAATTTAATGTTAACGCGTTGTTCGAAATCCATGATACACGACAAGCCGATAAACACAGTCTCACTCTTTCGACTCTGGATACTGACTAACAAGTTAGATCGTGTTCAAACTCGACAGGGTCTGTCACAACGGATCAGGCTATCGCACATTTGACATGAAATGGATATAACATCAGCAGTTCCGGCTCTAAAAATTCATTCGCCGTAGTTTTTGATAATACCTCGTAGATAGCATCACCTTCAAACCATCGATATTCCGCTTTGGTATCGATGTGCCGAATTAGCCGAGCCTAACGTGATTTTCTGCGTCTAGGGTTGTCGTAATTTATTTCGTCATTTTTCGTCCCCAGTAACGACACAATGTAGAAAAAACTTCCCTTTGTACTGTTGAAGCGGCATTTCAGACATGCAAAATCTCCTTTCGATGTCTCTTGGTTTCACTTCATATGGAACCAGGAAATTGGGTTCCATACGATGATTTATATCATCATATTTGTATGTATTTGTATCATGCCTACAAAGGTGATTTTTTATGTTATCTATCCGAAAGTTTATTTTTCAATATAAACATACTTATTCCAACGTTTATTTAATAACGCTCATGCAGAAGAACCTAATTAAGGAGTCTTTTTTAAGTATAGTTGTATTCAATGTCCTAATTGCGTCTTTGTAGATATTTCCCAGAAACCACCACACCCTTCTGATTCCACCCAATACGCAGCATCACCTTCGAACCATGGATATTCAGCATTAAAGTCGATGTGCCGGGTTGGCCGGACCTCACATATGATTTCCTTCGTTTAGAGCTGTCAAAATGGATCAATTTTTCGTCCCCAATAACGATACGATGCAGAAAAGACTTCCCTTTGTACCGTTGAAGCAGACCGTTTAGAAATGCAAAATCGTGTTCCGATGTTTCTTGATTTCAGTTCATATGGAAACCGATTCCCATTTTCTGGATAATACCCATGTTTCTTAAACGCAATGAAATGGCTTGTCGAGGCACTCCGAAAGATTCAGCAAGCTCATTTTGAGTCACTTTTCTTCAGATGAAAATAAAAAAGCAAAGCTTTCCTCGAATAGGGAGGAAGGAGGGTGTGGTAAAAAAAATTCTCTTCACAAATATGTTGCCTACACAATTTTTATTCGAGACTGACTTCAAATCATTGCGCAGAAGTTTTGAAACATTCATTTCTGATGTTATTCTGATGCTATTTCTCTAGCAAAAACTGAAACTTTTAGTTGTCAATCAGTCAACATAGAATCGCGACCTTCGTTGATGATTTCGTCAGTTCGTGTTTGTAGCGGTCTTCCATAGTCTCGGTGTTTATGAATGGATTCTCTGCTCGATTTGAACTGCGCACCCAAAAATTTGACTTGGAAATATAACTAATTTCTCCAGACTTTCTCCATACTCATGTTGTCCCTACGAAATCCGGACAGCCTGTATAAAAAACGCTTTGTATCGATTACCACATCAACGCGTTGCCCAAACCGCTAAGGGGAGAAACTTAAAATTTGGGTGACGACGGTGATTTTAAATCATAAACGTCATTTAGGAAGCGATTTTTCGCAATTCCACTCCCAAGGGTACGAAAAGGGGGTGGCGAAAAGGGGCAACATTTGTATCGAAATAACGTTTTTATGGTCAAAAATACTTGAAATTTCAAGTTTCAAAAAACGTTATTTCGATACAAATGTTGCCATCCCCTTTTCGCCACCCCCAAATATTGTTGCCACAAACTTAAAATTTGGAGACGATGGTGATTTATTTATAAAACTACCTGGAATACCAAGTTTCAAGTACTTTTGATCGTTATTTCGATACAAAAAAAAACGTTACGTTTCGATACAAATGTTGCCACCCCCTTTTCGCCAGCCCAAAATGTTGTTTGACGCAATTCATGCAACACAAATTACGGCGTTTACTTTCTAATTCAACCCCTAAGGTAGTCAAATAGGGTAAAGGAGAGTGAAAGGGCGTTTTTTAAAATTCAACCTCCAAGAAAATGGCAAACTGTATAGATATTTTTATATTTTATATTTCTTAAAATGTGGTATAAAGCCCCTCTGTCACAATTAATAAAACATATTATTTTCAAAGTTTTTTTTTTGAAATTCAACCCGTCACGAAACGAAAGGGAGTGGCAAAATTTTAATGGAAACAAAATGTACTACTTAATTTTATTTTGAATCACTTGAAACTTGTTCTTTTAATTCACCTCCCAAGGGTGTGGGACGAGGTGGTGGCATATGTACTGGAAATCATATTTTTTTTGCTAAATTTACTTCAAACTTGGTATTAATGGTCTTTGACACAATTGATGAAACACGTCTTGCCGTATCAAATTCAACCTCTAGGAGAGTAGCACAAGTTTATATGGGAAATAAATTTATGGTGTCTACACATAAACAATTGATGTGAAATCATATAAATAAATTTGAAGAAAATGAAAAAACTGTATAGGACTTATTATTATCTACGCGAGCGAAGCCACAGGCAGAAGAACAAAAACAAAATTCTGTAACTCGATTTTTTTTTAATTCTAAATATCTTTATTAGCAAAAAAATTAAGGAAAGGTGTCAAAATTAACTCTAAATTGTAAATTTTGTCTTCTATGTTCAATTGGTTGGTGGAAAACTCTTGTAATGTTTTTCTATGTTTTAAAATTATTATAGTAAATTCCAAATATTTAGCAAAAGTACTAGTGTAGACTGAATACAGCAGAGATCCTAATATTGATCCTTGAGGCACTCCAAACCGCATTGGAACGAAGGAAGATTTTCTTTGATCAATAGCCGTACATTGTTGATAGTGAATTTATTCAAATACTTTTGAGTAATCAAGGAGATAAATTATAGAATATTATCCACTGTATTTAGAAGTATTTAGAATTTTATATAAAGATGTATCTTTCGGGTATTGCCGTGATTGTTGTAACAAACTTGACGTTTCGCTGATCATACCCCATCACCATCATAAGGTATGGTAGTTAGCACTAAAGAGCCCGAAGCAGCAAGGACCATCGATGACGCATCCGAGATCATCTAACACGAATCGAGGAGGACGGATCAGAGAACGATAACGGACACGGTTCAGCGGACTGGAACGGATACGCATCACTGGAGCGAAGCAGGGACTCGGTATATAACGAGGAGCAAAAGACATCAACATCAGTCTTTAGAGAACTTCTGAAGAAGCTGACAGTATGATCATCAGCGAAACGTCAAGTTTGTTACAACAACCACGGCAATACCCGAAAGATACATCTTTATGGAACAGTGAGCGTGAAAGCCTACATTCAATTATTAGAATTTTATATTATCCACTGTATTTAGAAGTGGCCCTAGCTTGGGTACCGAGACACGAAGGTATTAAAGGAAATGAGAAAGCTGATGGCCTGGCCAAAGAAGGAACGTCTAGGCCACTTATTGGACCTATATCATCGTGTGGAACCACGAAAAGAGAAATAGCCAAAACCATGGAGAAATGGTCGGGAAATAAATCCCTCGAATGGTGGAAAAGCTCCCCAGGACAACGACAGGCTAAGGAATTCATCGAAGAATACATGCCTAAATTCGCCGATGTCCTTCTGAACAAAAACTGGTTGTAGGGCCCAGAAGAAGAGACCTCGCAGGCTAGAAAGCCTCATGAAAAAGGCTAAGAGTAGTACAGTTATGATTTTGCCTAAACCCAGATTGCACTATCGCTATTCTTCCGTTATCAGAACCTATTCAGGTGAAACCAAAATCTGTTAGGACTTCTGCAAAAATTTGACCTGATATCCCATATTTGAAGAGAAAAGCACTGACAAAGATGACTGAGCAGATGAAGAGGCAGAGATGGGAGACTTCGAAGAAGACTGTACAGATCAAAATTTAAACAGGAAAACAATCGAAAAATTATATCAGAAAATTGAAAATAAATTGACATTCTTTCTTGCACTTAATTTTATTTAAAAACATTGCGTACTGTACTCTGAATACTGTCCGCTAGATAATTGTTAATTATACATATATGCCCATGCCTTCAACGAGTACACATAACGCTAAAAATAATTAAGTAGGCTTATCGTCCTGGCTTTCGAAACCCATAGATGTGTAATTCTCCTAAACTCTAATTTTCGGGTTTTTCATATCGAACAAAAAAAAAAACATATTCGAACAGCGCATTCTAACCTAAAAAGACATTAATCTTCCGTCGTCCGTGATCACGTAATTAACTATTTCAACATCTCTCTGCGGCAACAACGGCTTAACACACCTCTCGAACTTAAGATAGTCTTATAGCGAAGCAGAATGAAACGGAAAAAAAAGGAAATAACAACCACAAGACGTGCGTGCCGTTAACCTCGCGCTAAAATGCGCACACGGCCCGCAGCGAAATGATGCCTTTTCAATCGATCGGGCGCTGAGCAAGCATGCACTTGTTTTTTCTTAGCTATCCTGTCCGCCTTGCGAAATAAGCGCACGCGGTTGGTCGCGGAACGCGTCACGAATCCACCATTCCATTTACTCTAGAATAAATTAAAGGAACATATAACTGGAATTTGTGATGCGAACCAATTCTCGAATGAATGATATTGAACAGGAAGGCGGCCTTTTTTTCGGATTGGATTGTACGGTTTTGATTGAATTTTATTTCCTGGTAAAAAATTCATTCAGATCTAAAATTATACTCATCTAACTCGATAGAAAGTTGCATAAAGAAGAGGATTCTAACCTAAAGAGGGAAGATACATTTTAACATCGATTCATCGATGATGTAACGACTGTTTCTTCAACGTAGCTCTATCTCTTACGCTTTTGTCTCGCTCTGAGTTGCTCTTCCTGGTGTGCACACCGACCGCTTGTCAATTTGGTGCGTGTATACAAGGAAAATAAACAAACAGGAATGAAATGCATCGAAAGCTCTCTTGCAGTTGCCAAGAAGTTTTTATGTAATTATTTTATCTTCAGGCATCGACGAAAATATGTATTTCGACTTGTCGATGTAATGCGAACGCTTTATATCTGATGTATTGCAATTAAAAAAGATAATAATGGGAACATGTGTATAATTAATAAAATAATAACGGTTATTTTGAGTGATGTTTAGTTCTAGGTTACGAAGTGTTACTGTTGCATTTAAGAATGACATTTACAATAAATTGATTTGACATTTTAAAAACACGCAATACATTGTTGCACATGACTAGGTGTTAGTCTTAGCAACATTAGCATTGAGACACTGAGGCAGGTGGGGATCGTTTCTATGATTTTTAGAGAGACAAACCCCTTCAATTTGAGTAATTTCATTTGTGGCATCTTTTCATCGGTTTTTTTGCCAGTGTGCTGGAGTAATATACATAGATGACAATAGAGTTTTCCTAATTAGCATTTAGAATGCCTAGAAGGTCATTATGATTTGTTCGAGAACTCTGCCTAAGTGATTGTTCCAGTTCAGCCTTTCTAACCCAACTAAAATACAAAGACACCTCGATTCATATTTGTCAATTTTTTCGTAGAGTCTTGAAAATATTTTAAGCGAATGCACCCCTCTCCCTTTTCTCCCCTACCCCCATTGACTTTAGTATAGTGCCAAATTTTCAGATTATTTCTGGCCCAGTTGACAACCCTGTATACAGGGTGTAACAGTGGCACGCATTTAGCCTCTGGTGGACAAATGGTAACAATTTTTGAAAAGTTACATACTGGAACATATGTAGGTGGATTAGATCTAGAATTTAAAAATAATAAGCAATATACAGGATGTTCCAAAACTTAGCAATGAACCAAAGTTATGTTTTCTTAATGGAACACCCTGTATTTTATGGCGTTTTTGAGTTATATACTGAAATGTAGATCAACTTGATTTAAGGTTTCCTATGTCTAATTTTTGTAGTTTATAGGATATTTCAAATTTTTTGAAAATCCAATGTTGCCCTAAAAGATTAGTATCTCGAAATAGACTGAATTCAGAAAAATGGAACGAAAAGCGTAAATAGTAGATCTTTTGGCTGATTGAATGCCATATTCAAAGTTATTAAGTATTCTACAGGCCGTTCAAGTACCAAGGCCAAACTTTGTGAACTTCTTTCGTGCATAACTCTATTATTTTAAATGGAACACCCTGTATGTATTTATGTTATCAGATAGAACATTTTATTGTCTAATAACCAGTATCCCAATCCCTATGACTATCTGTACTGGTTTTTAAAATATTTGCGTTTTTTAGATAATTTAAGTAAATTTGTTTTTGTAAGTGAACACCCAGTATATCTTTACATCGATGGATAAAAATATTATTATTCGTTTCACATCCCCTTAGGGATTGAATTTCAAAAAACGCCATGTTTTTTTTTTTCAAGTTCAACCCCTAAGGTGGGGTAAAACGGTGAAAAAAACAGTGAAAGGAGCTGTTGTCCTAGCACTAAAGGGCGGCAGTTACTATAAAAAAATATTTCTCATGGTTCAATTTATTTGGCATTCATGTTCTTTGACAGAATTAGTCAAATTTTCTTGAAATTTGATATTAGGCTCTTAATGAAATTTCGGATTATTCTAAAATCCAACCGCTAACGGGGCAAAAGGAGGTGACAAAATTGATGTAATAAAAAAATTAAAATACATATAATAATTTTAACATCAGAATTATCCGAAATTTGATGTTAATATGCTTTTTGACATAATTAATCGACGTTTTCTTTTTCAAATTCAGTCTCTAAGGGAGTTCAGAGAGGATGGCAAAATTTCTATAAAAAACTATGGTTGAATTTACATGAAACTTGGTATTAACACTCTTTGACACAATTAATGAAACATGTTTCGGTGTTCCTTACAATTCAATCCCTTAGGGCGGTGGCAAAGTTTGTACAGGGAAAAATTTTTGTAATCAAAATTACTTTTTGACATAATTACAATACCTGGCAACCGAATTAGAGCCACCATATAAATTTCATTCAAACACATACAATAATTAAACATATACCTAAAGTAAAAGTACCCCATTCGTATTATCCAGAATTCCCGATCCCAAGTAGTCCTCCGTGCGTAAATATTCTCTTTACTAATGCAATATTTCTATTACATATGCTGAAAAATTATATAGGTCGCTCTATTTCGGTTGCCAGGTACTGAAATGAAACACGTGTTTTGGCATTTTTTTATTTTTCTTCAAATTCAACACCTAATGGGGTGAAAGGAAATGGCAAAGTTTGTGTAGAAAAAAAACTTTCAACGTTCAATCTCTAAGCGGATAAAAGGAAGTGGCCAAATTTCTCAAAAAAAAAAAGATTAGATCAAATTTACTTGAAACTTGCTATTAACGCTCTTTGTTTCAGTACTTTTGAAAATTCAATCCCGAAAGGAGTAAAAATATGGTAAAGCTTGTATGAGGCAAAAAAATTAAAAAATTACATTTCTATGATCAGAATTACCTGAAACTTGGTATTTATGCCGTTTCCACAATTAATTAAACAGGCATTTCAGCGTTTTTCAACCCCCTCAGATGGTGAACATGGGTACTATAATTTGTATAGAAAAATTAAAAAAATCATATTCGTATGGTCAAATTTAGTTGAAACCTGATATTATGGTATGGCTTTTTTTTTAATTCAACCCCAAACAGGATGAAAGAGGGTGCCAAAATTTCAATAGAAAAACATAAAAAACTCTGTTTTTAATGACCAAAATTACTTGAAACTTTTTTTTTTTGAATTCAACCCCTAAGAGAGTGAAGGGAACTGGCAAAGTTTGTACAGGAAAAAATTAAACTATTATTTCTATGATCAAAATTACTTGAAACTTGGTACGACTCCTCTTTGACACAATTTATCAAAGTTACATGTGTTTGAGCGTGATATTTTTTATAGTAGTAATAATTTTTAGCGACAAATTTTTTGGCTAAAACACAAGACCAGATTCAACATCCAGCATATTATATGATAAACCTGGAACTGGGTTTCGTAAATTCTTGTACGTCTACTAATTGCAATTCTCTCCAAGATTGTCACGCTCCCTTTAAGATTTTCAAAGTTAATTGGATATCTCGTAAAACAACACATAAAGAAATTATCAATAGTTATTCCCGGACAAACGCATTACAACTTACGACGTTATTTACATTCTAAGAGCGCTAGTAGGATATGGCCAAGTGACGCGAGTATCCAATTTCTGTCTCTAACGAATATAAATAGCCCGGCTTGGCGAGAGTGACAATTCGGAAGCCGTCCTTTTGTACAATACCCGACTTGTTCGCCGTCTCCGAGTCAGCGGAAATTGCGCACTGGTGCGGCCCATTAAAAACCGAAAAAAGAGAATTAGAGGAGTGATTCACGTATGCCCGCGTATTTTTGGCATGTCAATAAACGAGTTATTTTCATCCCGTACACGGTCTTCAAAGGATGCTGTACCTCTCCCCTATTCTTGTTTTAGTCAAGGGTGGTTTGATTATTGGGTTATTTGTAACAATTGATTCTATTATTGCTTGTTGAAATGCTCAATCTAATTTTATTCTCAAGCATCGATCATTGTCTATACGGATACGTCACTTGGCTGCAAACAGTGCGGTATGCCCTTATGCAATATGCATTATTCCAATTGAAGTGTGACACGACTCATTGTCTTGGTGACACAATTTTTTTTTGCTGTAAAAGTGGCTGTTTTTCACTCACTCAAACGATTATCAAACAACAACTGGGCGACCAAAATGGCTGAAATTTTGATGAGTACGTGTCAATAGATGCGCAATCACATTTTTTTCCAACTTTTGCTGACTAGTACTACCATCTTCACGTTCGTGTCGGAAACATATCAGACCACCCTCGTAGGTGATAGTCCACATTAGAGGATCTTCCTCTACATACGTATTACATTTTTTCCCGCAATGCCACCAATTTGCTGCTGGATATTCTGATCAAAACACCAACTTTTTTGGTATAGACTAGAATATTCATCTCAAGTGACAAATGACAGTTCTGTGGAATTCTGTGGACAAATTTTTGAATCTTAAACAAAATGAGCACATCTCCAGAATTATTTTTCTATTTATAAGAAATGTTTCCAGATAAATGGCATTGAGTTTCGTTTGCAAGTCATACATTACTCGAAAAAATTGGATCGTCCTACGTCAAAATCCAATACCGGTCCATTTTAATCGTTGTCTAAATTGGGGTGGGCGATGATGCCGCCGGACCACAAACCGTACCATACGGTCACTTTCTTTGGATGTAATGGTTTTTCGAGGACTGTTTGTGGATTTTGTGAGCCCCATATGCGACAATTTTGTTTGCTTACATAACCGCCTAATTGAAAATGGGCCTCCTCACTAAAGATGATTTTGTTCAAAAATGCGTTGTTTTCGTTCAGTTTTTCAAACAGCCAATTCACAAACATTCGACGCAGACAATGGCCGGCCGGTTTTAATTCTTGAACGAGTTCAACTTTATAAGCATGAAGATGAAGATCTTTATGCAAAGTTGCGCAAAGTGCCTCTGGTGATGCCCAATTGTTGCGAACGTCGACGAGTTGATGTTCCAGGCTCATTCTCAACACTTTGCTGTACAGCGGTTATGTTTGCATCACTACAGCCACTAGGAGCGTATTGTTTTGATCTACTATCAGCAACAGTACTGTGAGCCTCGAATTTAGCGATTAAATTACGCACAGCGGTCTCAGAACGAGTCTGATTACGACGAAAAGCTGCTCGAATTTTACGAAGTGATACAGTAAAATTTTCACCATTTTGATAGTAAATTTTCACAATCAAAATTCTTTGGTTCCATGGTTAAAATTTCCCAACTTTTTACTAAATAAATGTCAAAAGATGACAGCTCAATTCTTGACATTTCATCATTTGACAGCCAATTTACTAACCTCAAATTTGCCCACACGTTATTATGGATAACCACCAATAGATTTTAACAGTCGACGAGTAAGGGTCACTGCTATCAATGAAAGATCTCTATATTATGGGAAGCAAGAAATTATGAGAAGAAAGAATAATGAAAAATAATAGAAGAGAAAGGCCAAGGACGACGTGGAATGATGTCATAGCAGAAATACTGACAAGAAATAAAAATTAAAGGAAAAAGTTTATAAAAAGTTAGAAGATGATAAACGCCCCACACCATTGTTATGGCAGAAAGGATCATTGAATTATATAGACATGTTGTGAAAATTATTCATCCATCTCAAAATGTGTATAAAGACATTATGAAACGGGCAGTGGTTGCCATGTTTGAAGAGTCTGAAGAAGATCCAGTACCAGACAATATAGGATATAAACAATAGGAGAATAAACTGAAATAATTACTGTTGCAAAAGCAGCAGAATTTTGTCAATATTCATTATTAAATTCGAAAATCTAAAGATCCATTGTTTTATTGCCAAACTTTTTTGGTTGGAATCCTTTGGGAAAGCTACTTGTGATGTTATTGGGGTAGAGAGGGGTGAGATCAAACTTTAGATCAGGAAATGCTGAAGGTTTGCAAAGAAAATTCTTAAGGGAAGTATGTTTTTGTAAAAACTGAGAAAATCCAAAATACTAGGTTTCACCTTAGAAAAAAATACGACACTTCTCAACGAATTAAACACACTATATCATTTTTTGTTGTATACACATTATCATCATCATTTGATGTTAACATGATTAACGAAGGTGTTCCATAGACATCCGTCAGTAACATGATTATGTATAATAGCATCATTTTCCAAAGAACTGATGAAAAATGTTGAGGAATCTCAAGCAGTTTGATTACGTAAACGCGATCCTATAGACAACCCCAAAGAAAAATTCTAAAGGCAGCAAATCTGATAATCATGCACTAACCTGGGCAAATTTGAATTAAAAGCTCCTTAATTGGTTTGCTACAATATGGAAGTGTGCTATCTTGGAAAGAGTTCTAAATATTTTGCACCAATTAATGTTCCCTCGATAAAAAAAAAGGTCAACGATTCCAACCAAAACATTTAATTTCTCCGTATATTGTGTATCAAATTCTTCCATCCAGTGAGGACCAACAAAATTTCACCTCGTGCAAAAAAACAAACGTTCTAAACGAAGTTAAAAATTCCAGCCGTTTATCATAATCTGGAACTAGACTACCTGTACAACACGATCACCAAAAATTTTAATAAAAAAATCAGAGGATCTTCATCTTCAATGGAAATACGAAATAAATTATTAAATCGACTGTACAAACTTTAAAAAATTCGATCTAGACAAGTCAAGACTTATTCGAGACCAAACATATACAAAAAAAGAGACGTAATAGTTAATAAAATTTAGACAAGCTCTCATGTACACGACCAGATGTTTCTTCAAAGCCTGGGATAGACATATGGGATCTAATTACGTAATATACACAGAATCTCTTCCGCAATTGTATAATTGTCGTTTCTTTCATCACAATTACGGAGATGAAGTTTCACTTTTGCCGTATATTTCAAATTTATGTAAGTCAATAAATACCTCATTATTTATGAACTAATCAAAACATGCAGATTCTACATACAAAACTCTATTCATTACAATACCAGGTGTCAACTGTTTGCTTTAATTTTGATCTATTTTTGTTGGTAAATTTCCACTAGCAAAACTTGTTTTATATGGAATTAAAATGATAATTGAGTTAAAAGGAAATGATCTATTTATATAATTTGAATTTAATAATCCTATCGACCTTATTTTTGTTTACTTTCTAGAGTTATGCAATAAATTATGGATGTTTTTTTTTTCAAATAGTGGCTCACATATGTACTTATACACGATCATGTTTCCTGTATGGATTTGTTTTGTATAACAACCGGTTACGGATGTATTTAAGTATTTTATTTGAAGGCTATCGTTACATATTCTATGCAATAATAATTAATTACAACAAAAGAGATAAATAGAATTAACCAAGATTTTAGAAATTTAATAAAAACATTTCTTTCATTTACATAACATTTAAATTAAAATACACAAAATTCTTCACTTGTTATTTATTTGAGTTCAACAGTCCTCCCGTCTGATAAATAGCTGTTTCGCCTATAGCTGTGTTATAACGTTCTCTTTGATGGTTATACATGACTTTTATACCCCAGATTTTTTACTATTTATGAAGTAATTTATCTTCTCCAGTTTCTTTATTTTGTTAGATAGAAAGTCTTTTGAACGTTTCATAAATCAACTTTGACGTTTATAGGCTGCTCAACGGTATCTTGCGTACTTTTCAGTTTATTACTAGAGGAACGTAGGTACCTACATACTTAAAAGTAATATTAATTTCTTACTATAAGGATAAACGCGCTTATAGTACTAAATTATACAATGTTGTGGTTTTAAAAATCTTAAAAATTAGGAAGCTAGTTTTATTAATTGAAATGAAAACGAGGAAGTAATACAAAAACTCAAGTGTTCCTGTTATTGATAAAATCTTGCAGAATCTTTTTAGTGACGACTGATTGGTATAGAACATAAAATTCATATGCAATTCCACGAATCTACCAACATGCACCTTTGAATCTACAATTATCACGGAATGTCAATACAATGATACGCAGTTAATCACAAATAAGAGAGTATGCCTTGATACAGGCTCAAGAGCATTCAATGGCGGAAAAAATGCTAAGGTAGGTAGACTTGAAAATTAGGCAACCAAGTCGGGAAAGAAGTCAACCAAAGGGAGGCAAAAGAAATTGCCTTCCTCAGTAGAACAACTCTAAATAGCAACAAGAAGCTACTTGATTTTAGAAAGCCACGAACCTTCTAACTGATCATTGTCTTCTAAGACAGCATCTCAAAAAGATGGAAAAAAACAACTTGTGACTTGCCGAGAATATACTTTGTAACTGCAAAGCACTAGTCTTAGCAAGACTTCAGTATCTAAGAAAAGCAACCTAACGCTCCAACACCAAAATCAATTTTAGAATTCGTTAAGAATATTGGATTGGGGAAATGCTAATGCAACTGGGTAATCAAAATAGATCACTAGGTCGCAGTGGGAAGAAGACGAAAGAGGAGAAACTACTATTTTAGATTTTTTTCATATCTGTAGAATGTAAAGATACAAAATAAAATTGCAGAAAAAAATTTCAGTATTGACAGCTTGCCTTGATCAAGGTTTTTGCAAGAAAATTTCTGGAAAAAGTATGGCTGATTCCCAACACAAGCCTCTAGAAAAAAAAATTTTAATAGGTAGAGAGTAATTTAGAAGAAAATGCAATTGTCATCTTAATTTAAAGTTTGTTAACGCTTGAAACACAATTTGTTATCTAATTAGGTGTTCACAGCCATCAATAGACGAAAACAGACTGGAATGAAATATGGAGTTGCTGATTTTTTTTATACAACAAATTCAGCATTCAGCAGATAATACTACCAACAGTCAAGCAAAAATAAGCTCGCGTGAGTCACAAAGTTCGCAACATATGGAAATTTTGCTTCTATCAGAGTTACAAAAAATACTTTATAGGGATTTGTCACGTGACCACCAATGTGGTGGCAATTTTAAACAATTCATTATGAATGGGTAAAAAGTGGTGTTGTTTTTAAAGAGCAGAAAGTCGTTTGAAAAAATTTGTTTATAATTTAATAGTACGCCCATATGTAAAATCTGAAATATTTATCCAAAACAACTGAAAAGAATAGATAGATAGATAGATAGATAGACATTTCAAATTCCGCAAATTGACCCAAAAATTGAATTCTAAACAACTTTTTCACATAACTTTTTATGGTATCTTTAAAAATAACCCTAATTTTTGCTCATTTGTTAAAAAACTTTCGAAATTGCCGCCATATTGGAGGTCACATAATATAACATATGTATGTCAAAAATAGGTTTTCCTGTTTATAGAAACGATCCCCTACAAGGTATTTTTTTATAATTCTGCTAAAAAATCTTCGAAATGTGTTGCAAACTTCATGGCCTCACACTATGGACTCCAAAAATGGACTATTTCGCCCACAAAACACCAAAAAATTCATCATAAAACCAGGGCGTTTCAACGACGAAGCTGTCATTATATAGATGTAAATTATTGTGTTCGATGTTTTATGGGTGAAATAGTGCTTCCTGTGTTTAGATTAGATTAGATTAAATTACGACCCAGTGTCCTGGTACCCACATCAGCGTAACTGTATTCCTTTGGGCCAGAGTTTTGAGGGTCATCAGACAGTCCCAGGTTAGCCTCGACTGAAAGATACATGCCTCTACAGCCTTTAGTGCTGCTTGACAGTCTGAGAAAATATAAATGCGTGCACCTTGGTAACGTCTTTTCAAACATTCCTAGGCACATTGTTTATTATATTGTATTTATGTCTGAAACATTGTTGGGCTTGTACCCAAGGCCACCGAGACATTCATCTCGACCCATGGATACCTATTCCCACTCCTGTGCTTGTTTTGGATCCGTCTGTAGACCAGCGTTTGGACAAGTCCTGTAGTTTAGTCTTGTATAACCACTTCGAACTGTTTGTCAAAGTCAAACCTAGGTGTCGTACAGTCTTTTTGTTTCACCAGCTCTCCCAATTCTTGTAGAATTTGAAGACGGCCCACTAGGTCTCCTTCTGTGTTTAACTTCTAGATCAAAAGATCAAGTAAGACACTTCACAAAACTAATAATACCACAAAATAAACAACCAAAAAATGCCTGTAATAGGCAGCTCATGGTATATTGTTGGAAATCGTCCTAAAAACCAGAGCTATGAATCAGATAGATCAAACATTGGAATAGGACCACATGGTTTCGTCCTCCCAGGTATCATTAGCGCAACCTTAATTGTATAATACCTCCGACAATGGACTAATTCCAACCCCATGCCCTCTAGTGGGCAAGATCGGAAGTAGCACACTGCAAGACAACACGGGTGCAGCAGATACCGATAAAGCAGGTGGCTAGTGAAATAATAAATACAAAGTGTCTAAAACAAACAGATGGAATTCACATTCGGTTTGGATTACCACTTTTTATTCACAATTATTTTATTTAGGTACCTAAAAAATAACTTAGAGCACAACAACAGATTTTGCATAGAATCCAAAATTGAAATTTATTATGATTAAGAATAAAGTTTCTAATAGGAAAAAGCTTTCCTCTAAGAGAGCTTTTTAATATCGGCTTTTGTCCTTGAATGAAGCAATCCTTCACATACTTTTATTCACGATAGACAAAATAAAGTATCAAACAGATTGTACACCAAACCACTGACAACTAAAATGTTACTGCATCTCTTGCGCGAAATATTTGGGAAGAAGTAGAAACTGGAAATATAAATACTTACCAGAAACATCAAAGGCAAAATGCGTAAGCGAAAATGAAAAATAAAATGTGAGATAGGCTTTTACAGATTCCAATTACTGAAAAGCAATTTCAATAAGCCGAAATTTGAAACAGCAAAGTTACAAAGTTAGATTTTATTACAAGGTAAATGTAAACGGTTGAATTCACAAAATTGGAACAAAATGCTAGGCCTTTAATTTTTTCATTTATTTACTTTAAAGGTATATACTTTCCCCCAAATAATACCACCGCAGTGGTTTCTAAAGTTGGGAAAACCTTTCTGAAAATAAAATTTCCACATCCACATTAAAATAGAATTCATTAATCCATTCACAATTTTAAATCAAAACAAAAAAAACTCTTATGTGTTCCTCTACATTAATATAACTGGAGGCCATTCGACCTGTTCTAACCAAGAAACAGTTATATGACTGAATAAAGTTATAATTTAGTTCAATTACATCCGAAAAACAACAAACTAATAGTATTATTAGACTAATATTAAATATCAGTTGCATTAGATCCGACCGATACCTAAATCACCAATAATTAACTCTATTAGCTTCCAGCGGCAAATTTCGGAAAAAATGGTCCCATCTAGTCGAGCAAAGGAAGCCGCAAAAGTTTGTTGAACTTGGTTAATTCAGATCGTGGCGAGTATTAATACAACCGAGAGAGTCCACTAAAATACGTAAGCCTTTAAGCGTTACGCATACACATAAAGGGATCAGCAGCACACATGTTCCACTTAAAACGACCGCCACGAAGATCTCAGCTGCCAGAACCTGTACTACATGATGAGCCTACTATCTTTGTTTCGTTTGTTGTTGCGTTGTTGTCTGCTACGAAACGATATTTATTTAGCGCGTATGGTGTTTTTACAATCGGTCGGCTCTCGCAAACCATATGTCATTCAAGTTCGATTTCAGAATTGCATAACTCGCATGTCTTTGAATCGTTGGAAAAGAGATGTGAGATCATACACGATGCAAGTTTGAAAGCGAACTTTATTTCAGATAGGAAATCAGCAGATGGGAAAATTATGAGCAACGATTCGTTTTCTATAAGTTGGTATCAGTCAACAATGTACAGTCTATTTCAAACGTGATGCTCATCATGAACACCCACATATTAGATCGTAGCAGGGGAGATAGTTTGATATCAATCTGTAAAATGGACACCGAAACAAAACTGGGACACTTAAATTATCTGTAACACTTTCGACCATAATTTATTGATTTTGGAAATTTTCGAATTGAAACGACATGATTTGGAACATTTTGGAAAGTTTGTACACATAGGTTCCGATACTCGCCCCTAATTCTCGCTTTCAAGTCATAAATAAAATCAACAACTGCATTTCAAGAATTTGCGATGTTAAACTCTACTCGAACGTTGGCCATTACTGTACTATAATGTTTTGAACTCCTGGATGGTGTATTATAAGCTTGACTTTGTCATGAAAGACTTAATTGGACTCCACTATCAGGTTGTATTGTAAAAGAAGAAATTGTTTTGTAGTTTCACAAAAAATGGAAGGGAAGAAGACAACTTCAGTGAAAGTGAAAGATGGTCATAAAATGCAATTATTTGCAATAGAAAAATCTAAACGTCTTCTTTATTATCAAGCATGAAACCCTATTTGAATGGTTTATAATTTGCTTACATCTTGATTTTTTAACGAGTTTATCAGTTACCAATGAACATTTAAAAGCAAAAAAACCTGCCAACCCACACCATTTTATAGCAACAAAATAATGACTTTTCTGAGCCTCATCTTCAGCATGGCAAAATAAACTCATGGATCAGAGCGTTATTAAGTGATAAAAGAAAAAATACAGGAAAAAGCATGTCGATACCAGAACATTTCAACCCACAAAACATCAAAAAACGTTTTACTGAAAACTCAAGCGTTCCGACAGCAAAGACAAAATAATAAAACTCAGTTTTTTTATCATAAGTTTTTTGGGTGTTTTGTGGGTTGAATGGCTAAAGCACTAATAGATCCAGTAAAGAAACTTTGTTGATACTTTGTTAGAAACAAAAAACCAGAAGGCTATGAAAAATCCGCACATAAAAGATGCAAGTCTGTGAAGTTGACACCACAAAGTGGTAGAAAAGCCTTAAAAATGATTGAATCATGTTTGACCACCTTTGACTCTGAAAATATCGAAAAAAATTACTTATTGAAATTTTTGTTGTACGATAGAATTAATCATTACCTAATAATTTTTTAGAAACTAAAAGCTGAAAAGAAAACGCTATTAATTTCTATACGACTTGAAATTTATAGATATTACAGACTTTGTTGAGCAAACACGGAAAAAATTTGACAGCTTGTTGTGTCATCCTTTAACTAGAAAACCAGCTGTCAAACTTTCTAGTCTCTTGTTATATTAACTTCGAAGTCGCAGATATTAACTTGTTTTCTTCAGTTCTTTTGTAACAATTTTTAATTTTTAGATAAAAATTATTTGGTGATCAAACATGGTCCCACTCTACAAAAAATTTGGTTTAGAAAAAACATCCTAACAAACGGTCAATTTCATTGTTAAATGATTTGTCAATCACTGTAAATCTGCAAATCTTTATGAATGAATGAAAGGTTGTCAATTAAAATCTCTGATGGTTAATATGTCATTTTAAGGTTTTTTACCATTTTGGAATTCCAAAATACAGAATGAATGTAAAATTTATGAAATTGCTCAAGTTTCAGGGAACACATTTTATACAAGTCTTTTAGAAAATGAAGAATCTTCTGAAAATTTATAGATTTCAGATCCAACATTTGCGAACCTTTTAGCGTAATATTCAGCCAACTGACGAACCAACTAACAACAAAATTGACAACAGTGTTGGTGTGTTGGGGGTGGATGGAAAAAAGAGACTACAGCATCCGTCGATGAAATGTGGAGAAAAAATGTCAGAACGCAGCTTCCAAATTAAACATTTCTAAATTAAAACAAACGAATAATTAATTATTTTACTCACTGTAAGTAGATTTATTGAAAATTTGTTTGCGGTTTTCGTGTCAAAAAATAATTTTTAACAATTTTTAATCTTGTGTTGCGATCAGCCCCCGATCCCGCAAAGGTTAGAACAGAGAGTTCCCATTGTATCCCCATTTGTCACATAAAGTAGATGTAAGTGAAATCTTGGGATAACCGGTATATAATCAACGCCAAATAAAGTTTCCAATTTATATCTATACAGAGTTTTGTCCTGAATTGAGGCAGTCATCATCTCCAAGACCAAATCATCAAGGATAGAAATTTGAATTTTGGAGAGTGTGTTGATTTTATATTGTAAACATTAAGAAAGAGATTTTACGAAACCCCTAAGAGGGTGGCAAAGTTTGTACAGGAAATAATATTTTTAATGATCAAATTTACTTGAAACTTGCTAGCAATGTTCTTTAACACCATTAATGAAACAGGTTTTTTTTTTTATTCTACCACTAAGAATTGTAGAAACTTTGTGTTCAAGGGAGTTCAACTAAACGGAAGTTCAATAACTTTTAACTGGTATGCTAGTATGCAGTTTGTTGATAAATACCATCAACTGATTTTTGTTTGTATTTCTATCCTCTAGAAGGAAACTTTGTATTTGATAAAACTTAAGTTGGTACCTACTATAAGGTAAGTTAACTTATTTTGTTCTGTAATGTGATATAGGTTATATTATCATAGATGACAAATTAGGTTGTCGTTTTAACAAATAATTACATCACAAACATTTCAGTTGAAAAAAGCCAAGAAGTTATTATTGGAGGCATTTTTTAAATTATTAAATTTTTGTAGGTCTTTTTATGAAAGAAAAGGATTCTCTGAGCAGGTCCCAAAATATCACAGTTGAAGTTTGTTGTGAAAGGTTACGAATCGATTTTTAGGTGATTGAGTTATTCGTTCCTCAACATCTGCAAATATTTTCAACTTTCAAATTGAGTTTTCTACTAGCACCTGGTTTTCTGGACACAGACCTCTGTTTTACGGAATTTAACCCTAACTCTTGAGTTAAATGCCGCAAATCTTTCATATTTTGAACAAAAATTTGGAAATTCTGCCCGAAATTCTCTATTACAAGGCTGTAAGTGAGTTACGACCATTCTCCATTTTCTAATTTTACACCATTTCCAGAGTATGATTCAATCAGAAAAACTTTATCATTTATTGTAAAACATTTTTAGGATTTTCAATTAACAAATACATTAATATAATATATAATAATATTTTGAAGAAATAATTCCATGGGATGTATAGAAAGTAATATTTTTTATGGTATGATCAGTTTGTTGATAAATAGTAGTTTGTTGATAAATAACGAACACGACAATACCAAACTACACCAGTAATGGTGGTAGTCGTTCACCGTCGCTTGACTGGAATCTTATCGGACTTCACGGAGAGTGAAGCGGATTAATTTTCACCGAATCTCCCTAGTTTGCAGCGCACAGATATGCCAATCAATTAAGCTCGTTTTGGAGTGACTCTTTTTTTTTCAAGGAGCTATTAGGAAGAAGGAAAACTATTTTAAACATGTGAGAAGGTATAATATTTTATATATGCATCTATAGTTTGTGTGAGAGTCATAAAATTATGTACATCGGAAGAGAAATTAAAATGTTTTAATAGCCTTGGATATTATTGTTAATTCAATTTTCTTATCTAAGAACAGTTCTCTTCGGTTTGTGTTGAAATGTTTCTCGCATACTAAAGAAATATTGAGCGCGATACATTTCCAGTTTGCACGTTACGTAATCTTCTCGTGCATCTCACTTCGTTTTTATTTATGCTAATAACGTCATATAAATAAACAGGAAGAGAACGGTGCAACATCTTCTCACACATCGATTCCGATTTCGCATTAAACTTCACGCATAATTCATCATACCTACTCCGTTCGTATTACATTGACATTTAAGAAGCAAATCAGTGAACCTCGCCAGCGAGCAATTCCTTCGGCAAATGCAGACTACTGACCGCAAACGGCCAACCTTCTCCGACATTAAATTCGCATCTATTTAATAAATCATCGTTTTCGTTTTGTTTCGATTTTAGCGAACGAACTAGGAAGCCGGGGCACGGAGAGGTCTCTCCTGATATTAACGCAATAGTGCCGGTAGCCGGAGTTGAGTGAACCCATTTTTATGACGGTGCAACTCCTGCCTTACCGCGCGACCGCGCTAATTAGCTACGTGATTCATTTTATTGCCCACATTTACTATATGCACGGGTGTAATTTGTATGACATAGAAAGAATTGAAATCTTAATTACGTGCAATTGAGTTTCTAAGTGGTTTACTGTTTTTTTTTGTCTTATTTCACCTTACCTTGTAAGAGCAGCTCAGTGCGTTGAAGACGAAACATGTTTTTATTTGTTGTTTTCCTTTTCGATTGAGTGGATGTGATGTTTCCGCGTTCATGCAGTAGAAATTCAATTATTTAAATACCATACTTAACTATGTGATGCATGCAATTTGCATGAATCAGTCGTAATAACGTAATTATACGGTTCAGGAAACTTTTTCGTTAAACGTTAAACAGGTGTGTAGCAGTATGGTATTTAGGTTTATTTACACTGAAGGATCTCCTCCTTTATAATCTGTCTTAAATGGGACAAATTCTTCGTCCACTATTGTTTTGTTTTGAATACTAATTCATCCTCATCAATCAATAAACAATTGAATGGCTGAATAATAAGTGAATGGCTGAATGATAGATTTAAAGGAAAGTGTCCTTAAAGATATGAGTTTACATGAAAGAAATACAACCACCTGACAATAACGAAAATAAACATTCACGCAGACAATGCAAACATTTATTATTACGCTACATTATAAACCTGAAATTATTAAGAAAATACTACAAGACAGTTAATATTATTACTCACCGGATAAATGTTAAGAGACCGTTAATTAACCACAAAGAAACGCAAATACGTAATTGCTTTTAACAGCCTTGTGGAGTACAATACACGTTCGAACAATGAACAGCAACATAAACTTTAGAATTATAAAAGTACTGTGGCAGTAAAGTGTAAATTTTCGTGATATCCTTGACTGGTTTAACATTTACACAGTCTGTCTCAAAGTAAACAGGACTTTCTGTTGTTTCTTAGACAAAATTGATTTATTTTATTCAAAATAGTCCCCTTCCGCTTCGATTCACTGATTTGGACCGGAAAGTAGCACGGAGCCAGTTCAAGCGAATATTGGGAATGGCCGACCAATAAAATGCGATTTTTCGGTGATCGGTGATAGTATCGATCGCTGAGACGGCAAATGAGCATTGTCTTTGCTTTTGACTTCTCAAACGAAGATATTTTTGGTTGCCGACTCGTTTTTTTGGCCTCCATTCGGAACTTTCACACTTTGTTTCCGGATCGTATTGGAAAAACTGCGTTTCATCGCCAGTAACAATATTGTAGTTTTCGTCCCTTTTAGCCTCTTTAACGAAGGCCTTGCAATATTGGATTCTGAACAATTTTGGTCGTTAGTTAACTTGTGCGGCACAAAGTGAGCACACACCTACCCCATGGTCGGTCAAAACGCGATAGATCGAATCTTTGGACATTCCTAATTCCATTCCATTTCCATAAAACGTAACAATGATTTTGGCTGAATTTTGAGAAAATCACGCATTTTTTCGATGCTCTCTGGCGTAATAACGAATCAGCTGGCCGACATGAGAGTTGTCATTGATGTCTTTACGGGTGTTTTTAAAACGCGTATACCATTCATGCCATGGGATAAACAATCATCACCATATACTTGTTGCATCAATGGAAACATTTCCGTAAACGTTTTCCCGAGTTTGGAACAAAACTTATTCTCGTTTTTGTACCGATGACATTTGAAACGCAATAACTCCGCTTCCGGTGAATCAACTGTCATGAACTTTTTACTAGAAGTTGGCAAGGGATATACAGGGTGTCCCAAGTTGAGTAGCCTATTAGAATATTTCCTAAAGTACACCGAAGAGAGCCCTGCAAATTTGGCTGCCTTGGTTTCTGCCTGTTTCTGGGATGCCTACATCGTGTTCAGCGGCTCTGGTTGATGCTCGTGGAAACGCTTCAAAATAAGCCTAAACCGAAACTTCATTATCTTCATTCCCAGTAACCGGAGCAGATGTAGCTTTCTTTATTTTAACGCTACCAGTTGTTAGAAAATTAGCCAAATACCTTCTCAATTTTTTTTCATCGGTGGTATTATTATTACTCAGTGTTCTGTTATTTTCATTAAAGTAATCAAACAGAATAAAAACAAATTTAAAATTTCTTCGTTTGAATAATTGTAATTATTCAACTATTAAATTAACAAATAACAACTATTAAATTAACTTGGTAATTATCAGATTAGTTTTAGAGTATTTGTTTTATTGGAAATGTCATTTTATGATTCATGGCAACTTTGTTTTTTTTTTCAAATCTCAGTCTGTTTTATAAAAATCATAAGTAACTCAAAAGTCTTAAGAGTTAGGTATAGGGAATGTGAATACAGATCAAAAGGGAATAAAAAGCCCAACTATTGACCCAGTAAAATACAGGGTATTCCATTTGAAATAAGCGACTTCCCAATGTATGAAGTTGTCTATTGGCAAGTGTATTTTGAACATCCTGTGTAAGATATTAGACTTTTTTTCCAACAACGATTTACAATTAGACCTTAGTACTCATCATAAAAATTTTGAAGGCTCTAAGTCAAACGTTGTCTGAGGCCGAATGACACCCAGCAATGATTTG
Source organism: Holotrichia oblita (assembly GCA_023690525.1). Classification (NCBI taxonomy): domain Eukaryota; kingdom Metazoa; phylum Arthropoda; class Insecta; order Coleoptera; family Scarabaeidae; genus Holotrichia; species Holotrichia oblita. Next base: position 28,639,311 of record CM043019.1, on the reverse strand, counting down.
TCGAATTTTTTAAGAAAGTTGGCCTAAAATTTTGCGTAAAATCCAAAAATCCACTAATATATGGGGTGTTCCATTTAAAATAACGAAGTTCCTATCGATTTCCGTTATAACCGGAAGTCGGCCATCTTTAAAATTATTTTATTTTAAAAGAGCATGGCCAGAAACCAAGGCAGACAAATTTTCAGGGCTCTCTTCGGTGTACTTTAGGAAATATTCTAATAGGCAACTCAACTTGGGACACCCTGTATATCTTTTTTTCGTACATTTTTTTTCCACTATTTATTGTAATAATACCACAAAGGCTTCACTTAAAAACAAAATCTTTTCGAATTTGTCTCTATTGGAAATACTGTGTCTGTGGAGTATTTGTTGTAAACTTAAAACCTTTGGATCACATTAGTAATTCAATTAGGGTATGAGAATCTGTACCGAGCATCCTTCAACTACCAACTTAATTATGTGAGATACACACGCACAATAGGAGAAAAAAGAAGATCTAGGGATACTGTAAATTTGATCATAACGAATAGAAAAAAGTTATTCACAAAATTTATAAACCATCAAATCCTCGAATATGTGGACTAAACTGTTACAGCTGCAAATCGAAAAACAAAAAAGATTAACGACCTTAACCCTCTCGCCCCTTCCGGCTTTGAAATTTCATATTTCAAAAGCTGTTCCAGATTCTTCTAAATGCTACAAATATTATTCTGCTACTTCAAAAACAATACTTGAATAGTTCAAAAGATCTGGCCCAGAGTTTGATTTTACTAGCCCCTTCTTTTGGAAAATGAAAAGTTAAGCTACTTCTCCACTTTTTTCCTGAACTGTACTTCTGACATTTGCTTTGTATTGTTGGGAAAGGAATAATATTGTTCCAAAATTTTATCTGTCTATTTCGCGAAATAATTGACATTATCGCAATTTTGACTTCAATTTCCAATTCCCAACAATTAGTAGAACCAGTGGGTATCGACTGAACCAAGAAACAATTTCTTTTATTTTTTCGATTAGTTCTTTTAATCAGATTTTCGAGAGTTATTCCAGGTGATAGGCTTGTTCCATAGTATTCCAATGATTTGGCTTTCTACCTTGCATATTTCACTTATTAATCGGTATTTTATTTTTTCGATTAATGTTTTTTATTGCATTTTTTAGGTTGTTCTAGGTTTGTTCCAAATTATTTCAATGTTTCAGCTTCCTATCTCGCATATTTTACGAAATGAATGAGAATAATTAAATGTCGTTGGCACCTCTCCCTTTTTTGAAAGTCGAACTTTTGAAAGTTATTGAAAGTAGTCAAGTGTTGAGATTTTAAAACAATTAGAAGCTGAAACTTCTTATTATTCGATTAGTTTTTTATTTTATTTAGTTAAAGTTGACAAAATGATCGTCCCAACCCTCCTTTTTTTTGGAAATCGAACTTTTTAAAGGTTTGCATATTGTTCCATAGTTTCAATTTTTTACTGACATAAGGTAATTGTCCCAGTTTTCGTCATGTTAAGACCATTTTTGCGGCAATAACTTTAATCGAAAAGATATTTCTGTTAATTTAACTAAATGAATGATTTTAATAATAAGTTAATTAAGTGCTTTACGAAGTCTTTTACTCAAAGAGACATTAGTTCAGTGTTAAAAACATTTGTTATCAAGCATTTGCACTTGTGTTTGTCATGTAGTAAAAATTTAAACACATATTTATTGAAGTAGTTGCTCAAGTACAACTAACAGATTACAAAGATACAAAGACTCTGACTTACAGTTGTGGTCAATAAAATAGGGACACAGTATATTATCGCTTTTTTACAAATAGAAGCGAAAATCGCGTGCAACTCGCGTTACAGAGGGTACGCACGCGATTTTCGCCTCTATTTCGTAAAGTAAAAAATTCATAACTTTGCAACCGCTGCAGATAATCAAACCAAATTTGGAATGTTGGATGAACAAATCATACTCTTTCTTTTAGTGACACAAATTTAATTCAACTTTCACCAGAAATGAGGGGTCAATTTTCCATGTGTACTTCAATGCTTGTAACTTTGTTCATAATTAACTTTTTAGAGAAATATTCCACATTCAAGCTGTTCTGATATAGAACTGCGCCAAATCGCGAACGGGTCGCCTCGAAATTTTTACCACACCCCACTGTTCTCCTTTCCCTAAAGCACTTATTCACTTTAAGGAAAGGGGAGAAGCGGAATGTGGGGAAAGTATCGAGGCGGCTTGCTGTCGATTCTGCACAGTTCTACCCTTGGTCGTTAATGATCGATTTGTGGTGAAAGAAATCGTTTTTCAACTTCTATTTGTAAAACAAGCGATAATATACTGTGTCCCTATTTTATTGACCACAACTGTACCTTAATAATTCTCTTAACAATAGTTATAACAACAATTCGGTTAAGACACTGACACATTTAAGATCCTAAACTAAATTTAAACGATCTACCGATTTTAAATCATATTTTACTAGGAGTTCTAGATGTCGCTAAATGGATTAAAACAGACTAACTTTGTGTATGAATCTTATAACTTAATTTTTCAAAAATCTTGGTACGCTGACGATAACTGGACTATGACGATTATTGGGACGTTTACCTTAGTTCGCTTAATAATTACAAAAAAATATCATTTCTGTCCCCCTCTTTTTTTGAAAACTATTTAGGTTTTGACTTATAAATTACAATGTCAATTGGAACCTTTAGCTCTTAACATTTCAAAATCTAAAAACGTACAGAAGGATGCTAAGCTAGAAAATAATTTTTCTGGTGTTTTTTTTAGTTAGGTTAACCAATATTAATATTGGTTTGTTAAAGCTGACGAGCTTGATAGAGCAAAAAGAAATCTTTCTGACCCCCTGTTTTTGAAAATCAAATTTTTGAAACTAGTTCTTTCTAAAATTTCCCTGACCCTCCGCCCTCCCTCCACCTCTTAAATTGCATTATTGACAGTTGTTCCAGATTGTTCTTGGTATAATTGCTACAAAGGTTGGGTTTGAGCTAAAAATGCGAAAAAATGGGCAAAAACGAATTTTTTTTTTTTTAACTATTTTTTCGACCAGTGAGTGAGAATGAGTTTAAAATGATTTTTTCCCCGTTTTTTCAACTAGTTTTCGGTCAAACTCTGAAACAAGGTAGCTAGATTACTGATTTAATATATTAAAACTCTTAATAAAAACGAGCCTACCTTACGAGTAACCTGAATTCTTTCCCATATTTAATTATAAAAACTACAAGTACAATTTAATCGACAACATCACACTTCAATATTAAAAATTGTTGTATTTTAATCACTGACGAGCTTGCATTAAATTTACAACTAGGAATATTATTTTTAAACTAAAGTAACCGGTCCATTTTATTACCTTTTAACGTTGCTAAGATCTCCCTAATTAGATAATAACTTTAATAATTTACAAGCCTAGGCCGGGTGCTTATGAAAAGTGCATCTGCTCTCGAGAGCGTTAACTTGTTTTAATTTTATAGCCGAAACAAAAAGAACCATACGACGACGTCAACGACGAGCAACACCAACTCGCCACTTACGTGAACCGAATTAGATTGACTGGGAAAAAATCCTTTTAATTTTGATAAAGAAAAAGAAATAAAATTTCATTGAAGTGGAACGTGCGTAATCATGTGCGATATGACTGTTATATTGTCATGGGATATTTAGTTAATTTATGAAGTGAACCGAAGTCACTGTTTACATTTATTGGTGTGTACAATAGGGATTATCTTATCTAAGCCCCGGAGTATGTTAATTGCAAACTACAGTAAACGTTTACATTGAGTGTGTTATTATTGTGACACATTATTCACTCACATAAATTCTATCTTGCAGCGATTAATAGGTTGTTCTACCAAGAAATGTTGTAAACCAGCGAGTAATATATGTACATTTCACATAAATTACTTGTTACGAAGCTGTTTGAATATTTAAAAGGAATTTTTAAAAAGTGCATTCAAAGTATAATACAGAAGACCGATAAAGTTTATTTTAAAGAGAACAATTCGATTTTCAACAAAGTTTCACTGCATTTAAATTTATTGCATTACGCTTTCGAAAACCAAGTCATTTTATTTTAGATAATAACATCAACTGTGCATTACCTTTTCTATTTATACTATAAGTAGATAATCACTGCTATTATATTCTTCATGTTACATTTTCCCATTCATGAAGCGCAACCAGGTCAAACAAACTCATACAATATCGTGCATTACAAAACATGGAAAGCGCAGTTTCAAAATTTAAGGAAGAAGAATTTGTTGTCATTTTTTTTCCAGTACTACTATATTATCGTTGCGCAAAGAGTCATTGTCTATGCTTTCGAGCGTCACCCACACATACTTGTGCAAGTATCTAGTTTTATTGTTTCGGAATAGTTCACGGCATCCAACTTATTGTTTTCTCTTCCTTGTCGTTTAATGTTTAAAAGTTGTGTTTTCATACAGTAAATATAGGTATTTGTGCAATATGAGGAAAGAAAAAAGAACAAACTACAAGATAAGTTTCACTTTAAACATATACGTTTAGTTGCTTGTATTGCAGAATATACTGGGTGAGCAAAATGTTCGAAACAAATAATTTATTTATTTCACGATGTCCATAATCGATAAGTTCAAATTAAAGTCTTTAATTTTTAAATTATTAATAGATCTGGGATTTTCTTCGTCAACGCCAAGTTAGTGACAGGATGTGGCGCAGCCGCACATTGACATTCGAGTAAGTGACTATTACGGATCTTTCAATGTAATTTTAGCCACAAAAAAATGTTGAACCATTCTCAAGATAGGATGCAGAAGTCATTTTTTCATTATTTTTATGCAAAAAATCTGCTTTTGTGAAAGTGATGCAAGATGTTTAAGTGACATTTGTCTTAGTCTGCCACCAGGATCAGTATTCATTAACCAAAATTTATGATTGGTTACTGTATTTATTGCACCAAGTCAGATATCAGTTTCACTAGTTTACAGCCATTTTGCAAACTGGATTAGATTAACATAACTCGAAAATCGCATTAACCTTCTGTTTATGGATATGTTTTCAAGATTTTTATCTATTTTTCTGTTTTCACGACCGTCGTTTACTACGTTGAAGTCTTCCGGGTGTTGTCGGGTAGATAAGTTTACACCTGACGTTTCTAAAGACTTAATCTTTCCAAACCTTCTGAAGGAGCTGACAGCATGATCAGCGAAACGTCAAGTGTAAACTTATCTACGCGACAAAACCCGGAAGACTTCAACGCAATTGAAAAAATAAAGTTTCATTTGCCAAAATGAGGATTGAAAACCCACCTTATCGCCAGAAAAATGTAGAAATCGTTTACTTCATTCATGAAGAAAATTTATCAATTAATACTGAAATTTGACGAAATATTAGAACCAGCACCGTCTTCGGTTTTTCTTAGAATCCCAAAATCCCTAGACTCAATGGTCTGGTTTTCTGGAAAAAAATTTAAGTGCGAAACCTTGCAGAACAGGAAAATTCATTTCATAGATTTTCCAAGGATAAAAAGGTGACTGATTATGACTGGGTTGCAGTCTTTAGAAAGTGTAATCTGTCTAATTTGAATCTACAAAAATCAGAATAAACTTGCTTAGCTAAAGTCTCCACGATTTTAATAAACAAAACGCCGATAACTTTTTGAAATCTTGAAAAAGTTCTAAATCAAACCTTTTTCATACGACTATAACATTTATAGCTATAAATGGGATAGTTCCAGTCGAACCATCGGACGAGGACTTCTAAGAGGTAAACTTCGTTGATGTAGATGTGACAGATACTCCTTTAGACACAAGGGTTGTTCTTAGTTCAACATGGAGGTAGGCAGATAGAATATTTGAACAAATTGTGGTCACACAACAACTGAAAATAGTGCAATTGACTCACATCCTCAAATCTTCTTTTTTTGGTCAGTTAACCCTAAAGAAATTTTTCAAATCTTTGTCCGCGTTTGCAATTTCTAAAAAAAACATCAGTTGGAAGTGGGACAAAGCTGCTATTGCAACAGCAAGTCACTTCAAACTTGAAGATAGAAAGCATTCTGCAAGATTGAAAAATATGGCCGAACATTATCAGGATGCAAAATCAATGACTTGTATCTGGTTGACCATTTTAATCGTTTTTGGTACAATATTCGCTTCAATTTGAAGAGGTGTTGCTGAATCCAATGCAAATACACCACCCCCTTCTGATTCCACCAAATACGAGTTATGATCAAAAACTACAGTGAATAATTTTATTATAAGTAAAATAATAGGTTTACATGAAAATGGAATTAATCTCCTTCAAAGTACTCTCCTTGATGGTATTGAAACGTTTTCCTTTTAACACAGTTTTAATTTTTGGGAAGAGCCAGAAATCGCATGGTGCCAAATCTGATGAGTAAGGATGTGGACACACAGGAAGATTTTCTTGGCCAAAATCTCGCGAACCAGAAGCGACGTGTGACACGGCGCATTATCGTGGTGCAGAAAGAAGTCATTGGTCCATTTGTCTGGTCTCTTTCTTCGAATAGTGATTCTTCTGTTTGCACGAACAATTTGTGCCACATTTTGCACGTTTTCGTATGTTTTTGAGGTCGATGGACGTCCTGATCGTTGGTCGTCTTCAATCGTCTCATATCCGTTTTTAAATCGCTCATACCATTTCTAAACAGTCTTCAGAGTCACCACATTATCTCCATACACCAACTTTAACATTTCATGAGACTCTTTGGCAGATTTTTTCAACTTAAAGCTTTGTTCGAAATCCATGATAAGCGACAAGTCGATAAACACAGTCTCACTCTATCGACTCTGGATACTGACTAACAACTTAGATCGTGTTCAAACTCGACACGGTCTGTCACAATGGATCAGGCTATCGCAAATTTGACATGAAATGGATATAACATCAGCAGTTCTGGCTGTAAAAATTCATTCACCGTAGTTTTTGATAATACCTCGTGGATAGCATCACCTTCAAATCATCGATATTCCGCTATGGTGTCGATGTGCCGAATTAGCCGAACCTGACGTGATTTTCTGCGTCTAGGGTTGTCGTAATTTATTTCGTCATTTTTCGTCCCCAGTAACGACACAATGTAGAAAAAAGCTTCCCTTTGTACTGTTGAAGCAGCATTTCAGACATGCAAAATCGTCTTTCGATGTCTCTTGGTTTCACTTCATATGGAACTTAATTTCCCGTTTTCTGGATCATATCCATGATTTTTTATGTTATCTATCCCAAAGATTATTTTTCAATGAAATGGCTTGTCCAACGTTTATTTAATAACCTCATGCAGAGTCATTTTCTGAAACTAATTAAGCTCTTTTTTTAAGACTTGTATTCAATGTCCTAATTGCGTCTTTGGGTCCCAAAAACCACCACACCCTTCTGATTTACGCAGCATCTTTGGATATTCAGCATTAAAGTCGATGTGCTTGGCCCCATTATTTGTTTAGAGCTGTCAAAATGGATCAATTTTTCGTCCCCAATAACGATACTAAAAAGTTTATAAAGACCGTTCAAAATGCAAAATCCTGTTCTTTTCTTGATTTCAGTTCAATCTCCCCCGATTCCCAGAATCAAAGTTCTTAACTAATAAATTTCTTCAATAAAAAGTAGAGAGAGTAAAGAAAAAGAAGAAAAAAACATTTAGTCTAACCTAAAGACTCGACCATCAAACATTAATCCAAATTTGTTACATGCATGATTACCATCTTTTATTTCTCCTCATTTCTAAAATCAAGATGTGCTATACACATAGAACAAGTTTATATTTCCGTCAAATAAATATGTTACGAAACAATATCAATTGCAGACATTTTCGACACTGAAATACTAAGCAAAAAAAGTATGCATAAATGAGAACATGACTCGCATTGACAGAATGGCTCTCTCAATCTGAACCTAATCGAATTATTGTGGTATAAACGAAACAGTAATGTTGTGGCGACATCTACAAGAATGCCAGGAAAACGAATGCAATTTCCCAATTTAAAAATCGGACCCATTGAAGACATTTTCAACGAAAATTTACACAACGCATTTCCTAACGGAGGCCATTTCATAATTTCATGATACAAAAACAATTTATTTTATACATTTAAAAGTGTTAACAAAGAAATTTACATCAACGTTTCACCAACGACAGGAAAGGATTATAACAAAAAAAAATTGCGACAACATTCAACGATGCATAGCGAAGCATGCTGAAACCACATTAGATTTAAATAAATAACATTATTACATACTAGGTAGTATACATAAATAACAATAAAAGTATTTAGTATAACCGCAAATCATAAGCATTCCTTTTTTTAAGGTGAACGTTGTTCATTTAGCTTGGTGTTAGATACCTTTACTGGTTCACACATACATAGATACACACGTAACGAATATTTATGTCTATTTTCTTTCTTTTTCCGCGGCGGCCTTGCCTTTGCTCGTATCGTTTTTGTTTGTACTATAACCGGATAAAAATGTAGGTTGTTCGGTATCGGATTTCGTTCGAAATTAAATACGCTAGGCACACACACATATACACACATTCAACAGGGTTGCAGAACGAACAGATAGTGCGATTCGTATATCTGCCAATTGCGTAATTGCACAAGCACGTGTATCTTATACATATATGAGATATAGTAGAGATAATTACATTCTGTATCGTGAAACCGGAGTAAAATGCGCAGAATTATGTGAACGCATGTATTTAGCCAGGCATGAAACTCAAGTTCGATTACCAGATAAAACATACATACCAATATATTTATCATTTTGACGTTTCGAAAGTGTGTTTTGCAACGAATAGGGTTAGCAAAACAACATCGAAAAATATAGATAATGTATAAGTGAAAGCGTTCAAGCGTAAAAATCAATTTACTCAGCTTTTACATTTCGCCAAATTATTTTAATCGATTACGAAGTAGTAGCTGTCAGCTTGTGTTTAGATTTGAAAAAGGAAAACACAAAAATATACAGTTATGTAAGAACTAGACGTTCCAGTCGTTGGATATTTAGAAACTGTTGAAAAATCTTTTGTACACCGCTAACTTAACAGGAATAAATTGGGACAGCATTGCATTGAATTATCTCTGGTCAGGAAATTAATTACATTGAAAAAAATTTTTATAAATCGTCTTAGTTCTAAGAAATTTCTAATTGCTTCTAGTAACTGATCACCCACTAAAGGGCACACAAGGCTTAGGTTATGGATACAACTTCGGGTAGAGTTAATTTAAGAGATTTGTTACTTCAAGTTTATCACAAGGCTTTGCTCCGTCATTCTAAACAGTTTGATGTTGATATTATCCAGGATTTTTGGTATGTATTTATGTTGTAAGAAACGGGAAAAAAAGGTCTTACTGACAAACGAATTGATAGCTATTGCAACGTTGACATCCATCAGACATATAGTAGTACCATAAATAAGATCTAGAGGCCTAGCTGAAAAATGACAAATTAAAGGCAATTAGTCTAATTTCCATAGAATTACAATTAAAGCTATAAATTATCATAATCTGACTTACAGTTAGTCAGTCGTAGGAAATATCTTTGTAATGCATTTGGATCGAAGACTTCACATAGTAAAAATGCATACTCAACACGTGCAAACGACTTGGGCTTTAAATTTAACTCATTTTGCCTTTTTAAGAAAAACATACAAATTTAAAAATCACCGATGTAAAATTATCCCACCTTTTTCGGAAATTTGACATTAGTGTCGACACAGTTCTAGGTTTGTTCCACATTATTTTGCCAAACAATAATGGCAAAAAAAATTAATCCAGGCAATTTTTAAAATCGAACTTTTGATTCTAGAGGTATTTCCAGTTGTTGTAGATTTGTTAAATATTAAATATTTCGAATTTTGACTCAGGAAACCGTCATAATAGAGACTTGAGCACTGGAAACCTTCATAATCATGGATCGTAAAAGACTAAAGTATTGGAATAATATTCAGAATAAGTAGGACAACCTGAAACAATGTTCGATCAGTTTATTTCCAAAAAAAAGTAGAAATTGACCTCTTTCACACCATTTTGCAATCTTAGAAAAACTAGAACAACGTAGAACTTAAAAATTTCAAATTTCGCCGGGGAAAGGTAGGGGAGGGGGTGGCTCAAAAATAGAGCTTCCCATTTCCTTTTGACTCCTTTTTAATATTATTGCAAAGGCCTGCAATCATGTAGAATAACTTGGAAGATCTTTCAAAATTTCCAGAATGTGAACTCTGAGGTTGACGCAGATTTAAGAATCACTCATAATAAACTTTTATAGTTTGAACCTTTTTTATCGATTTATACGCGATTATTACGCGCAAACATAGACTTAAAGTCTTCTAGGTATTCTTCGAAGGCCGAAGAAAATGTTTCTGAAGACAGATCGATCTTCAGTAATTTTGTAAAAGCCATTGCTTTCGTGACCATTACGAAAGCCATGGCTCCACTAATACAGATTTATTTACAAAAATAACTGGCAAAGCAATTTAATGAATAAATAGTTTTTTATCTCTTTACGAGTAATAAAAAAAATTGGCCAGTACTGTAAAATTGACCAAGTTAAATGTTTCGTGCAGTTGTAAGCATTTCTGTAACTTTTATTTCTTTACATATCATTGCATCAATGCAGAATTTAAAATAAAAGTAAAGTTCAAAGGGATGGCGATGCAACTAACGCAGAAGTATCCGAAATGCACACAAGCTTTTTATACAACACTGTATTCACGACAAAAAGGTCCGTTTTTCTAGTAAATGCAAATATGTCTCTTGTGTTCGTTCATTTATCTGTATTAACAATAATAATAATAATTCATTTATTTCCTACAGGTCACACCCAAAAACCGGAAATGCTATAAATTTAAATGGTTTACAAGCGAGTAATACAAATACCCATCAACTAAGATACATAAATATAGAAGAAGAAAAGAAAAAAAAAGAATATTCATTATAAAGCACTTATGGCATCTGAAATTATATTAAAGGAATCAAAATGTAAATCACATAGATATGCAATACTGTTATAGCTACACATTGTCGACGCGGGAGATTTAACTAAAATATTAGTTCTATTACTGCTACAGTAAAATAAAGCTTGATTGCAAGTCTCTAGTCTGGGTACACCAAAGTTGATCCTGCTTAATAACCAACAACAGTCAATGCCATTATTTAACAATTTGTCTAAAAATTTTATATTTGATATAAAAACGTCTTTGCACAGCTTCGATATTGTTAATATGGACATTATAATTTGGGTACCAAATTAGCGATGCGTATTCAAGTTTAGACCTGACAAATGTTAGAAATAAAAGAACTAAGCACTCAATACTCCTGAAGTCACTACAGTTTCTGCAAATAAAACCATACATGCGATATGCACTAGCAACAGTTAAGTTAATGTGATTGACAAAACTGAGCTTAAAATCAAAACTGAGACCCAGGTCTTTTATAATACGGTGACGTTGAAGTATTTGATTATTCAAAGTGTAATCGTATATAATATAATTAGGTTTATGGGTATAGGAAACTACTTTACATTTGTTTATATTAAAAAACAAATGATTATGCTCACATCAATTGCAAATCGCTAATAAATCATCTGATCACTTTCAGTAACATCGAGGATATCGTTAATAAAAAGAAGAAACAGGAGAGGACCAAGGTTTGATCCTTGCAGTAATCCAGAAGAAGGGCAAAACGAAGCAGACCTCATACGAAGATATTCTACAAATTGCTCTGTACCAAACAGATAAGATCTAAATAACAGCAATAACGATGGTGAGAAGCAAATTTGCCGCAATTTCCAGAACAGTATGTGGTGGTCAACTTGGTCAAAAGCTTTCTGGAAATCCGTGCATATTGCCCGCGTTTATCCAAACTCTCTGACACATATATTGTGTGAAGCAACTCAAATTTGTTACCGTAGAACGCATAGCCATAAAACCGTGCTGAGTTAGTGAAATAATGGATTTTGTAGAACTCTGAATATGGCCACATAGGATTGATTCAAACATCTTGGCAAAGTTACATAAAATAGAAATGGATCTGTAATTATGGACATCCTTTGCACTACCAGTTTTCAATACTGGACATACTCAAGAGGTCTTCCATGATATTAAAATCTTGTTGGACAAATAGTGTAAAGGTTTCACAAATATCGTTGTACAGTCATGTAAAATGAAGCTAAAATGAGGATACATGGATCGTAGATGGTTATAATAACTTAAAACTTAACTGGTCACAATAGCTTTCATCAGATTGAAGATAAACACAACTGAAATAATTTGCAAAAGCATTTATAATATTTTGTGATGTATCAAGTTGAATATCATTGTAGTTGAAAAGAAGTACTTAGCTGTACAGCGTTAGGTGTAAAGGGAAATTAATGGGATTGCAGCGTTAGAACTAAGAAGACGTGAACCTTTTTTCGTATCTAAGCTTTCGCTAATTCTTTATTAGCTTCTTCAGAGAACAAACTACAAATAAAAAAACAACAAAGTTGTAAATTAAACTCGGCTATTTTTAAAATCGAAGTGAATTATTTAACTTACATGGTGACAATTAAAGTACTGCAACATCACAAGACTCATGTGCAGTTAATATTCTGATCCTGATTAAACAGCATTTTCTCAAATAATGGGTACCCAAACAAACTGTGGAATTATTTATTATATAATACACCACTTATGGCCTCGAACAATAACATCAATGAGGAGACTATTGACGATTTTTTGACCTCGTTGATCAGTCTCGCTCTCAAGAACACCCCCAATAAAAATTTCACCGCGTACTGTAAGTTTCCCTTTATCGATGGTTTAAGTCAAAAAATATCTTCTCTCGTTAAGGATTTACCAATCAAATTAGGTTATTACAACATCAAAATGTTGAATATTTTGGACAATATGATAATGAATACATTGAACAAACCTCTCAATATCTAGACACAAGAATGAGACAACATCATTTTGGATTGTCAACATTCACCCAAGAAGACAGCATTGTCTAACATAGCACATCCTTGAAGCATACCTTTGACTTTGACAACGTTATTATTTTGGAAAAGAAAAACAGATGGTTGACTCCTGTATTCCTCGAAATGTTTCACATCCAAACGACAGATAATACTGTTAATTATAAAACAAACATCCAGAACCTTAGTGCGATTTACTCCTACATATTGTCAATGGACAAACAACATTACAATAAAACTAAAAATAAATAACACAATTCATTATTTAATTTTAATTTAGTTTAATGATTTTCACTCTATAATCATTGTATATTCTACAATTAATACACAGGGTGGCCCATTAGTGCGTGGAAGCTCGATTAATCCGATATTGTACGAGGGAGCGTTTTTATATTCGCGGACTGGGGGATAAGGGGTGGAAATAAAAAAACCAAATTATTTTTCTTTTTCAATATATTCACCTGCAAGACAGATACATTTTTCACATCTTTCAATTAATTTATTTATACCCTCATAAAAAAATGATTTCTCTTTATCTGCAAAATACGCCGAAACTGCCTCCTTGACTTCATCATCGGCAGTAAATTTTTTACCCCGCAGCTCTTTTTTCATTTTCGAAAACAGGTAAAAATCACTCGGGGCCAGGTCTGGGCTGTAGGGTGGGTGATTCACAATTTCGAAGCCCACCTTATGCAGGGCAGCTAACGCAACGCGGCTCTTGTGGACGGGCGCGTTGTCGTGCAAAAGCAGCACACCTTTCGTCAATTTTCCCCGTCTTTTCTCTTTAATGGCTTCTTTTAGTCGCTCTAATATTGAAACGTAATATTCTCCGGTTATAGAAACACCTTTATCTTTATAATCAATCAACAATATTCCTTCCGAGTCCCAAAATACCGTTGCCATGAGTTTCCCAGCTGATTGTGACACTTTAAATTTCTTGGGAGGTGCTGTGCCCTTTTTATGCCACTGCATGGAGTCTTGTTTGGACTCAGGTTCATAATGATGAACCCAAGTTTCGTCTCCAGTAACAATTCGACTCAATACACCATCCTTGTCTTCATTACAGAGGTCCAAAAATGCACGCGAACACTCTACGCGCTGTTGTTACTTGGTTGGTTACTTGGTTTATGATACTTGGTTGACGGTAGCTCAAAGACTAACTGTCTAATAACAATGAAACTTCGTATTTATACTAATTATGAGTCGCTGCACAGACCACGCCCCCAATGCGCTTAATCACCCCCCTACAACCCGCTCATTCCGCGAATATAAAAACGCTCCCTCGTAAAAGATATTAAAAAACTTTATTGAGGAAATGTGTAGGTATTCTTAAGGTTCATATTTTAAAATTAGTTGCAACTGTACAGGGTGTTCTATAACGCCGTACCAGACCAAACTTCTATTTTTTTTTAATGGAACGGTATAGTTTTTTTTGCATTTTTAAAATCTGCTTATTTTTACGACCCTCTTTATATACGGTTTGCCGAATCTATACCGAGTATTTAAAAAGTTATGACCATTTTTACGTCTAAATTAAGGTGTATTAAGAGAGTTAGTTCCGGCAAGAAACAAAATATACAAACTTTTTCGTACCACTACACGATTTGGCTACGTCTTCTCTTTCCGCCGGGTTCAAAAATTTAATTTTAAAAAATTTTTATTTATACAGTGTGAGTCAAAACTCGGATCCTTAATTTTCTCATTAAATTTAAATGGAACACCCTATATTTTTTATGATGGTTCGATAGATTTTTATCGGCTCTTTTATTTTTGTGGACCATTCCCTATACCTAACTCTTTGGGTTTAGAAGATATTTTAAATTTAATATGAAAAATTGATTTACTTTTAAATTTTATGATTTAACAAGTTAAACAAGTTAGATAAAAGGGCCAAATAAAATTTTCCCTCAATACAACGTTGCAGTCTTATATTATAATTTGTTAACATGATCAATATTGATCATTTTATTAAACAATTTAGAATTTTCAGAAATGTTTATAAATATTTCAGATAACTTATGTTAATTGCTATAATACTTTTGTACGACATTGTATATGCACTTTATTTATCCACTAAGTTTTCACCTGTCTCTATCTTGACAATAACAATTCCCCAACTTTTGGTAGGAAATTTGTGATTATTATAACCTCAGTTACTGTTAGCCCCACACTTAAAAAAAAAAACAAGTTTTTAAATATGTTGTTTAATGTATGATGTTGTTTCCGAATATTAACTGCACATGAGTCTTGTGATGTTGCCGTACTTTAATTATCACCATGTAAGTTAAATAATTCACTTCGATTTTAACAATAGCCGAGTTTAATTTACAACTTTGTTGTTTTTTTATTTGTAGTTTGTTCTCTGAAGAAGCTAATAAAGAATTAGATTTCCCTTTACAAATATCATTGTAGTTCACTACACCAGGTATTCTGGAATGCTGTATTGTGATTTAAGCCGCGTAAATTGATCAATTGCTGGATTGGAATGATCATGAAAGCGTCATTAATATCTTGATTATAATCCAACTTAAAATACCTTATTTGGAAGTAAATTTCCTCTCGTACAAACCATTCTAACAACGCATAAAATGGAAGAGCAGATTATACGCTTTATTTTTTCGAGAAATTAAGTTTAAAAAATATTTTTGTTTCCAAACTTTCTAATGGTAGTGTATTTAAAACCTAATTATACAAATTCTGCGAAGTAATGCGATTAAAATTAAAAATCAATACTTCAAAAACATTGCAAGTCTGATACTAGCACCAGATCGAAACTAGGAGATAAAGGGATATATAAGCCTAAAAAGGGTGAGGGTTGGTAATCGCAATCTGTACGGGTGAATAACCCCTATACGTGCGGGATAAAGATTTCGTTGTTATCGCATAACATAAGTAACGATATAGAAACTGCAGGCAATCTAATACTTACCTAATAACTGTAAACCTATTTACAACAGTAAAAAAATAATTGGTAAGATTTAGGAGCTCCACGCTTGAGTAATCGATAAATGAAATAGCGTGAATGTCCTATGTTTAGCGTTTCTAGGAAACAGTTTCTGTTTGTATCGTAAAATGCTGTCTATTGATTTTTTTTTTATTGTAAGTTGTTATTAATGAAGGATATGAATTTATAAGCAAAAGTTGGGAAATCGTTTATATTAGCATTCATTCAACTAAGAGCCTGTCACATTCAATCTAAATATGAAATAGTTGAAAGTTATCCAATTGAAGTATATAACGACAAAATAAGAAAAAAGATACAAGCAACGACATATCTTAAACCCAACTGGTTCCGCTAATTACTTCCATGAATCGTCAATTTCCATTTCTAAGTCATTTCATTCATTGATTCATTACTTTCGAGAAATATAAAATTCTACTAACTCGCTTCGTAAAAGGATTACTTCTATTTCCATTTTCTTTTTTATTTATTTCGACTCGCGTAGAAACCAAATAAGGTTTCATCCGGTGTACGGAGTATCGCTGCAAGAATCCGCTAAGAGCACGACACGAGAAGAAAAAAAAAAGCGCAAAATAAATCATAGCAAAAGAAGAAATAGAAAATACGATGCTAGGGTATCTTTTTCCTCAACTCTTCGTATAAAACTTGGTCAAACCGTAACGTAGCGAATACAGCGTCCTAACGCGGTATATCACGCGCAAGCAATATAAGAACCATAATAAACATTAACACCATTAATCGTGTGCTTTGCCGAAGACAATGTCGTCCCCAGATAGCAATAGACGGTTCTAAAATGATCCTGACCTCTTTGATAGACCGCGCTATTTTCACCATATATGTTCAAGAACGTAATGGTAGCAGTAGCAGCGCTTTTAGTCGATGTGCATACGCACCTCGAGATATGTGGAAAAAAAAATCGCACCATTTTTAGATATGCCAGTTGCCGGCTTGACATTGAATAACTGAATTTTACAATTGAAATTTTTACAATATTTTAAAACCAAATTAATCAAAACGATTCTTTTCTTTGCATTTAAATAGGTCAACGAAACATTAAAGCACATGTAAAAGACATTCGTCGTAGTTGAAACGATAAAAGAAAAACATCTTTGATATTCGTCAATACCACTAGGCCACATTTTAATAACAAAAAACCAACAATCGTGCACGCCTTATTAAAGCGTGCAGCTGTTACAATTTAACATCAGAACATGTTCTCGGCAAAGCGAAGCTCTTACGTATCCAAAAACCGAGCCCCCAAAACAGGAAATCGTTCCCACAGGCCAGAGAAGGTCCACTCAAGAACTACTACGTTGTTGTTGTTGTGGTTGTTGATGATGATAATGATGACGACGACGAAAATGATGGACCGCATCGTCGGAGAACATCGCTTCGGCATTTTGTGAGCGAAGAAGCAGATGTTTTTACACAAACAAAAACAGGTAGGTACGCGTAATACCCGAGGGTCGGTCTTGCTTCGCTTGTGTTCTCAATTCTTTTAATTTCGTTTTTTTTTTTATCCTTTCCTGTACTGATGTTGTGCGACTTATTATTCTTGTTTGGCTTCTCTACTTCAAATGTGACAGTCGATATTAGAGTAGAAAAACGCAGGTAGTGAAATATAAGCGCTCCTAGGAGACTATAAATAGTTTATTATAGAGTGTGGGAAATAAAGCTTTTTTTTTTGCAGAGATATATAGATAAAGGTACACAGGTAAAAGAATGTAATAACTATATGAAATATTTTTCCAATGGCAGACAGCATTTTGTACTATGTACTTAAAATTAATTAAATAATGAAATGCTTAGTTTGTTTATACAGTATGTCAGTAAAGTAAGGAACACCCTAAATATCAGCTTTAAAACATATCTCTAGCAAAAACGCTCAGACACGTATTTTTTTTATTTTTGAAGGCGCATTTTCTTAGATTAAATTGAAGTATACAAGGTTATCAAAAAAGAAGATATGTGAGTTATTGGGGATATCTTTAATATTTACTTGTAGAAATTCAAAAAACACTTTTGTTTGAACAACGTCATAAAATAATTACAATAGAGTTTAACTTTATTTTTAAATCTAAAATAAAAATTTACTTAAGTAAATGTTAAAATTACTGCCCGTTCACAATCTGACAGTAGCCTAGGTCTATTTACATAAACTTTGCTTTTTAGGTAACCCCACAGGAAGAAATCTATAGTGGTGTTAAGTCAGGAGGAGCGGAGGACCCCACGTCTGCCAATCCATAGGGTATTAAAACTCAAATTTAGGTAGTCACGCACAGGTCGAGAATAAGGAGGAGGTGCCCCATCTTGTTGGAACCAGATTTCATTACTAGGACTGTCAGGGGTATTTGGATCAGGATAAAGTTCTACAAGCGCAGGAAGAAGCTCTAACTGTAAAAAATCCAAATAGATATCCCCATTTAAATTTCCATCAAAAAAGAAAGGTCCTAAACTCCTATTTTTTAGTATTCTAGCCCAGACCTTCTGAGGGTGTTGACTTCGAGCTTCCTGCATCCAGTGAGGATTATGTTCTGCCTGGTATCTACAATTTTGTCGGTTAACTGTTCCGTTTAAAGAAAAAGTTGCCTCGTCTGAAAATAAAATGTTTCTAACAAAGATTTCGTCACGTTCACAAAGTATTTGCAAGTTTTCTGAAAACTTCAAACGGCGATCAAAATCATCTTGCTTATGCCAAATTTTTCTAACAGTCTCATGGCTGCAATTAAAGTTTAAAGCTGCTTGACGAGTAGCACAATTCGGATTATCTTGCACTGTCAAAAGAACATTTAATTTAGTTTCATCATCCACTTTTGGTCGCCCAGTTTTAGGTAGATCCCTAACATTTCCATACTCCTCATACTTTAGAAGTATTTTACTTACAGTTGAGCGAGTTATTGGTTGCCGATTAGGATACGCTGCATTAAATAGTTCGCAAACTTCCACTGTACTCTTTCTTCGGTCACCATAACCAATCATCATAATCATCTCTCTCACTTAGACCCATTTTTACCAAAAGAAATGGCAATTATAAAACAAGCAAGACCAAACAAACTAACGGTGGTTAGTCACTATCTAATTAGATAAGACGTCACCTTCCATACTGACAATTCTGTCATGACAACGTTCAAAGATTAAAATTACCAAAAATTATCATGTTGCTCCACCAAAAGTGTTTTTTCAATTTCTACAAGTAAATATTAAAGATATCCCCAACAGCTCATATATTGTTGAAATTTTCATGAGAAGCTCTTTTGATTTTCTTAAAAATATACAGGGTATTCCATTAAAAAAAACACATGATAATGTCATATCTTCTTTTTTGATAACCCTGTATACTTCAGATATGTTTTAATGCTGATATTTAGGGTGTTCCTTACTTTATTGACACACTGTATAATATTACAATGCTGATCATAGCAAAACATTCAATTAACACTGGCCAGTAACGGAAGTCCATGTTTTACATCCACATATATAGTATTTATAGTAACAATAATCTTTTATTGTTCATAATCTAACGATATAAGCATTGTAAACAAATCATACAAGGATTTTAAGTAATAAAATATGTAGACCTATAACAATGAGAATAGATAGAAAACGCATCATATTACAAAAATATAAATTCCTTAGAGCTGTAGAAACTTCTAATTTAATCTTAAAACTATTTGGATGGATCTTGCTTAAGTATTTTAAATAATCAAGCAAGGGCTTTGTAAACCAGAACGTTATCTTGTATTTTTGCATCAGACCACAACCTGCGTCAACCTGGCATCCCCTCCTACCACTCTTGCAAAATTCGAAATTTTGAAAATGGTTGCAATTTCTTTCAAGGTTTATACATTGGTCCAAAGTTTGGCAAAATGATATTTTAAAAAAACTACAGGAAGAAACCACAAAAAAAAAATTTCAGTCAATTCCCTCGAAATTTGAAATTCTCAAAATTATCCCACATTGTTCTAGTGGTGCTAAACTGTTGTGTCCCTTCTAACACGCATAATTCGTGAAATAATGAAGAAATTGCACTTTTATGTGTAGTTCGTAAAACAATTGAGAGCAACAAAATTTCATTTTTTGAAAATCTAATCTAATCTTTTTGACAGTTCTTTCAAGCTATTCTCTGCTCTATACCGTACAAAT
Organism: Holotrichia oblita; assembly: GCA_023690525.1. Classification (NCBI taxonomy): domain Eukaryota; kingdom Metazoa; phylum Arthropoda; class Insecta; order Coleoptera; family Scarabaeidae; genus Holotrichia; species Holotrichia oblita. Next base: position 28,619,249 of record CM043019.1, on the reverse strand, counting down.
CCGGCACCTATGGTCAGTGCTCGGCTTAATCACAAACAAACTTAGCTCGACAACTTGAAAACAATAATAACTAGAATAGTGCTCTCCTCGACGTTCTGTAGAAAATTTCATGCTCTACAAAAAAGTTCTTACAAGTTTTTTTTGATATCTTATATGGTCAACGCTGGATTCGCAAAAAAGGGAAAATAACCCTAATTTTCCCTTTCATTGCAGACGTAGGCTTAACGACAGAAAATATCAAAAAACTTTTCAGACAGAATATGAAATTTTCCCCAAAAAGTCTGCGAGAGTACTATTCTAACTGTTATGGTTTTTAAGTTATCGAGCTAATTTTGTTAGTAATTAAGCCGAGCCCCGACCATAGGTAGAACTAAGATTTGTACTGTATATGTAATTCCAAACAGAACGAGAAAAACAAAATTTCTAAACATCCTTCCAACATGTTTGCCGAGTTCTGCCAGCTTCCTCTGTCCTCTTTTAAAAAAACCCATACTGTTAACAGTTATTTCAAGTTCTATAGTTGTTCCAAACTATTAGCTTTTTATCACGTATAATTGATGACGCAAAAGATAAAAACAAAATTTCGCTACCCTCATCACCATCCCCACCTTCTTTTTTTTTATCTAACTTTTGACAGAGTGATTTCAGGAACTTTGGGCTCGTAATAAACAGATAAAACATGGGTATCATCCAACATCACAAATTTGATTAATTAGTCGGGACATGTGTTTCGAGAACGCATGGGAGTCCCGAGTAATTAATCAAAGGTTTTCGAAACACGTGTTTTAACTTTTGCCAGGTCCAATTTTCTTCTTCGATATTATTCCAAAATTATAACCTTTTAATCTAACACGTATAGTACGAGAAAAATAAAGCGTGCTATCCATCATTCTTGAAAATCGAAATTTTAATAAGTGTATATCGAAATCGAAAAAACTACATTTCTGAACATTCTTTTAAAATTTTAGCTTTTTAGCTCCTGTATAGTAACAGGTTGGGCTATATTATTCCAAAATGTTTGCTATCATGTATGATTGGTAAAACAATAGAAAATTTCGCTGCCCGTCCCCCCTCCCGGCTCCCCTTCTCATCCTCCTCTTTTTTGAAGTTTTAACAGTTGTTGTGTGTTCTGTATTTTTCCAGAATTTTAAAGTTTTATAATTACTTCTTCATAAAATAATTGGAAAAAAAAACGTAACTTTTAAAGCTCTTTTTTTGAAAATTGTTCCAAATTTTTTCTGTATTGAATTCAAGTTTTACCTTTCTATCCCGGACGATTGGCAAAATCAAAGAAACAAAAACCAAATTTCGCCATTCCTCCACCCCCTCCCCCTCTTCTCCCTTCCCCGCCCCCTTGAATGTCAAATTTTTGACAGTTGTTTTACGTAAATTTGCCATGTATCGTTTTAATCTTCTACCATGAGTAGTTTATACAATAATTGAGAAAACAAAGTTTCGCCAATCCCTCCACCTCCCCCCCCTTAAATTCGTTTTTTTTTGTTGTTTCTGGTTGTTCCAAAATGTTAGCTTTCCATCGCATACAGTGCGTGAAACAATTGAGAAACACAAATTTGCTTAACTTTTGTAAAGTGTTCGAAGCTCGTTCTATATTATTCCATAATTATTTTAGATGCAACGCTCCCATAGTTCATGAAGCTAAAATTTTGTAATAATGTCCAGAACAACTACAACAATCTCGAACAATGTAAAAAAATCCGTATTTCAAGAAGAGGGGGCTAAAGAAATTTCGTTTTTCTCATTTATTTCGTGAACTATACATATTAGTATGCTAAAATTTTGAAACAACATTCAGAACATCTAGAACAATCGGAAACATCTTTCAAAATCGAGCCAACCCAAAATAATGTTTTTTTCCAGCAATGTTTTTGATATTATTTTGCACTTTGGAATAATGTACTAGTAGAAAAAAAAACTAGCATAACCTAGAACAACAAAATTTTGAATTTCGAAAAGAAGTAGTTTCACCAAATGTGTTATCAGCATAAATGATAAACAATAACGGACCTAGAATTGGTCCTTGAGGAATTACCCATTATTTTTTAAATTTTTATATACATACTGCAGCGAAAGTCCACAAAATTGAATGTCAAATGACTCAACACAAATTATATTGCATGTTATTTAGTTCGCAATAAATAATAAACACTCCACAACAAAAATGTTTAGATGTTTATTTATCAGCTAGTATAGATATTATTATTATCAGAGATTAAATATGTATCTCCAATAAATCAGATATAAAACAAGAACTTTACTCATCAAACTACGCATTCTAGATATTTTCATTTAATTTTTATTTAGTCGAATTTAAGTGTTTCGTTCTTACGACATTATAAATCTCCAACATTAAGTTATTTAATCTTTGTTTATACTACGACTACTTTGTCACTTATATACGACGCCTTCGTGCGTCAAGCTCTTCCCCACATATAACATCAATTTAGAAGCACCCTTGATCCAGTTCTATGGAGGGTCATGCAACTGCGACACTTTCGTTTGCTATAATGAACGCGTGTGTAAGTTCTCTTGCTATTCAAATGCAAATTTTGTCTGAATAGAATTGAGAGAAGGGATAAATCAAGGAGGGGATTTTTTTAATTTATTTATTTAAGATTAAACAAAAATGTTTATTTTATACCACGCTTAATAATACTTGTAAATTTTTTTAGTCGTGAACTATTGGCACAATAACTAATGGAACTAATTATTTAATCCCAAAGATTTGTTACGCTAATTAAACGAACAAATTCGAGATCAGTTAGTCGGGCAATGCGAAAACTACTTCTAATTTATGGCAGTAGGAATCGTGTAGGTTGATTAAATCATTTCTTTTTCAACACCTAGATTTTTGATTGCTTCAAGTATGTAATAATCAATTAATCGTTAAAAAAAATTGAAGCATTGACCCAATAAAAGTTAATAACAACGTCTTTGTTGGATACATACTATTCAGTTGACAGTCGACATATCTTGACAATTATATTTAAATAAGTATTTCTTACGCAATTAAGCAAACATAAGAGTAATTACATACGATAAAAACGTGACATTTTAGAATAAAACTATTCAGTTCTTATCGGAAATTTTAGTGGCGGTAATGTCAGACATCAACAGTGTTTATATTAAGATAAATGTATTTTCCCAAGCACCATTTCATTTACATAAACAGAAATTAGATTATATAGCCTAAAATAGTAAGCCTATATAATTTTATTTTAATGAATAAGTAGTATATTATGCTGTTAATTATTAACACTAGGTACTTGTAACTAATTAATTAGTATTTTAGCATTGTGTATTCAGGAATCTAAATTTTGATCGTTTTAAAAGTGTGTATACTTGGTCTCTCATCAAAACAAGAACTTTGGTCGACGATAGAACGTGACTGGAGATATATTACACAAGAAATGACGCAGAAATTAATTGAATGAGCGTCTAGAGTAAAACAAGCTATAATCAACGAAACTGGGAGATGAAATTTGTGTTAATTTAACGTAGAAATTCCAGTACCCATCATATCACAATAGCTTTCCCGTTAAAATTGCTGTTATTTGAAATCACATTGCTTACATACTCAACGAAAATATTTTAGTCCCAGAATTTAACATGAAAAAAATTATCACATAACTTGCGCGTTGAATCTAAAATATGCCTGCAAAGCAGACATTTTAGTGTAAATGACATGCATTTAATAAGTATACTCTATCTGTAGATGCATATAATTAAGAGAAAAAATTGTATTCGCTTATCAAAACATTTGCATTTCCCGATTGCATTTGCATGCGAAAAGTTGAAGTATAAAATGCATTAAAGAAATAAATCATCATTACAATAATAAAGTAAAACTTTTTAAAATTAATTCAAAATAATAAAAAACGTGAATTACGCCATCTATTACATACCTATATTATTAATTGCTAAATAAAATGAAACGTCAAATTTCAATCTATTTATCAAACATGAACACTTTAACCCACTAACACCAAACAAGTTTTAAAACTTTTTAGTGTTCTAACTTTAAGATCCAGGATAAAATATTTATCTTAATCAGGTCAAAAAAAAATAGTTCCATAAAAATACATTAATTATTAAAAAATTGAGAAATTTTGCTCGTTTTCAACGTTTGTTACAAACCACCATTTTCAAATTTGCGTGAATACAGCAAGAGGTTGCGAGATTTTCTGGATTTGATCTCAATTCATTGAAGATATGCTAACTTGTTTTTTTTCATTTTTTCACTATTGACCATCAGTTTTCGATTGATTACTTGCTTAAGTTAATCATGGTTGCGAAAAGTTGGTAAATTTTGAAACTCCTATCCTGTAACAAAATTTCAATGTTTTAACCGGAATTCGTCAATTCAGTTTTCTTTTAGAAAATGTGAGAAATGGTCAAACTATTTTCAATCGTATCCGATGAACAAAATGTCGAATTGGCTAATTTTGTACAAGACTTCGAGATGGGATAGCAGCTGTAACCTAAACAAAAGGTGGTCAATCGAAATTGCTGATGATCTATAGTGGTCAATAAATGGTCAATCGTTTCTAGCAGTTTTGTCGATTTTTGACCACTTTGAAAGTATTCAAATGTGGACCTCACCATCGAAGCTGAATTCATGGATAGAAACAGTAATGGCCAGCTGTTGTTCTAAAATATTTTCCAATTAAGATTTTGCTGAAAGGATACCCTAATCGCATTATTTATTATTTTGATCGAAGTGAAAAATGCTGTTTAAAGATAATACTTATTCTCAAATGATCTAGTTTGAAGTGTTGAAGAAGAATTAGTCGTAAACAAAGGTGGAAAACTTCACTATAAACGAAGATTTTTTGAATCAGTTTCTACAAAGCAACACACAAATGGGTCCTCAACATGAAAAACGAAAAAATTGGTTAATTACTATATAAAACAATTTAGATCCTTATAGAAAGAAACTGAAAAACGGCGTTTAAAGGTAAAGGACGTGGACAAAAATGATGTAGTAAGGCCAAATTTAGAAATTGGAAAAACCACGAAATCATCTAAAGAATCGGTTTAAATTTAAACATTGGCTTCTAGCTAGTTCAGGCTAGAAAAAAAACTCTCAAAGAAGCGAGTCATATAGTTGATCACGCCTTTAAAAAAAGCTATGGATTAAAGCTCTTATTCGAAAACTTGGAAAAACCAAAATGAGTTAAGTTATGAGAACCAAAGTCTTCATATTTTGCAATAGCATAAATTTTTACAAATCCAATTCGATCAAAATATAAATCGTTTCAAATTTTGAGGAGAAAACTATTATAACTAGGAAATTTGTACACTACAGCAAGACTTAAGGAATTTCTGTTGCTAATATGGCGCTGATGCTTTATTGTGTTAGTGAACAATCCCATTACTTACATGTCGTGAAGAGCAAACATATCGAAGCACAATATTACAATAATAAAACCGTTTAGTAAGAATTGCTGTAAATAATTCATTGTTGTTTGTGCAGTATATGGTGCGGGTTGTTCGAAATAAGTAACTATTCATTAATTCTGTGTCATCCAATTGATTTATAAATGATTCTAAAATAGTGGTTTAGTATCCTTGAGCGTTAATTGTTTCTTGAAAGAATATCCGAACAATAATTCTTTGTCGCAACATTGCCACCCAAACACCGATTTTAACTGGATGAAATGGCCAACCAAGTTCTGAAATTCTGTTAATTAACATAACCAGGCAGATGAAACCATGCTTCATCCAAATAAACAGTAATATTTTGCAGATCAATATTATTGTGCAGATGGTTATTATACCAGTAACAAAATCGGGTTTGTACCAAGAAATCGAGAGGGTGAAGTTGATGGACCACCACAGAACCAGAAACCTGTTATGGTAAAATATGATTTCTTCAAAGATTTTAAAGGAATGGAGATCTTAAGAACACGAAAAGAGTAGTCCTTATACAAGGAAAAAGTAGACGTCTTTGCAATCGTTAGATATGCCCAAGAATAAAGTAAAAGTTGTGACAGTTTCTACAGACATTTTGTCTTCATAGATTTCCCAAAGATCAATGAATATTGAATAGGACGGATCACTGTCTTTATGGGAAAAAAAACAAATTCTTTCAAATTCTACCAAATTATGTACGGATAATTAATTTTTTTCGCTTCTAATTTTGTACAGAACTTCCGTCTGGGCTAAGGTATCAATATGATATAATCGTAATGCTTTTGCTTGATGGTACTCAATCAGGATTAGTTAATAGCCAATAGGAATCTAATATCTTCGGAAAGGAGCTCACCTATTGGTTATTATCCTATCACATTTTTACAGTTTCTTGAACGTGAATCAACCAAGCATATTAAAATATTTGAGCCAATAATCTCAACGAGTTAAACATTCTAGACCTAATCGAGTTTATGATTGGTATTCTATGACTGTTACCACTGATAACTGCTCCAAAACAGCTTCAACGCCCTATATATTTTTGAGTGTTGCTTGCAAATATCTCAACATTTTTACAACAAACTTAAAAGTACTGACGCTAATTCAACCAATAACATGAATTATTGTTTTAAGAAATCAAAAATAAATAATCAAAATTGTTTTTAGGATTAATATTTTGTTTCATATTAGTTAGTAGATATGCTACATGACCAAATTCTAAAATTTCAGTATGAGGAAGGTCACAAATAAAACCTTTTTTTTGTCTCAGTTCTTGGTATACTTAAAGCACGAGGAAGAATCTGATTTCAAGATACCTTCGGTACACCGCTGCAACCACAACATACACATATATGTTGTATACAATCAAGAAGGGACTATGAATAGAAGTTTGACCGGTTCTTTCTGTATATCGATCAATTCCATCTATTAGAATTCATTGATCGTTTTGTCCAAGACTCGGTTTACGGTATAAGAATTACGGATTCCGAATAACCGTTGGCATAATTTCCTTTGAATGGAAGACGTTATTGAATTGATAAAACTTCTATTGAAGCGAATGTTCGCAACACGTTTCGACATGCTTTTTTTCTCTTGTTGTCTGTAATATAATAATATGGAATAGACTTTAAAACGTAGCAACTTACTTCAATTTTGTTGCTAAAATTCCTTAGACGAACCCTTGGTGGTGGACGCTTGTTATTAACATTCGTGACTGTAGTATTGTTTTTATTATTAGACCAATTGTTAGATCTATCATTGGAATTACTGCCGGCAGTACACAAGATGCTATCCCACGGGGATGGAGGATTTGGAGCCCTCGGGGGAGGTAATATATACAACATTTTCACACACAATTCTACTTTAAACAGGAGGAGAAAAAAAAACTAAACTATCGCGAATTTATCAATTAAACTGGGATAAATTCGCTTAATTCGGATACATTTTCATTGAGCTATTAAAGAAACACGATGTACATTAAAGGTACGGCTGTGTTTGCATGCACTTTCAACGGAAACCTCGCTTCGTTATTTGTTTATAACGAACCATTCGACCGACGAAACAAAACTGTCAATTCTGAACGGAGTGTTGGGAATCGTACGAAATCGGTATGCTACTGCAGCGCTACACACGGTAAAAACTAAAAACCCCAATACCGTTACTCGATTATAACCAAAAAAGGAATATTATTCACACCAAGACAGGTCATACAATCTGTGTTTTAAATTATTTACATAATTACTAGCTTTATCGTATTGGAATAAATTCTACAACCAACACTTTAAATAGCAGTACAAACGAGAATTCCTACATTACTTCCTAGTGTACGGATTCTTCGTTGATATAGCAAGCACAAAATAATTTCTAAAATTACTGAAGCATAATATGCCTGACAGTATCATGTATTTTATAGTAATCACACAATGAAATGAGCAATATAACGACCCTAATAGCGGTAGAAGACGATAGTTATTACATGATATAGTAATGTTATTACTCACAATGCTCTGCGGTGAATTACTGCTACTGGGGCTTCTTTGTACTGTCACTAATGCCATCACTCTCTTTTATTTCACATGAAGATACGTTTTTACACAGAAAAAACACCATGAGTAAGATGACACCACCGATTACTAACACCCGAATTGATTAAACAGTATTTCATTGCTTGACACTACATGCACAATAAAAGCAGAAATTCACAATCATATTGTATACTTTTCGCCTTAACTATTAAAACTATTGTATTTTTTTGATGTTAAACGCGATATTCCGCCAATCCCGTAATAGATAACAACACAATTAAAAAATTTTTTTTAGCGATGCTGACCTCTAGCGATAACGAACGCAACTAGTTTAATTACGATAGAAAAAAATGTAAGAAAAATATAAAAGAAAATTTCCGGAATAACCAATCCTCAATATACTTCCAACATTCAATTTTTGCATGCAAACCTTTTAATATAAAAAGAAATAAAATAAATATTATACAAAAAACATAATTAGCAACTATCTTCATTCTAGTAAATCTGTCATTATAATGAAAATAACGTGATATTGGCATATTTATATAACCTAACTTTTTTGACAAACGATCTCGCATTTCTAAAATGTCTAAAATATTCACCCCCACAAATCAGCAACGACTAACAAATGTGGCCGTAGTAAGAATAAAAAAGGCAGGAAAACGGTTTGAAATAGCCTGTTATAGAAACAAAGTGGTATCATGGAGGAATCAAGTGTAATAAACTAAATTAGATAATATTTCACAATCTAATGAAATTTATATTTCAGTGAAAAAGATATCGACGAAGTACTACAGACGCACACCGTCTTTATTAATGTATCGAAGGGTCAAGTAGCGAAGAAAGAAGATCTAATAAAAGCGTTTGCTACGGAGGATCAAACTGAAATATGTAAGGAAATTTTAAAGAAGGGGGAATTACAGGTATCCGATAAGGAGAGACACAGCCAAATTGATTCGATGTTTAAAGATATTGCTACGACAGTTGCAGATAAATGTTTAAATCCCGAATTGAAACGCCCCTATCCTGTCACTATGATTGAGAAAGCAATGAAAGATATACATTATTCGGTGAAAGCACATCAAAGTACGAAACAACAAGCTCTTCAAGTTATTAAGTTGTTAAAAGAATCGATTCCGATAGAGAGAGCTCAGATGAGATTAAGAATAGTATTAAAGGGGAAAAGAATCGAAGAAGTGGAAAGAAAAATTATTAAAATTCGAAGGATTAACTGTTGAAAAAGAAGATAGAATAGAAGATCAATTAACTATTGTATTTTTGGTAGATCCAGGGCACTTTAAAGCTATTGATGAAATGGTCAGGACGGAAACTAAAGGTTCTAGTGTTTTGGAAATTCTCTCGTATAAAGAAATGGTATTGGGAGATGAATATTTGTAATTAAGTTGCTTATATTTCTTTTTATGTTACATTATTATTGTTGATGATTATTAACTTTAACTATTAAAGAAATATTTGTATAAAGTGCTTTTGTTTTGTTGTTTATTGGAGGAGAGGATAGGCAATACCAACAGTAAAGCGTAATGCAAGTTGTATAAACAACGTTCTATACACTGGTTATATACCATAGGCTGCAAAAATGATAATAATTCTTTCCAAACATAATAAAATCAATAAACATTAAAAAAAAACCATGAATGTGTATTATTATTTATTTGTATTTTATTTTTCAATTTCGCGGGTATTCTTTGCTGGTACTCTTACTATAAGAAGAAATAGACATATCACAGGTAAGATAGGTTTGATGCAACAATAAATGCTTTTTCCAATAAGACCAAGTTTGTTAAAATTAGTTCAGTCGTTTAGGAGTTACAGCTGTTTATTTTAAAAAAACATTGAATTACCCCTCCCCTCTCCCCGCCACTTTATTTTAATAGATACGTCAAAAAGTGTTACACAAAAATTACTCGAGAAAAGCTTAGCTTTAAAAAGCATATATTTTTTGGTAATATTTACTGCATGAATTTCAATGAAAAATTACTTTAAAAATTTAAGATGCCGGTTACGCCCCTTCGCGACCATCTTGGATATCTGAAAATATTATCCACGATCTTCTTTTGATCACTTCAGTAATAAAATTTCTTACCGCAAGTCTCTACGGCGAATAGCTTCAGAGGTACAGCACTTTGCATTCTTATCTGGCCACACTCTGTACACATGATTTAGTATGTAAAAAGTTTGACCATGATTGACTGACGTAAATTTGCTTTTCTAATTTTGAGCGTTTCAAAATGCATTTCCAATCGTTTGAGTAAAGCAAATGAATCCAAATCTCCATTTTCGGTGCTAAATTGATTTAAATCTTTTACTACTAATGCATGAGCGTAATTTTGTATGGTAGTTTTCTTCGCTGCGATGTCTGCTTCATCGTTAGAACTAATAGATTCATTATCATCCACTGTTTTTTGAATTTCCGTCTTATCTTCAAACAATAAATTTGCGTCTCTATTTATAAAATCATCTGTATTTACAGTGCTGGGCTTCTTTTTATCAAGTTTGAAATGTTTGCAAAAACAGATAACGGTAGATTATCTTCCTCATCAAAGTTTTCATCACCGTTAATACCGCTATGTATAAAGCCAGCCTTTCTAATGCAATTTTAAATTGTAGTACTAGATACATTTTCCCAGGCTGTTTGAATAAAATAAATTGCGTCCAGTAAATCTACCGCTTTTACAATATCAGTAATATCATCCAATTTTGATATGACGTGTTTGAGCACCAGTAATCTATACCAAGTCTTGACATTTTTTATAATCACTTGGTCTAGTGGCTGACTTAGGGAAGAACAACCATAACTTTTATATTTTCTAATTCTATTTCGCGTGGATGAAACGCTGCCTTATCCGTAAACAGTAAAATATGTCTTCTCTGTAAACCCATTTTTCTGTCCAGTTTAAAAAGCCAACCTGTAAACATCGAGGTTGTCATCCACGATTTTTTGTCGGATCGCCATATTACTGGCAAATTTTCTATATTATCATTTTTTAATGCGCGCGGACGAGCAGATTTACCAATTCACTTTTTACTGCAAATGTCTTATTTGGTAAACCGCGATAAAACAGCCCCTTTTCATCCGCATTGTATATGTCCTTTGGATTGTATTGGCTTAGGATTGGTTTGATTTTGCATATGTAGTCATTCACGTCTGCTGTATTTATATACGCAGCTTCACCACAAATTGTTTTAATTTTTATATTATGAGGGGTTTTAAAACGTTACCACCAAACAGTAGATGTTTTAAAATTGATAAAATTTAATTGTTGGGCTATTTCTTTAGCTTTCGCGCGCACTAGAGTTCCCGACACTGGCCCATCCTTACTCCGGATCTTAACAAACCAGTAGTAGCATAATTTCTCTCTTCTTGATGAACAAATCTTCTTTGATTTATATTAGCACAAGAAAGCTATAAATTCATTATAACACTTCTGTTCTTTATTGTTGCAGCTGCTTGAGTCTTTCCAATTTTAGTTTATTTTTCTTTATCATAAACTTCAATTGATTTTACTTTTTCTTTTAAAGATAAAGTAGGTACATTTTTGGTTGACATGATATAACTGAACGCAAAGAAAGACCTTTTTAAACGAAATTTATGTCAAATAAATAAAAATATAATATACATAACAAACCACTTAGGTAGGAAATTCTCCACAGATACAATACCCTATTCATTGACTGTATGCTTTGCACACAACAGTATTTACAATTTATTCCCTGTCGGCATATTGGTTGCATAAATGATGACTCACTGAATTTGAGTTCGGTCAGAGTTTAAGTAACTGATAATAATTCTATTCGTTGCGAATTGTTATGACAATAGATTTGTGACAAAAGTTTTAATCTTCCTGATTTTGTCGACAACCAATCAATTTTTATTCTTAAAAACAAATCCAATGAAATGCTGGAATTTCATATTTCATTTATCAATAATAAAAAAAATTGTTTCAATTTCAGTAGTATTTATTGATGGTAAAATGACACAAGTTTATTGATTTTTTTTCTTACTGCATCCCCTTGCATTATATATGTGTAATTTTTTGCCAAATTATACAAGCGGATTTTGCAATAGCACTTCACCCATAATTTCATTAAATTAAATGAATGGTCATCGTGATTTGCAAATATACATCTGTTCAATTTAGGCAATAGGTTGCAGCAAACATTGGTTATTATTATTCTTATAAATTAAATGATGAAGGAAGTTTGTTATTATTCAATTTTATTATCTTCTTAAATAAATCTTTCAGGTTCCAAACAAACTATAATTAAGTTTCCAGATGGATTGAAGTAGGCTCCTGAAATTATAATCATTAACATTCATAAATTTAGAAATCAATTAACTTACCTAAGTTTCTTCGTTTAATTAATAAATAATTATTGTCTTGTGGATTATTACACATTAATAAATTTAAACAATCTACACAGTGAACAATCTTTTTTACCATTTTTATGATATACCCTGATATGTATGTCACAACATTCTCAGAATATTCATCGATATCAATGAAGGTTTCCATATTATAATCAAATTCATTGACTTAATTTAACAACATATGCAAGTCCGTATTATTGTGTCTACAGTTTTCTATATTGACTGAATCAAGTACCAAACTTTTGCTTGAGGTTACTGAACTTGATATAGATAGCACAGATGTAGAGTCTAACACTGTACAATTACCAGTACTACCAGAAATGTCAGTGTGTAATAATCATCCCTTTCGAGATCTAAAACATAAACAGAACTTGAGTTTGTGTTTAAAGTAATTTTGAAAATAAGAATTTTATAAAATATTACCTTATGGAACAAAAAAATAACTCAAGATGATCTTGACTTAATTTATATGTGAGCAAGTACTTCATTTTCTCGTTTTTTAAATAATCGTCATAAATTCCTAATATAGATTTGATAGTTATTAAAAATCCCAAAAATGCAGTCTTCCTTTGTGTTTTATATAACAATATACCATGTTCATTTTTTAAATTCGTAAGGTAATTAATAATGGACAACAAAAACGTCCTCCATTCTGGCTCCCCTTTCGTGCTTAAACGGGCCTTACTACCTTTTGCCCATGATAATCGGGAGTTCAGAATCTCAAACAGTTTATCAATTGTTTTTAAAAAATTTACAGTTCCTGAACAATTTTGAAATCCAGGGTGTGCTAAATCTTGTTCTAAAAATAACAGAGCTTTCGCCACACTGTTACTCAACCTTTGGGCTGCCAAAATTTAGTCGATGTGGATGGGTGTGTAAAGTACATTCTTAAATTTGAAATAGCACTAAAATTGCAACCTAGTTCTCTGAACATTGAAAAATGTGGACATGGACCATTACATGTTACAGATGTAATGTCGACACCAACATTATGTAAGCAGGTCAATGCTTCATTGATAATATTTGCCTTCCCTGCTCCAGATAAGGTTTTAATTAAAAAGTATACAATGGGTAACTCCCATGAGCCACTAACACATACTACAATTAAAACAAAAGCTCCTTGAGCTGGCTCAACATTTTTGTTTTGTAAATCTATACCCAGATTCATATAGCCCCAAAAACATTTTCCATCGCAATCAATTTGCTTTTTAATCGACATCTCATCCATTAACAAACAGCAGATTATTTTCTGTCTTTTGCTGTGTGTTTCTTGAATTTTGATTTTTAATGTATCAAAACATAATTTGGAAAACCCAGGTTTACATTTGACTATGCTGCTCCATTTCCTTATGACACTTGAATGTAGTAAAGCTAAATGAAATGTGTCTTTCATATTCAGACGCTTTGGGCGAATAAAAATGTAACGTTATAGCAAATTATCTTAATTGTTCTGGATATGATTCTCGTGTTATTGAGTTACATCCAATATTTTTTAGCATTCTAGAAATAAGTGCACCTGCAAAGGTTCTTTGTATATGGTTAACTGTTAGCTGCATCTGTGGACAATTCGCATTTTGATTGTAAATGTTTGCATAAATTTTGCAATGAATAAACATTTTTCTTTAATTTTTTCACTATCTCATGCAATCGATATAATTTTTTGCTTTGTCTTACATAATTTTGCCGTATGTTTTTGGTTTTTTGAGCTATAGCTTTTGGAATATGTCTGAAATAAATTAAGAATTTTTGTTATTTTCAATATACATATTATTATTAAACAGCAAATAACGTCAGAACTTGCTATTCAAAAATCATATTTTTACATATTAATATATTTGCAATATTGCTTTCTACTACAATATATACTTACACGTAAGTATGATCATGAAGTATTCGTTTTCTTGTAGGACTTGAAGTGGATGTGCTACTTGTTGAAGATGCTTTATAAATGGCTCTTGACCTGACAACAAAAACAGCTTTTCGAAATTAAAATTTTAGCTTATCATATACAGGGTGTAACAATAGTGCGATATTCTTCCATATCTCCATTTTTATGCAAAATACAGCAAACATTTACATACAAAAGGTGTTTAGTTTACAAAATTTATAATGTAAAATTATTCTACGATATACAGGGTGTTTAGTTTGCCCATAACCATCAGTATCTTATATATCTTATATATATCTTATATATACCTTATATTGCATGAGGAATTTTAGGGCAACTTTATACAGGATCATATTCAATTATTTTCATTAGTTTACAAGATATTGATATTTGTTTGAAAATTTTGACATTTTGCTCTTTTCGGAAAAGAGCAAAATGTTTTAAAGAGCACATCTACATAACAACACACAGAAATGAGAAATAATTTTAAATATCTCTGAAACCATTAATTTTAACTACATACATACATGCTTTATTCAAACTAACAGATAATTAAATTTCGCTTTCAAACAACCCATAAAAATATAGTGTTTCAATTTGAAAAAATGAAGATTTTCGCATTTAAATTGTTTTAAAAAGACACTGATCTCCAGAACACTCTGTATAACGTATTTAAGTCTATATCTGTTTATTCTCATCATAGGAGATGCTTCTAACGCTATGTTAAGTTTCATAATGTTACATTTTTTCCGTTACCAAAATAATGGCATGTTTCCGAAGAGAGCAAAATGTCAAAATTTTCAAACAAATGTCAATATCTTGGAAACTAATGACATAATTGGATATGATCCTGTATAAAGTTGCATTAAAATTCTTCAGGCAATTCAAAAATGTGATCGCATATAGAGTGTTCCGTTTAAAAATGTAAAGATACTGATGGTTACGGGCAAACTAGACACCCTGTATATCGTAGAATCATTTTACGTTATAAATTTCGTAAAACTAAACAACTTTTGTATTTAAATATTTGCTGTATTTTGCACAGAAATGGAGATATGGAAGAATATTGCACTATTTTTACACCCTGTATAACACAAAATTATAATATTTACATTTGCAATTTATGGTTAATATATTTACATTAGCATTTTATATACTTACATATAAGCACGACTATGAAATATTCGTTTCTGTTTGTTAATTGGACTAGTTTCATTACTAGATGAAGATGTTTTATAAAAGCTTTTCTTTTTGACGGAGTAATATTTTGTGGTTCATCTCTAGTATCGCTTGTTGTTGGTTGTTGCTCTAATTTCACATTAGTAGATGTTAAATTACTTTCAACAGAAACTGATTCTTCAAAAAATAGTTTTTGTGATGGGACCGCTGATTGTTTGAGACGACTTATCTGCAAATCCTCCACAAAGTCATTATTTGTAAAATGTTGTGAACAAATATAACGGTATTTCGACCATCGAATACTTGTATTTTCTCCAATTTCTATCAACCATCTTTCAAACATTAGCTCGTCTCGTGGAAATCTAGAAAGTATGTATGATTCTACCTATGTTATTGCCATAGCTTCTGCAATGACTCACCTATGAAATGTTATATTAGAATTGGGAGATAAAAACCTTCGAATGTTCTTGCAACTTTTTACAAAACAAGACATATTGTACATATATATACACCCATTAACACAGTCATATAAACTACACAAAATATTGGATTCTATAAAATACTGTTTGTATTATAACGTTACATTAAACTGAATTACAACACGATATAATTTCACATATACATACATAACCTCAAACGAAATCGTATACACAAAACCCACAAAACGCTCTGCATTACATATCGGTTGTCCATAAATGTTTGAAGCTGACAGCTACTGTCAAATTTTGGTTAAGTTTGTCACACTACATCTGATTTCGATCGCAAGAATCAACATTAGCGTCCCACACGGTAGTTACTTCCAGCATAATTATTAAAATTGTTTCTTAAAATCAAACGCAATATGCTTCCTTTTGGAAACGTTTATTGCTAATTAAAATTAATAATTATACTAAAATTACAACTATAAAACAATTGCAATGATAAAAAACAAACCCAACGGAATTACAGACGTGCGACTATGGCTATAGAGGAATAAACCAACTGAAATTCTCAGGATGGTAAACTGCACAGATATTGCATACATTGCTGACAGACGTCAGCTTCAAACATTTACGGACAGGGTGTATACTATGGTGATGAATGGGTTGCCTTAATAACAGGAAATAAGTAAAAATGGCGCCATTGTTGTCAACAAACAGATGTAAACAACACGCTATTTTGAAAGAGGTACAATAAGTGTTGCTATTGGTTACAAGATATCTGTTCTATGATGTTAGATACATATCAGAAGCGAAGTAACCAATCAAGATTGCTTCACGAGTTACACTCGTGTAAAAAGTGTTGCATATCTTAATTGAATGCTACAAATTGAATTGTATTTTTTATATGTGAAACTATATTTTCTCCTGCAGACCACATAATTTTTGGAAAGCCCCCATTGTTATATCTGCAATCTGCAGCATAGATATATATTTATGTTATATTATGGCATTGAAAAATAGTATATTATGCAATGAGCATTTAATGATTACACTATTTTTTCTACGACCCCATAATATCATACGTATTTCTTTAATTTTTACTATATCTAAATAGGTACAGAGAACTGTCAAGTTTAATTAATTTTTATATCTGTCAGGTATATAGTCACGGCCATGTTGAATATTAGAATGTTGCATTCCTATTGGATATAAACTTGTATGTTAATTAAAAATCTGTATTCCTATTGGATATAAGTAAACTTGTATCACAATGAAAATCTGTATCGTAATGGACATCATTAAAGTACAGGTTCAGCATATCTAATAATACAATTAAAGTATGGGAGTAGAAAAAATACGTTTGCAATGCGATTATTCAACGGTTAACATATTTTTAAATCCATGAAAAATGAAATCGAATAAAATAACTGATATAACTATACTCGACGTTCAATATTATCCATAAACAGTAGCCTATATGATCAATTTAAAGTATTTACATTGAAGATTTGACATTTCCTATTTTATGGAATTCATTTTTTCTTCAGTTTCAGTTCATTAAAATCCTTTAGTCTTAAAAAAAATGATTAGTAAATTGTTTTAAATTCTTTAAATATTCATATTTTTTTATAAGAATTTATTTTTTAATGTTTAATATTTTTCTGTACTAATTTTTATGTAAACATAGGCAAAAACATTTAAATTCATCTTATTCCAACTATTCATCAACCGTCAGAACAATTTCGAACATTTGAGCACGACGGATAAGCCTCAATAATCTCAATCTATATTTTAAGAGTACTGATGGTGAGAAATTTGAAACAAGCAATTTTTGTTTATGGAAAAATTATGTTTATTAAGAATGATTAATAAACAGAAATTCATTATATTCAGAATTCAATTGTGCTCTGTAGGCAAAAAAATTCAATTTAATTTAAAACTGATTCAGCAGCTCATATTTTTTTGTAATACAAAAAACCAATTCCAGTTCTTTATCATTTTAATAAAATAATCAAATACAATATTTATTTTAATTCCTCAAATTTTATTCATACAGAAAATGTACAAAAAGCAACTTGAAGAATAACATCTTTTATATTATTCCAATCTTATTGGCAACATCGAGGGCATCGTAATCTCTTGCTAATCGTACGTATGCCTTCTTTTTGCCATCGGGCCTGATCAAGGTATTTACTTTCGCCACGTTAATATCATACAATTTCTTTACAGCGGCTTTAATATGATGTTTGTTAGATCTGGTATGTACTAAGAAAACTAATGTGTTATTGTCCTCAATTTTCTTCATAGCCGCTTCCGTAGTCAGTGGATACTTAATGATATTATAAGCATCCATTCGTTCCTGTTGGGAACTGATTTTCTGGGGTATTTGGGATTTCGTGGTGGTCTAAGGGTTTTTGGCCTTCTGAAATGCACCGACGTCCTGATTTTCCTAATACGTGTTCCATTTGGACCTTTAATAACCTAGAATTACAAAAAGATTTGATTAAAAAACTTTCTCCCGATATACCAAACAATATGATTTAAAAGAAAAATTATCAGTATTGTGTTATATATTTGAGTTTTCATCTATTTTTCAAAGAGATTCCCACACATTAATCATCATGACAAACAATAAAAAGCAAATCGAACCAAATTAAATAAAATTTAAAGTACTTACTTTCAACTGTACATTACGTGCTTTTTCAGAGGCTTTGACGGTTGCTTAACTTTTTGTTGTTTAGGTGGTACATGTCGTTTAGGTTTAGATAAAACTGATTTAAGCGGAGTCGCTTTCGGTTTAGCAGTAACTTTTGCGACTGGTTTTTTAACACCTTTTATGGAAGTCTTCGCTGTCGCTTTAGGTTTAGCCGTTGCAGGTTTTGTTGCACTTTTCGCTGTAACTTTAGCAGCTGCGGCAGGTGCAGGTGCTGCTTTCTTTTCAGCAGGCTTTGCTGCTGCTTTCTTCTCTGCTGCGGGTTTAGCAGCAGCTGCTGCTTTCGGTGCTGCGGCAGGAGCAGATGCAGGTTTAGCTGACGTTGTAGCCTTCGCACTTGTAGATGTTTTACTTACTGCTCCTGTAGCGGGAGCAGAAGCTGGTTTCTTCTTTTCAGCCGGTTTCGCGGCTACAAAAATATAGAAATGTCAAACATTCACATAAAAACTAACCTCAATAACGTCAGAATTAAATTAGATCAGAAGTTGTTATTAAAATTGATTTCATTGTTGTTCAATGAGATTCCCACAATAAATCATCATGAAAATTATAGAATGTAAAATAGTCATATTTCCGCGATTTACATGAGTTAAAACCATGTGTATATTGCAATGACCGCGTGGCCAAGAGAAAACAATTAATAAAGAAGTAATATCCGAGATAATCGTGATAAAAATGGGTTTAATTTAGTAACTATTCACTTTAATAAAACTAGTTTATTTAATTTTAGCGTTGTAACTTACGTAAACTGTGAGAAATTTACCTGGTTTCTCCGTTGATTTTGGTTTCGGCGGAGCCATTTTAGTAAAGAACGACACTAAAAGGAAACAGATACAACAATGGTGGCCGGAAATCAGTTCCTGACAAATCTGTCTAACCGGGAATATTTGAAATTTAAAATTGTCATTAAATTTAATGTCTCATTTATCTTAATTTTCGTATAAATTATAAATTAATATCTATTAGAGAGAAATAAATTATAAAGAATAATTATGTGACACTATGTGGTGTTTTTAAAAGTTACTAAAAAATAATTATGTTTAATTTGCAGAAAGGAGTGTTTAATTATCATTATACAAAGCGAACTCCCAAAAATTCTCAGTATTATGGCTAATTAAAAACAATTTAATTCATTTAAGTGCCCACCTGCTTTCAGTCGTCAATACAAACAATTCGTCATCCATAACAATACCAAAATGCAGGTTACTTATTCCATTCTGAAAATGTTGCACGAAGAGGATCAGTTGAACCGACAGATATGTAAATTTCCTCAATCGTTTAAAAAGTATTCCACACCGTATTGGGAACAAGATTTTAACGATATTACAAAAAATGTTTGTCAATGTGGAAGTAATAATTTTCTATCGAGTTTAAAAATTTGCAAAGTTATAATTTTGGGTGACTTATCTGTCGGCAAAACATGTATTGTCAATAGGTAATCTTTTGCGATGTAAAATTTTGTCGTACCTAATTACTTTTTTTTCAGATTTTGCCGTCAAACTTTTGAACCTTGTTACAAGGCGACGATTGGCGTAGACTTTGAAGTTGAACGATTTGACATTTTAAATGTACCATTTCATTTGCAAATGTAAGTATTTAATTGAGCTAAATTACTAGATAAATAATTACTATTGTGTTCTTTAAATGGGTGTGTTTAGATGGGACACGGCTGGACAGGAAAGATTCAAATGTATCGCACAATCGTATTATAGGTCAGCTCATGGTAAATGATATTTTAAGGAAATTATAATGTTATATCTAATTCGAATCTGTTCTGTGTTGTTTCAGTGATTGTTTTGGTGTTTGATTTTACAAATATTTCAACGTTATCTCATTGCAAAAAGTGGTTGGATGAAGCCTTAAATGCTTCCGGAAACGAGGACCCTTTTATTTTTTTAGTTGGTACTAAAAAGGATTTAGTTGTAAGTACAATATATTTATTATATTTATACTACGTTTTAATGAAATTTTAAATATCTATGTATGTATGTAATACCTCTTTTAATAATTCGCGAATAATAATAATAATAATTTATACAAGTATTCCTTACTATTAGAAAATCATTTAACTGTGGACTGATACTGAAGTCAAACAAAACGTCAAATTCAGTCCTCGATTTTTTAAAATAATTATCGTTATTTTAATAATGAACTCATTTATAGAATATTCCAACAGGATGATGATTGCATATGATGATTTAAAAGACATATGCTTGTGGTTGATAAATATTGTAATAACATGTAAATTCAATTATCTCTAAATAACGGAAACCTGAGTAATAAAAGACAAAACGTAATACACAATAAGACCAATAAGACTTTATATGGACTTTATCCCGACTGACATCACTGTCTAGCCTAGTCTAGCCCAAACCGCTAAGCGTAGCAATTTGAAATTTAGGGATGTTAATTTTGTACTGTAGGCGTCACTTAAGAAGCGATTTTTCGAAATTTGTATCGAAATGACGCTTTTATGGTTGAATTTACTTAAAAATTTGGTACTAATGTCCCTTTTACCGCAATTGCTGAAACATATTCCGGTGTTTTCAAAAATTCAATTTCTAAGGAGGTAAAACGGGGTAAAAGTGGGCGCAGGGGGTGGCTAGCTTTGAGTAGTAAATAATATTTCTATTGATGAATTATTTGAAAAAGGTATCTAGGGCTAGCAACTTTTTTTTAATGTGTTTAGTTTTTTTTTTAATTCAGCTCAAACAAATTCAAATATATTTTTATGATCACAATCACTTGAAACTTGATGTTAATGCACTTTAAGGAAATTAATGAAGCATACGTTTTGGAACTTTTTCAAATTCAATCCCTGAGGGAGTAGCCAATAGGGCTGGGCGATACCGACATTTTTGGTATCGAGTATCGATACCAATCGAGGTACATAAATACTTATTGATGTATCAATTCCGTGCACGGTATCAATTTCGAGTACTGGAATCGGTTATAAGGATCGACACCTTGACTCGATACCTCGAATTGATTCTTGAATCGATACCTAGGACTGATTTGTAGGTAGGTACAGATTTTTTCAGGTTGATTTCAATAATTATATTCAATAACATACATATCTGCGGTATTAAATGTATGATACGATACTTTGGCTTTTTTATAACAATTATTGTACGCGAATAATTACACCTACCTTCACTCATATTTTTGAGTCAATATAGTTCCATAAATATTTGTCAAAAAATGATTTTTTACGATACTGTAGTTCGTTGGTATCGATACCTAGGTATCATTGTGTTGGTATCGATACCTAAATATCGTTGTATTGGTATCGATACCTAGGTATTGATTCCTATAGGTATCAATTCCAAGGTATCGATATCCATCAGGTATCATGCTCAAATTTAAAAGGGTCGTCTACCAGCCGATCCTTCGAAGCAGCGACAGAGACAAAATTTTAGAGTGCTATAGAAAATGTCTCTAACGTATACATTTTTGCATAACAGCTAGGCGTTTGAGACGAGAAGATTGTAATACCTACTGGTGATTGTCTGAGCTAAAAATGTTTGTATAATGAATATATCTTGTAATGTCCTTCAATCTTAGTTCTGGCAACATTGCCAGCTGTCAAACGGTAGTTGGTTCTCTTAATTTGGAGACCATGACAAAATTTCTATATTGTCATTCTGTAACTGGTGTCCAGCAGCACGGGCTGCATAGATGGGGCAATTGTCTTACTGAAACATATGTAATAGTTATTGCCTGGAAAGATTTGCAGAGAGCAGGGCAGGAACACATGATTTTGCTTTATTAGTGAAAGAGTTTCTTCCTTTAAACAAAAATCAATCTATCTCGCATTAATTCGTATTTCTTGACGTTTTTGACTTAATCAAGGTGGATACTTTTCACTGGTATACTCCGTATATACGGGCTGATTGATGAGAATGACGTATTAAAAGTATTATACAAACGAAAGGGAATTTTAAAACAAAATTTTGTTGTTGGATATGATCTATCACGCGAAAATATTTTTGAATAAATATCACTTCAAACTCTGCTATTACACGATATCAGCTGTGTATATGCAAAATTTGATTCGTCTCGTCTGCTCCTACTTGACGTAATATCACTATAAAGTAAGATCGGTGTCCTGTCACTTTTTTTCTTTAATTGTGAATAATTCAGGAGATAATGGTATTTAGGTATAGTGTATGATACATGAAATATGTGTGAAATATATCGTAGAAGCTGAATATGTAATTAAATTTATAGCAGGCTATTTAAAATATCGAAGTTGAGGTTCACTTCCGGTTAACTGGAAATGATATTTATTCAAAAATATTTTTGCGTGATAGTTCATATTCAACCATATCTGACCATAAAATTTTATTTTAAAATTTCGTTTCGTTTGTATAATACTTTTAATAGGCCATTCTCACCAATCACCCTGTATACTTTCGATTTCCAACCACTTTTGGCTTATGATGTATTTCTTGTAAGGCTCATTTTGTTGTGTATCGAATCTGATTTTGATATAATTTCATTCCAGAAAAATTATTTCCAGTTTTAATTTTTTGCGTCGGCTTAAATCTGTGAAATTTGATATTGCGGTAAAATCTAGTTTAATCAATTAGGAAAAGTCCAGTACTAAAGAAACCAGAAGATGAAAAAGACGAGGGTGAAATTTTCTTCCAACAGAGTCTTGAGATATCAAAAAAAATCCTCAAATCAAAAAAGAGTACCTACTTCAAGCTCTCTTAAAAGGACTGAGCACTGTTTTGTTCAATGGCTGGATGAAGTCTGTTAGATATTTGATGGTGGTTTGACTAAAATATGACATCGTTGTGAAATGCCATTTTGATTAGATTGTAGTTAATGTGAGCGGCATAAGTAAGATAACCTTTTTCCCAAATTAGGTTTCCTTTGGGAGGATGTTTCCTTAGCAAATCCTGAGCAAATCAATTGCCAAAAATTGAATTCTTCTTTCCTTCTTTCGAGCTGTGTATGTTATTCCTGGATATTATGTTATAGGTCTCATGAAGTCAAACATTTTTTGTATTTAAATATGTATTCCATTGTATAGCTCATCTTTAGCTATTCAATGGCTTTTCTTTCAATTACGTCACAAGGAACTATACTAAGTGAGACTTTTATATTTCAGTCCGAAGCTACTTATGAAAATATTGAAGAATCTGCTCTGCGGATAGCAAAACACATAGTAGCTGAATATTGGGCAGTGTCCTCTAAAACGCAGGAAAATATTCGAAAATTGTTTTTTAGGATTGCTGCACTAGCATTTAACAAATGTGTCCTCAGAGAAAAAGAGAAATCAGATATAGTCATAGAATCTGAGATGATATGTAAGTCCTTACAGTAATTTGTAATATAGTTTTTTAATTTCGTGAATTTATTATAAGTCGTTTGCGATATTCGACGTTTTGACAGCTCACGTTACAACCTTATTCAAAGCCTGAAACGTCGATAATCGAAAATAATATGTGGTGACACTCAGAAGCCGTTTCTTAAAATAGTTCTTGTTTTGTTCTAGCGTTCAAGAATCGAGAGAAAAGTAGCAACAGAAACCATTGTAACTACCGCAAGTGCAAAAATATTTAAATGTATTTTTTATATCTAATAGTAAGTATGATTATTAAAAGATGAAGTAACTGATATTGTCTAAGTGGCTATATATTTTCATTAAAGCTATTTGTATTTATAAAACATAAATATGTAAATAAAACATTGTTTTAGAATATTTTTTGTCTTTTGCGCCTGATTTGCAAACTTTTTAAACAGTTTAGTGTTTACATAACCTCAAATAACGGTATATTGATAAACCCCACTTATTTTTCAAATATTCTAGGTTTGTTCGTTGCACCTATTGTATGTACACTACAATTATCTGTACTTCATGTAAGTACATATTTCACTGTAGCAGCCGTAGAGTGTAGGCTTGTGTCATAGAACCATACGGGCTTGTTCGTGTGGTTGCAGCCATGGTGTGGCAACTAGCTAAATAGGCTTTGAACGAGAACAACAACGCCATCTCCCAGTCATACCGGTACTAAACGAATGTTATCTCTCTCACTCAGTGCGTAAATTTACCTTTTTTTGATGATTTTTTCGCTGTCACCATGGTCACTATCATGTCACTATTATTTTCTCTATTGTCTTCTGTCATTTTTGTATTGCATATTATTTTAACATTATACACAAAAAATGCGTTTTTAGGTAAAAGCGAACCGAGAAATTCAACTATCTTATAAAAAGAAGTGTTCTGATATCCTGGTTATACAGATATCGCTTCGCTTATGTAAGTATGTATGTAGGTAATTTGAAAATATTACTTTAGGTATATTTTAATGAATAAAGTGTACCTATATATGAATAATAGACGGCGATTTCCAGTGAAGAAAGAAAAGATATTGAAGGTATGATTGTAACGAATTAATAACCAGACATGTTTAATTGTGATAATCAAAAACTAATATTCCATACTTTTTCTCTACCTTTTAAAGAGGAATGTTTAAATGGTTCCCAATTGGTTTTAAGGTCTATACCATCTGCCAATTTGCTTGGTATTCTTATAGTTTAATCAGTTATATGAATTGCTTTAAGCAGTTTAAATATTGTATTTATTATAATGACATAACATGAAATAAGACTTATTTTTGTTTTAACTAAAGTAATAATAGGTAGCATTCAGAACTTCTATGCTTATATATTGACATTATCCATACTAAACTGCCATTTCATCAAATCATCGTATGCCAAACATTCTAATGTGATACTTATTTGTCTCAAATCGCAATGTCAGTTAAATTTCAATTTTTGTCTGACGCAATCATTAGATAAAATACAGAAACAAAATTTTAAATAACCCGCGCGCTAAATTGTGCCTTAAGTAGTACCGGTATGACTGCAAGAGGCGCTGCAATAGTCGTTCATCCCCACTGCCGTACTTGCCATTCTATCTAGTTATTCTATGGTTGCAGCAAGGAGCATATCATAGATAACATAGATTGCCAAGTGCCAGTAATAAAAGTTTCTAGCCAAAGCGGTCTGTGTGTGAACTAAAATTAATAGCGCCAATTACAATATGCTCCTTACTTATTGTTTTTCCAATGATTTTTAAGACTTTTTTACTTGGAGAACTTACTTCATACGTAAGTACTAAGTACGATGTAATTTATCTCCAAATACGAATATTCGCTGAAAATGAACAGTGATTTTGCAATACTTATGAATAACAGTAATAAAGCAAACATAAAGTAAACAATGATATATTTTAGAAAGCAGAAAATACATTCGCAATGGTATAAAATATTTAACTTGTGTGCATCTTTAACTATTCTATTAGTATTTCATAAAATATTATATAAAATGCATAGGTGAAGTAAAATCAGATTAAATGAAACGCATGTAAAGCTGTTGAATCTAAGGATATTGAACAATATGCATAGTGCCAAATTTAGCCGAAATCCTTAAGAGATACAGGTGTAGGACAAATATACACTATTGTCTGTGATTTATGTTAACTTTGGCCATTCAAACTTAACGAGATTGCTATTTGTATATTTATTCCCTTACATATTTACCTATTTCCCTCCGATGCTTTGGTAATTTTTAGTGCAAATTAATTAATTTCATTTCTTCGGCTTCTTTTTTTTCTTCAAATATAGATTGTGAGCTGCTTTCATAATAACAGAGTTATTATTTGGCTTTGCTATAGCTCTCAATACTCTATTAATAGTTTTAATATACAATAACCCGCAATGCTAATAAAACTAATCTAACTTATGATCTAACCTAAAAATTAATTATTGTTGGATCTTAGCTGCGTAAGACGCTAAAATAGATAAAATATCAATGTTTTCACATAAGTAATACTATATAATATGTCTATATATAGTCTACCTTTTACAATACTAATATAGAAAAAAATTAACCACACAATTGTCTATATAAAAGTTTACGAACACAATCCACTGAAACAACTTTATTAATATAAATATTATCACAAATTCTGTATTTTACCTTCCACAAACACTACTAACAACAATAAAACGCATATAATTCACAAAACCAGAGAAAATAAACGGTAAACGCGATTACAATACAGTGGCATCAAATGCGAATCCACGTGTGCAACATATGAATCATAATAAATTCACAAGAATTTTTAAATACCAGATATTGCCGCTGGCAACACCGCTTGGCGGTCTGTGTTATAACCAAACTAATGTCCAGAAACCGGAAGTTTCGTATGATGATAAATACCCATGGAGCATATCATACCCTTACGCTAGCACACTCTGATGAGCATATGGCGTACTAAATACGTAAACAACCGCGATGGCGGCGTTTTTAAATTACTATGATATTTTCTTCTTCTAAATATATTCTCTAAATATGCTCTAAATACGTGTTTCGATCTTATTTGATCTCGTCAGTGCGATATATCTATAAAATAGAAATCACAGACACATATTTACGTGCATATAAATGAAAATTAATTCAATAACTTAATTTGTCTTAGAAATGCATAAGCCCACTATCTTTTCTTGAGTTTCGATTCAGAAATCTGTCACTAGAAGACTGATAAATGGCATCATAAAATTTCCTCATAATTAAGCTCGTAGATATATTTAACAATGGTTCTTGAACCAAAGTTTGATGATCACACAAGTGTACCATTAAAAACTAATCTTCCGCACAGCAACATTTTTTTCCGAATAGAATTTATACGACAGAACCATTACAACAACACAACCATCCTATCGTAAATGCAATAAATAGACGACAACTTGGATTTGTATTAAGACCACAACATTGACATACACCAAGCAGATTCTCTAAGCGATCTTGATTAATGATCTTGTTTCGCAAGTGTCCAGTTTATTCTACAAGGAAACAAATATGAATCCAACTCACTTTCACTGGTAGTGATTTTATTTGACAGTACTGTACGTACGTTTAAGGACGATGTGTTACTTAAACTTATGTAACTTTCAAATTGACAGTGCTCAATTTTTTCGAGGCTCTCATACATCTTTCATACTACAATTTTAAGTATTCTGATTTTCTATCATTAGAAGGGAGGGTAAAAAATGTTTATTTTGATAACCCGAATCAGATAAAATGTTGGAATGATAATATTTGTCAACTTTCGCAATCTGGAATTTTACATTTATATTTGTGCACACTTGGAAAAGTCATAAAAATAATTTTTTACCTAAATATTACAATTAATTATTGTTACTCCAGCAACAATTAATAAAATAAAACAACAATTAAGAATAACAAAACTTACCCAAAATTACTGTTTTCTTTATAACCTCACAAAATAATTTGTAAACACTACTTATTTGTAGATATTTTCGGTACCGTGCACTGTTGCCATATCGCACAGTTTTATAGCTAACCATATTTATTCAGATTTCTTGTTAATAAGACCAATAAAAAAAACGTTTTTGTCACAATAACGCTAAAAACTTTCTCATTCTTCATATTAAAACCTTCTTTGATGTTTAATTATAATCCCTTTAGATACAAAGCTGGCAAAGATTTGGCAACAATACAATATTTAGTACTCCATATGAGTCAGAGATAGCGCGCACATCTTGCTCGAAATAAACCCGAAATTTCAAATTTGAACGAAATGCCCGTGGGTTGCATCTACACTGATTTGCAGAATTTCAGTTTAAGAGGCCCGACTACCGTTTGACAGTTGGCGATGTTGCCATAGTTAAATTTTTTCATAATATAATGTTTTTATAATTTATTTAAAAGGTATTTTAAAATCGGGCTTGATACACACATGTGTAGACGTATTTTGAATGCTCATAGCAAATTTCAGTAATTAAATCTAAAAATTAATAGTGTAATCTCGATTCCCGTATCAAGGTAACGGCCTGTAACGGGAAAAGAGATTGTGAAGTTAATACCGCATATTAGTGGACAAAATTGTATATGTAGATGTAAAACATTTGTAGAAATATGTGTATGAAGCCCAATTTTCAAATTATATTGAAATAAAATCAAGCAAACGATTTATAGAATTATGTAGATATGGCACCAATGTAAAATAATCAGCTGGTAGACGACCCTCTTAATATTTAAAAATAAAATTTTCGTTAAATATTTTAGGGACATTTACACATGAGAATGTGAAGCTAACTTCACACAATTTGATTATATTCTTGATTATGATTGAGCGTGATTCGGCACTCGTTGTATATATGCAACCAATTTCACAGCGAAGCTTCACCGTACGAGTAGGATCTGTCATATGACCGACCAACGTGCAAGCATGTCTCCGAAACAGCATAAACGATCCGACAGTTCGGAGGATATTGCCCATATATTTTTTAGTGATAGAGTAGAGGTTACTTAGAACGGGTCCGTTTTGTATATGATTGCGATTTATTTGGAATAAAACTTACGAGATCCGACACTACCAATGACCTTCGGTTTGAGTTCCTCTTTTCGTCGTGAGTACTACTTAATATTCAACTATAATTAATTGTATGTAATTTATATTACATTTCTTTGCTGCCATCATTTTTAAGAGATGCAATTTTTTTTACACTGTCTTCGCACGTCCGCGATCATGCGCGTGTGTATTTGAAAATTGCGCTAGCAATGAGATAATTTCTAGTAAGATTTAAACGTAATCTATAGTAAGTGCAAGTGAAGACGGATAACATGAATAAATACCTATGTTATCTCTATTTTATCTGATAGTCTTGAGTATAAAATAGTAAAATGCAGGAATTATCGATTTGAAATTTATCTTATTGCGTTGTATATTTCGCATTAATTTATTATCTAATAGGTACATTGCATGATTAGTATTCAACTATTAATGTTTTATACAAATAAGTTTTTTGTCGTTCGAAAAAAACTAACACACAAGTTCATTTGCAATGTTTGCATCTATCTATGGGTGAATATTAACTATATAAGGCTACCAGGTTCTTAATCAGGTTAAGGTTAAGTTACAAGTTACAAGTGTTTTCATTTTATTGCAATTTTTCCGAAAAAAGAAACTGTTCCAATATTTATAATTCTAACATCCTACGTTTTAGAATGATGTGTTTGACATATCAAAGTGTATGTTTCATATTATAATTTATAAAATTAATATAACGATGAAGTTGCAAATATTTAATTTGTACTTTGATATCTAGTTTAGAATTTATAATTCCGGTCTTGACTTTTATGCGTACAGCATCGATTATGTGAATGAAAAATGAAAGGAATAGTGAATGTGCATGTTTTAATTCATCATTGCGTCGTTAGATGGCTATGAATGCTACTCAATTGCATCAAAGTGAAAATTTGTTTTTCTTTTGTATTTTTCATACAGTGTAATTTTCAATTACGGACGATGGTTTGAATTTTGTCAGGTTGGCAATTTTGTCTGGAATTTGACGCCAGTAGAATGCAAAATAGATTTTGGATGGGTGATAAAAATATTGATAACTTTAGGATTTAATACAAAATGCATATTTGTTATTTTAAGGAATATTTTGTTTTTACTTAGGATCTCTCCGAACTACATTAAAATAGTATAGTATAGTAATATAATCTCCTTCATATAGGTAGGCATGTAAAGCAAAATTGTAAAATATCGTATATTAATATATTACTATATAACTGAAAGATAAAACAGGTAAAATGTTTGTCGTTAACAACTAATTTTTCTATCTTAAATTATTTATTAAATGGGGTCGATGGCCGCAGTGATTAGGCGGCTGACTATCCTTGTGAGAGGACGATAGGTGCCGGGGTTCAATTCGCTGGAGGGACGGTGACATTTTTTCAGAGAGTTTAATTCCGGATCGACTTACCATTCGCTGTTGGGAGCAAAGTGATTAACAGCGCGGCATCATAAAAGGCGATATGATGCTGTCACAAAGCCATTTTAACACAACTTACACACACCAAAACTACACCGCAAGAGTTGCGGTGATAGCCAGACAAGTAATACAGCTTACGGAGTCACTGCAACTAAGCACCCACCACACATTAAAAGAAAAAAAAAACCTCTTATTAAAATGCAAGTAAAATATAAATAGGATTTAACTTAAGAAAATGTCTTGAATTTAATAGAAATGAAATCAAATACAAAAACACGGGCTAAGACAAAGCTGGCCATTCGTAAATATCAGATAAGGAGCATATAGTATGCTATTGTTGTCTCCTACTAATACTGGCGTCCTTTCATAATTTTTTTTTAACCCAATTCAAGAACAGCGTATTAAGTAAAAATTAAGTTGTATGTTTCATGTGCATATTTTCACATATTTATTGGATATTGGATTTAATGCATATTATTGCATATTTCCTTTTTGAAATGTGCATATTTTTTTTACTGCATAAAAATCCTAACCCTATTCATAATAGATCTTTTCAAAAATCAATTTTATTTGGGTTGTTTATTGTTAAAATACCCAAACAGATACAACTCTAAAGAGGTTAGGTCAGGTAACTGTAATGGCCAACGATCTCTCTTAATAAGCCTATCACCAAAGTATTTTAGATATCCCAATGTGTCATGATGATCCATTTTGCAATGTAGTCTTCTGGGTGTTGTCGTGTTGATAAGTTTCCACTTGATGTTTTGCTGTCAGCTTCTTCAGAAGGTTTCTAAAGACTTCTTTAGAAACGACGGTCGTGAAAACCTGCACTTAACTATTGGTGCTGGAAATAATCCCCTTTCAATTCATCAACATGTAATTAGTTTATAAACACTTCCGAAATCTAAGCACGGTATTTTTCCACGTTGATATTTTCATGAATAAATGTCCTGTAATTTTGGCTGTCAACATAGCTTGACAAATGAAACCAACCTTCCTCTGACATGAATGTTGGATCTAAAATAGCGCGGCGTTTTTCTCAACAAAGAAAGAATCTCCTACTAACATTGGTTACTACTTATTCGTTCGCTTCTATACATCTTGGTCGTTTTTACTATTAGAATCTCATTCATTTGTGATATCTTCATTGGTTCATTCTTCTTCGTTATCGTGAAGATCTTATGTACATATATACTTGTGGACTACTAGACCCTTCATCCAGCCGTTCTTGTTGTAGGTCTCACGAAGTCTTTGTATGTATATATTGTTTTGACACAGACATGGAGTCTTTGCCGTTGGAGTTCAATACCAGAACAAAGGACTATCGGGGAATCAAGCAAATAAAAACCAAATTTTAAATTGAGTTTTCTATTGTTTTAGCCTATATTTCGCACTGTGTTCGGTGCTTCATCAGGGCACAAAATTTTTAAGCTCAAACGTTAAAACAACTTCAACATGTTGGAAAACTAATCTACAGTCATCCTGCCTTTTATAGTAATTTATGTCACAGATTTTCTCTTACTGAGTTTAAAAATTGTGTGCCCTGATAAAGCACTGAACACAGTGCGAAATATTGGCTAAAAAAATAGAAAACTCGATTTAAAATTTGGTTTTTATTTGCTGGATTCCCTGATAGTCCTTTGTTCTTGTATTATATTGTTTTGTATAGCAAAGCGATGTAGCTCTCGGTTTAACGTTTTGAATTTTTTCTTTTTGTTTTTTTGTGTTTGACTTCTACACCAATAGAGCTAGTGAGAAACTTTATGAAAAGTTTCTTCAGTAGTTTTAAATCTGCCAAATCCCAGATAGCAAAAATTATTTAAAACACGCTGGAATCAAACTTGCTATAACAACGGTGGTAGCTTACTTGCAGCTTGCCATGGAAAGCTGCAAGCTTGTATCCAACTTGAATTAAGCATCCTACTTTACACATGACAAGCTTAAAGTATACTTACTTTGCAAGTTCATAGTAAGCTTGTCTGATTAATCAGAAAACTTACAGAAAGGTTGAATTAAGCTTATTTGTCCCCCTTATCCAAAGCTTATTTTAACAGTTTATATAGGGTGTTTCATAATATATGCGCAGGACTTCAGGATGTGATACCTTGTCCAAAATTTTGAAAAAAGTTTCTATCAACTTACCCTGTTGAAATTTAATAAAAATAATTCGTTTTTTGGGAATATCTCCGGAACCATTTATCGTAAAGGAAACAGCTTTTGTAACCATATTCCACTTATAATAAGCTAAGTTGTGTGCGAGAATTTTTTTTAAGTCATAATTGGTGAAGATTTTGAAGGGGTAGTGGTTGTTTTTTTCTCCAACTTCTACACCACTGGAAAAAGTACGGTTTTGACACGCCCATTTGAACCGCCAATGTTTTCTACACAAAAAATGTACTGTTGGTCATCAGCTCTAAAGTTGACCGTTTTCGAGAAAAATTTATGTTGAAAAACATGGTGAAATTTTGTGAAATAAAAGTTTTATTTTACTAAAACATTAAAACAAGTAAGAAAAGCAAACGTTAACAACATAAAAGCTGATTTTTCTCGAAAACGGTCAACTTTACAGCTCAGTACAGTATAGTCTTTGTACCATCATTGGCAAATTAAATGCGAATTTTTCAGCGAGGAATTTCTATTTACTAAATAAAGGCTATACTTTGAAGCAAATTTAATTTCTCTGAAATAGAGTACTGCTTTGATGAACTTAAACTCACTTTAAAGTAAAGCCTTTATTTACAAAATCAACATTCCCCGATAAAAAAGTCGCATTTAAATTGCCAAAGATGGTACATAGTCGAGCATATTAAGTTTGTATTGGGCTTGATTCAAGTATGAATTAATTTTATCCAATGTCTTACCGGTGTTATTGCGTTTGCAAATAGCGTTTCGTTGATCATAATGTCAGCTTTTAAAATTTTCCAACATATCAAAAATAAAAAACAAAATTAGCAACATCGGTTTTATTTCCTTAAAATTAATGTCAATAGAATATATATAACATGGGTTAACTGGTCAGACATCCTTTCTTGGAGACGTTGATCTCTGTAAGGGAAAAAACAAGAAAGTATTTGGAGTATTTCATTCAATTGAATAGAGCTGATAAAGCTCGACTTAATACTTCTAGAAATTTATTTAGCAGATAGAAGAAAACTGCAAAAGCTTTTGTTTTATGGACTGTTTAACAAATTCGATTTACAATATGAAGCTTTTGATAAAATTTTTAATTGTTAGAACTCATCAATCTGTTAATATGTACCAGACAAAGAGATTTTAAAATCATTTATGAAACACCCTATCTAATAAATGTGGGCTTTTATTGAGGTAAATTTCGCCTGTAACTCTACAAATTTAGATTTTTAAATCTTTATTGCTCTGGGGATCATTTACGTACACTTTATCCTCAAGCAAACTTCAACGGATAATATTAAATCATGGGCACGTATATAGTGATTGTTTATGCATATTAATAGATCATTTATCAAAATTCTTTGAATGAATGATTTTGAAGTTCCACATTGTTATGATTGATGACGAATTAAAATCTTCTAGCTTCAGTCACGTTTTCATTTACTGCAGAGATACGCCATATGTTCGTTTACTCTTTAATATTCAGAAATGCTCTTGCTTTAAATTTTCCAATTAAGTTCTTGACTATAGCATTGCATACCATAATTTGTTCATTATTATAATGTTTAGAAAATTTTTATACATTGTTTGTGTGGCAATTCCTTTGAATAATTTCTGTCCAATT